>CM065654.1:15596736-16113091 GCA_033220385.1 Triplophysa yarkandensis | reverse complement strand
AATAGATCAGTTATAGGGTGTATAATCTATTCCCTCTATATTAGAAGGGATGAACACATGAATTGTCATTTAACAAAACACTTAATATTTTCCTCAGCTACATTATATGCCCATAATATACTTATTCAAGTCTGGATAGAAAATCCATAGAAATGTGAGCACATTGTTGCACATCTCTCATATTTTAAGAGTCATTTCTATTCGTGGTACATCTGTGAGGCCACACCCACTTTCTCCAGCGCGCATCAGTGTGTCTGTGTGCGCGCTCCCGAGCTGCTCGACACAAGATACGCACAGCTCAGCATCAGCAACGGTACGTCTGTTCCATCTTTAAATATGTCAGATCTTTGATTATTGACATATGGCTCAATTATGCTTTTTTCCTGATCGAGCTTATTTAATGATCAGAGATGCAGATCAGATCATCTTATGATTCCTGGGGATTGTTCACTTAGAGGGTCGTTTAAATGTTCTGATGGGTTTTATTCATGTGGTTTGCAGATATGTGATTAAGAAACAAAAATGTCAATGTGATGAGGAAATGTCTTCTGCTGTCAGATGTTTTTATGATTTAATTGATTTTTGATTTTAATTGGTTTCATTGGATCTGTATTTCTGCTCATTTCATTCCAAGATAGATTTCATTGAACCTTAATGGTCATTTTGTTATTTCACTGGGACCCAGATCTCTTAATATTGACTCTTTGATTATTATGGGATGTATAAGGAAGCTGTATGCATCAAACCTTGAGATGAAGAGAAACTCATATGTGGCATACATCTCATATATGAGTTTATTAGATAAGCATCTGTGATATGCTCATGGTGATGTAGTGTACAATATAAAGTCTAAAGCCTTTTAAGGGATGCGTATATTTGCCCTGCCAAATAGTTATGCAAATAGTGTTAGGGCCTGGCTTCCTTGACAAACAGTATTTCAATTGGAACCCATCTTTAATATTTTTTTTAATATATGTGTTGAGAATTGCATTTATTGTAATGTATTATTTAGTTAAGATCACTCGTATGGATCGCTGGAATGATGGCCTGGATCTATTTGGTTTGCTGAGGTCAGCCGTATTGATGGAGAGGAGGAGGATTTGCTTCAGCACCACCCTGTCACTTGACTGTTGGTTCTGATGGAGTCACTTCCGTACGCTTGTCCTTCTCAAGGTGTTTTTGTAAGAAAACTCAGGTTTAGCTTGGTTTTCTGTGGTCATTGCGTGTTTATCAATGCATTTTTACCTGTATAATGGCGTTCCAAAATTGACGTTTTAGGGGCTGGTGGCGCTCTGTGTTTTGTACTGTTTATTCCCTTCAGCTATTTATTGGATTATAATGAGCCTTTTCTGTAGCCATTCTCTGTATTCATGCAGGCCAACTGTTTAGAGCATAATGGGTCCATTACACAGCAGGAGCGCATGCATATAAATGAGAGCTATGTCGTAGTTATAAAAGTTTGGTTTTCTCAGTTTGACCCCTAATTGTTAAGCAAACAATCTGATGGAGATAAACTTGTTACAGTGGTTTCACAAACAGTTCTCAAGTCTAAATTTCAGTGCTCTATGAATTCAGTTTAGAAGCCTTAATGAGATTAAACACAGAAGCCACTGCTTACTAAATCACATCCATTAGATAAGTGTTTAAAAAGTGGGACACACCACCTCCTCTCTCTCTGACACTGTTCCTATCACACACAGGCAGCTGAACTGTGGTCGAGGACTGGGAACAGATAGAATAACTAGGGCTTAACAAAATGTGACACTTTCTATTGTGATTGTTATCTGTTGGTGGTTTTGAAATGGAAAAGTTGATTTTGTTTGTCTTTTGTAATGTGTTAGGATGTTGGCATTCAACTGGATGGTAAAATCACACCTCATCTTTCCATGAGTGAGAAATGAGCCTTGCAAGTATAGTTTCTGCTGTCAGAATGCCATTAAGTGCCATTATAGTTTTATTCAGTGTGAACGCTGAATTCTAACTTTGATGCTAGACATGTACGTTGCCGTTTTTATCATTTAACACAAAGACATTTAAAGATTTTTGGAAGACTTGAAGCAGTTTAAGCCTCTGAGGAATCTGTCAATCCCATTCATTTCTTTTCACTTTAAGAATCTTTCGGTTGACAGTTATTATATTTGATAACCCTGGGAGCCACAATGCATAGATAAAAGATCTTCCTGCATAATGTGCAAATGTAAACAAATCTTAAGCTGTTTCAAAATTAGTCTCAACAAGTGTGTTATATATCTGACCACATTTGTCAGTGTTTTACATTCTTGGGTGAGTTAGCGATACTCAATTTGCTAATTTTAGACACCATCTGCTGAGCTATGAAATATCTATGAAATATATGGACATCGTGTAAACATAAAGGATAATCTATCTTTGGACATTCTCTAAAATGTACTAAATATTATTTTATCATGTCGTTTTGTATTGTATGTAGTTTCCGTTTCATTATCATTTCTTTTTTTTGTCCTATAACAAGCCGAGCATATGTTCAGTGAAGTGACCTGGTTGTTGAATCTATTCTAACCTAATTTACTTGAGGCAGAGTTTATAAGCAACAAGAGTTTATATTTTAACTCACATAGGCAGATGTGCAGGAATTAAAAATTTTTATACTTCATATACATTGTCAAGAATTAAAACTGGTTGTTTTTCTGCATAATAATCAGTGGTTTCCTGGGTCCCTAATGCAGTGAGAATAAAGATGTTTAATTGTATCATTAGATAGTATTTCGGCTATAGGATAACATTCCCATACCCAAATAAAAATTAATTCGTTTTCTTTTAAACACTCAAATCGCATATCCTTGTGTTATGAATTATTGTACAATATAAGACAGTAGAACATCATTAGGTTGAAGGGGTTTGAAATATGGCCACATATATAGTCCATATGCTCAATGTCACAGGAGACAACAAAGCCAGATTTAGCTGCTCGTAATGTTTTCTCTGGTCTTTATCGAAGTAAAAGCACATCTGAAGGTCATGATGACAGCTGTCTTAAAGCTTCTTGTAACTGTACACAAATCTTTGTCCTACTGCTGGTTCTGTAGGAGAGGATGTCAGATTGTCCCACTGTTGGGATGTCAAAATGATGTCAGCTACCTGGAGGGTCAAAACTCAGCCTAGCTTATAAAGGGACAAATATCCCTTTAGTCCTTCTGTTTTCAGATAATTATAAACCAGTTATATACAAATAAATATATTTATTTAGCATAGCTATAGTTTATTTCACAATAATCACATTTCAGTCTGAGCAATAAACAAATTTAATAATTGTTTAAACAGAAAGAAAACGAGTTGTATTATGAGTCAGATTTTAATGAAAGGGAAATCTGTAGGCTTGTGTGGATTTCTACATATGTAGATTTCAGTTATTAACTTTCATCTGCATTTAGATTCATGTAGACATCTTAATAAGCTACTGTGAATTATATTTGAATTATTTAATATTTGTAAATTGTAAATATTTTTACACACCCATTACACAAACCATATGTAAAGGCTGCTGAGAGTGTGGGAGCATCTGCTATATCATTCTCAATGCCCTTGTTCCTTTCCCACTGCTGAAAAAATGCTCCTATAGAAGCCCTATAGAAAGATCTGAAGCCAATGAGAGAAATTTTCCTAATATAGCTGGATAATCCACAAGCTCATGAGCTGGTTTGTATGCACTGTGCGCTGGTCACATATATTTTCAGGGGATTTTTTACCCTTTTCAGAAATGCTGCAATGCGTCGGGCAGCATCAAGACTAGGTCAGTGTAACGCGGCTGGCGGCAATCGCCTGCTCACTGTCCCCATGACAACAGCCAATAGATTTGCTTGCAGGAGCTTTGCAATATTGTTTTGATTGCATGGAATTAAGAAGATCCTGCGTTCACAGGATTAGTAATCTCTTGCACAGCAGCAGAAATAGACATAAATAGTGACAGAATGCAATGCAAAGAGAAACGGATTTCATCATTCCAAAAATGGTGCATACTTTATATCTAATTATTCTCAATACTAGGAATTAATATAATTGATCTGTTTATTTTAAATATCCTGATTTTTTTTTAGGACAAAGGATTTTGCATTACAAGAGTAATGTTCTTGAGACCGTCGTATTAGTGAACCCATCTGAGGAGAATATTAACATAGAGGTATTTCTGGCATGTGACATATTATACAATTATATTACAAACTACAATTTTGACTATCACAAACAATAATCAATGCTCTATCTTTTCTTTCATTGTAGATAAGAACACTCCTCTGTGACTCAGCAGGGCACAAGTTGCTGGTCTTAAGTGGACAGAGTACTGAACAGGGTGGTGACATTCTACTGCAAAGTGGAGTTTTTGGCTGGAAACAATTCTCTGACATCATCTCAAGTCGTAGGGTAAGTGCTGATTGCTCCTCGACAGATCCCAAAATAATTTACAGATAACATTTTATTTTCTTTGCAGATTAAAGATCTCTTAAACCAGCCATCTACAACTCAGAAAGCCTGTTTGACTGTATCCTGTAAAGGAGAAGGGGGCTGGACCTCCCTAGGGTGTGTAGAGGAACAGAACCTACTGGTGTACAAAGTGAACCCCGAGCCTGTAATGGCTGACATGGAAGGTGTAACCGAGTTCACAGAATATGTCTCTGAGACAGTTGATGTGCTCTCTCCTTTTGAGCTTCTGGAAGCACCAACCTCAGGAGGATTTCTTAAGTTGTCCAAGCCATGCTGCTACATCTTTCCTGGAGGACGGGGAGACTCTGCTTTGTTTGCCGTCAATGGATTTAATATCTTGATCGATGGTGGATCAGACAGGAAGTCTTGCTTCTGGAAGCTGGTGAGACATTTGGACAGGATTGATTCCGTCCTCCTCACCCACATAGGGGCAGATAATCTCGCTGGCATCAATGGACTTTTACAGAGAAAAATTGCAGAGCAGGAAGAAGAAAAGACACATGGATCAAGTGGTTATGGAGACTGGATGAAAAACCTGATCTCACCAGAGCTTGGTGTTGTGTTCTTTAATGTTCCTGAGAAGCTGAAGACACTAGATACCACGTTGAAAGTAAAAAGGAGTATTGAGGAGGCCTCACTCACATTGCAATACCTTCAGAAACTGGGCATCAAACCTGAACCTCTGTATAGAGTTGTAAGCAACACAATTGAGCCTTTAACACTCTTTCACAAGTTGGGTGTTGGCAAATTAGACATGTATGTTCTTAATCCGCTGAAGGACAGTAAAGAAATGCAATTCTTCATGCAAAAGTGGGCTGGTAACAGTAAAGCAAAGACGGGTGTTTTTCTGGCCAATGGTAAAGAGGGTGAGATTTCTGTTCCTTACCTTACATCAGTAACAGCTCTGGTGGTCTGGGTACCTGCAAGTCCAACTGAAAAGATCGTCAGGGTGCTGTTTCCTGGAAATTCCCCACAAAACAAGATATTTGAGGGACTGGAAAAGCTGAGACATCTCGACTTTTTGCGATATCCTGTAGCCACTCAGAAGGACATGTCATCTGGAGCTCCGCCTCCATTGATTAAACAAACTAAGATGAAGATAAGAACAGGGAGTAAAGAAAGTCTTAAATCCTCCCCTAAAATGCCCTCTACAAAAGCAAGCAAGAAGGAAGCAAATGAAGACATTGAGTCGAAGAGTGACTCTGTGAAGGAGAACAAAGTGGAAAAGAAAGAGAAGAAAACTAAAGAGACTGTAAAAGCTCCAAAAACCCTGAAACCCAAGACACTTTCACCTGAAAAACAAGAGAAAAAGAAACTGCTGAGGGACAAATCTCCTAAAAAACTCATCAAAGAGAAAGCTGCCAAGTTGGAGGAGAAGAAAGATAAAGAAAAGAAAGAACCTAAAAAAGAAAAGACAGGTGTCAAGAAAGAGGATGTAGTTAAAAAAGAACCTAAAGTCAAAGAAGAGAAGAAAAAAGATAAACCTAAGCCAGAACTGAGAAAAATAACCAAGCCTGACTTAAAGCCTTTCACTCCTGAGGTCAGAAAGACTCTGAACAAAGCTAAGGTTCAAGTAAAACCTAAAGCAGAGAAAACGAAAGCTGCAAAAGAACAAGAGAACAGGCCTGCTGCCAAGCAAACTTCAATAGAAAAGCAGGAGAGTGACAGGTCCATAGTGTCGTCCCCAGAGGATCTAACCAAGGAGTTTGAAGCCTTGCAACTGGAAGAGGAGCTTTCCAAGCCTACAGAAAGCAACATTTTGTCAACTCTTCAGTCTTCTGAAGCAGCGCCTCACATTGAATCTCCAGATGAGGGAATAACAGATGTTGAGGCAGAATCCCCTCATGAAGAGAAGGAACCATATAAAGAAAAGACAGGTGAATTAGATTTAAAGACTGCTGATAAATTTGAAGATGAAGGTGCTGGTACAGAAGATGACATAGAAGATGAATGTATCCCAAAACCTAAAAGTGATCAAATGTCTGACTCATTGGAGAGGATGGGTGATGTAAAATGGCAAGAAAACACCAAAGTGGAAGAAAAGGTATTTGAAGTGAAACCGAAAAAGAGTGACAGTGAAGAGGACGAGGATGTTATTGAGAAAGCAGAGCTAGAAGAAGCAGAAGGTATAATCCATGAAGAGGAGCTCAAGTACAGATCTAACGAGGCCACAAATGAAAAATTGGAAAAGGATTGGGAAATGAAGCAGAGTGGGGTAAAATCTGCCAAACCTGTAAGCAATGCAGAGCATGTTTGTTTGATCCAAGATGAAACCATTCCAGGTTACTCTGAGACGGAGCAGACTATCTCAGATGAGGAGATAAATGAGGAGACAGAAGAACGCATCCCACATCTTCAATATGACGTCAGCTCCTATGACATCTCAGTTCCTGATGAACCGGGAACTTTTGAAACCGTCCATGGTATGAAACCTCCAACCATATCTGTTGCTTCTGAGTTATCCTCAAAGGGATTTGCTGTGGACCAAGAGCGAGTGCTGTCTGCTTACGCAAGCAATATGGTGGCGGCTCCACTGGCCGAAGAAGAGCATATATCTTCAGCCACCTCAATTACTGAATATGACAAATTATCATCATTTGCAACATCTGTTACTGAAGATCAATCTATAGCATCCGTGACAGCACCACCCACTGAAGATGCAGGAAAAAGCTCTTTACTGTTAGACACTGTAAATAGCATACCATCATCCGTACATACAGATGCCACCCAAGGAAAAGAATATCTTCACTCAGCAGGAACCATTTCTCCAACTTCTTCTTTAGAGGAGGACAAATGTTTTAAATCACCTCCGTCAGAGGAAGGCCTACCCATAGTGCCAGAAATGGAAACTTGTGCAAAGACAGCCACTCACATTCATAACGAAGAAGAAGAAGACGAGGAAGAAGATGAAACACCAAATGTTGATGTGCCACTTGGAAAGCTCCATGAGGGGTATGCCTCCGCGGCTTTGATCCAAGACAAAGAGAAAGTTCCTGATAAAGCTCCATCACCTATTACTTCGTCTTTTGGCATACTAGATAAAGGCGAAAGTGTCTTACTCTCCAAGGATGAGCCTAAATTAGCCACATATGACCATGGTTTGTCCTTCTCACCGAATGTGCCTTGTACCTCGGAGACAAGCGTTGCCTCAAAGAGTGAAGAAAGATGTGTGAGCCCAGATGACAGCACTATGAGGTTTGCCTCACCCACACCATCAGGTCCGACCAGCAGTGGCTACTCTCCAACCGAAGAGAGGACACAAAAGTCACTAGCTGGAGACAAGGAAGACAAACTTGACAAAGAGAGTATTGAATTTCAGAACTATTTGACTCAAGATGCTCCTGCTGACAAAAAGGCTGTAAATGTAATTGATGATATAGTAGACCCATTCAAAAAGGAATTCTCCAGCACAAAGGCAAAAATATATGACTCAGATGAAGAAGAGGAAAGTGAGGAAGATTCTTATGAAAATGAAATCCCTAAAGTATGTGGGAAAATGAAATACAAAGAGGAAAGGGAGAGCACGTTCCTTGATGAAGATGACATATCTAAAACAGCTGATAAGAAAGAAAATTCCCAAATGTTGACTCAAGTGCACAAATCGGAGATTCAGAGCTCAGGAGAGGAAGATGAAAGTGAAACTGAGGATGGTACTTACTCGAGTGTAAAAGCGCCCCAGAGCAAGCTAGATTCCACATCAGCAGACCAAGACCTAAAAGATGTGTCGTTCTCAGAGATAGATGACGCAACAGTGATCTCTAAAGAGAGCGATAAGAGCGTTCACTTTAACTTGTATTCCTTCCCAGAGAGTGACAAAGGCCTCAAAGGAGATTTTGAAAGAGTGGTTAGGCAAGATACACCATATGTTGGGAAGAGTTTTACTTACGCTGATGTGTATGACAGTAAGTCCAGTTCAGTGGATTCGTATTCTCCCAATCTGCCACCAGACAGCACTTTCAATGATACAGGCGTTGCTGTAAAGACAACAGAGAAAGAAGATTGTGTGAATATTTCCGCAGGAAAGAAACCTGACTTTACAGCATCACATGAAATAGAATTATTATCAGCATCATATGAAGAAACACAAGCAGTCTTTGAGGCACCAGATATATCTGAAGGAGTGTTCTCGGCAAAAAATACTGCAATTGAAAAAGAGACGGTTGAGAAAACCTCTTATGCAATTTCAGAAAATAAAGACCCCTTTTCAATCCAATTTGGAAAGCCTGATTTAAGTGTCGCAGGAAAAGGTGATGCATCACAATCGGTCCATTATGCAGATGACAGCTTCATCTCAGAATACAGCATTAAAAGCCCTACTCTATGCGCAAAGAAAACAATGGCTGAAGACATGAAGATGCTTGCTGATGGAGAGGATGAAGATGACGATGAGGAGGAAGATGATGAAGATGATGATGATGATGAAGATGATGTGTATGAGTATGGAGATCATGGAAGTGATAATGAAATGGAGAAAGGGGCCAAAGACAGACCAGAAAAAGATTCCCAGAGCCCAATGAGTACTGTCACATATACTGTACCCACTCAATTCCAGGACGAAAAGAAAGACACTATTTCACATGACTATATGTTTGGATCTGACAGCAAACAACCATCAAGTGCATCAATATTTGAATCTTCTCTAAGCCATGAGGGTTCTGAGGAATTGAATACTTCTAAAGGTGATACCCTGCTTACTGAAAGACATGTTTCAAGCTCTTATAAATTGGATCATTCGTCCAGTGAAGAGAAAGATGAGTTTGTAGAAAAATATGAGAAAGATGTTCAGTCGTTTTTGCCCTTGTCTAGCAAGCCTGTTGAACACAAATATAAGTATGAAAGCAAAGATGTTGAGTTTGACAAGCAGAAGACACCAGAGACTGCAGAGAAAAAAACAGATGAATCTGTTACAGTGGGTTTCAGTTACACTACAATGTCAGCAACTGCATACTCCTCATCTTCTTCTTACAGTCATTCCTCTTCCGCTTCAGCATCTCTGTCTACTAGCCGCCAGTTTGGAGATGAGATAGAGACTTCGGCCGGCACAGGATTTGAGTACTCATCTTTTAAAGAGGAACGTTCACCAGTAATAGACTCACCATTCTCTGCTTCAGGGGGACAGGTTAAAGATGAATATTTAGAGGTTTCAGAGAAGTTGACGCCCGCCACCACAACAGCTGAGTCCACCTCCAGCCTTGCAAGATTTTCACCATTATCACCCTTTGAGGAAAACAAACCTTTCCCTCAACAAACTGCTTCTTGTATTTTTGATAAAGAAGAACCAGGTAATTCTGCAAGTTCTGTTTCAGATCAAGGTCCACAGACTCAGTGCTTTTACAAGCCGGAATGGGATGATGACTCAAGATTACAAGCTGAATTTGGAGCAACTGGATTAAGTTCTTCTCTCCCTCAAGCCACACAGAAAGACATTACTGAAAGTATATGTGGGGCTTCTTCTACACTTCAATATGAATGCCCTGAAAAACAATATTATGAAGACACAGAGAGTAGTGAGGAGGAGGAGGATGATTATATGAATGAAACCGAACAGGACAAACTGCAGTATCAAAAATCCCCACTAGCAACCCCAACGGAGAAGAAAGATTCCACCAATTCATTCAGTGAGAAACTAAATATGGACATGTCTTCTGCTGTGTCTGGAACCATTTCAGATGTTTTTACCTCGTACACTTCCTCTTTTCCTGAACCTTGTAAACCAGACACAACAAACGGACCTGCAGAAGTTACCCTGAGTGCACAGGAATGTTTTGGAGGAACTGGACAGGTGGAATTAGGTCTATCAAAAACAGAAATGAAATGCCAGGAATTTGATATAAAAACAGTTAAAAGCCCAAATGAGTGGGAGAGGCAGCAGCAACAGAATCTCTACCCAGGTGCCTCCCCGCCTCATTACAGTCACAAAGATGAGTATGAAGAAGAAGAAGAGGAAGACGAAGAAGAAGAAACTAAGCCGGAGCTTCCGGCACGTCCTCTTTCCCTCTCTTCCACAGAGCTACCTTTCCAATCCTCCTATTGTGCAGACAACACAAACAGACACAGCGACGACTCTGACTATCCTTCAGACATTGGTGTTCGTCCCCATTCATCCAAAGCTTCACCCGGTTATTCATCTAGCGAGTATAAGCAGCGTAGAGGAGACACATCTCCATCTTTTATAAACCCAAGCTTTTGTCAACTTTCAAGCGATGAGGAGAATGAAGAACAAAAAAGCCAAGGATCTGATCAACACCAGCCTGCTGGGAAGACAAGATCTCAAAATCAGCCTCTACACTACTCTCACGGTCATTGTGGTGAAGAAAGTGAATCTCAACATCTCTCTGGAGCCATGGCTGCTGGGGTTAGTGCCAGCGGAGAGGACACTCCTCCGACCTCTATCAGTGAACCATTACATTCCCAATCAGATTCTGATGTTCCTCCTGGAATTGAAGAGTGTCTGTCTGTCACAGCAGAAGGAAACGTTGACTCTGATGAGGATGCAGACTACCTTCCTGCAGATAAATCATCAGGAGCTTATGGGGGGAAACATTACTCATCTAAGTTGCAAAGTCATGATCCCTTGCCCTCACCAATGAGGGACCCTGCTCCTTATCCACCTCATCCTGATGTGTGTATGGTAGATCCTGAGGCTCTGTCAAGCCTTACAGAGAAAAAAGAAACCAAAACAAAGGGTTTACGTAAATCAAGTAAAACAAAGTCATCATCTCCGGCTAGGAAGCCTGATCCAAGGCGGAAGAGGTCTCCGTCCAAGGATCCCTCGGCCTCTCTGAAGAAAAAGGACATGGAGGATGATCTGTCAAGGTCAAGCCACAATACTGGCAAAGGTCTTGTTAATGGTCTTAAGAACAGCACAGGTATGAACATGCATATTATAATGAGCTAGATTGTGATCTATTAAGAACATTAAGAGTTGTTTGTGCGTTTTTTAACAGGTTCTGCTAAATCCAGTGCTGCTGTGCCACCCGGCCCTCCTATCTATGTGGATCTGGCCTACATACCCAACCACTGCAGTGCTAAAAATGTAGATCAGGAATTCTTCAAACGTATTCGTTCTGCATATTATGTAGTGAGTGGAAATGACTCCAGCAGTGGAGAGCCAAGCCGAAATGTACTAGACTCCCTTCTGGAAGGAAAGGCACAGTGGGGATCCAATCTACAGGTATTTGTTGAAGTCTTTGTGGTAAACATATTTTCCTTGATATTGTGTTGTTATTAAGTCTAAAGGGGAAGTTATTTTTTTTACATTTGATTTAACACTTGTGTCGTGATAAGGTCTCATTTTTTTTTACTTTTGTTCATTTTTACTCCATATAAACATGGTTTGTTTTTAATGATTGTATGTTTTTGGCTGTTTATGTTGCTTAGTTATTAAGATATATTTGGGTATGGGTGTGTATAAAACTTTTTTCACATATATAAATACACAGCATACAAGGGTTAAAGTGATCCAAAAATGAAATTGTATTTTCTCACCCTCTTGTCAACTTGACTCTTATTCTTCTGCGGAACAAAAGAAGATATTTTGAAGAAAGTTGATAACAAACAGTGACCGCACTCATTCACTTACAGTGGTTTTGTGTCTATATAATAGAAGTGAATAGGTGCTACCACTGTTTAGTTACCAACATTCTTCAAAAAATCTTTTGTGTTCTGCGGAAGAAAAACTCATACAGACTTGAGAGAACAAGAGGGTGAGTAAGTGACACAAGTAAGTTTGTTGAACTATCATTTTAAACAATAAAGTCCCATAAACAATACATTTGTATTTCTAGGTGACGTTAATACCTACACATGACACTGAAGTGACCCGTGAGTGGTATCAACAAACCCACGAGAAACAACAGGAGTTGAACATCATGGTCCTTGCCAGCAGCAGTACAGTGGTGATGCAGGACGAGTCATTCCCAGCCTGCAAAATAGAGTTCTAAGTTTATCATGGCTCCCAGGTTCCCATCTTTACTCTTAAAAGATCCATTACAGCCTTAAGTGTGTTTTTGGGTTTCAAACCCGCTCTTTTTTTAATGCTGAATAATTTATTTCCTGTCCAAATCCCCATTTTATCTGTATAGGTACTGATGATTATTTCGTAGTGAGAGCAGGAGAACAGAAGGAAGATGTGCCTTTCTCTGTGTACTTTTCAGGGTGGCTTGTCCCTTTAAGTTGTACAACACATCCACACGTAAACTTACAAATGAGAATCTAGATTTTAGATCTTTTATATGTTTAAAGTTCCTCATAGTCAATTTTGAGCAAGGTTAGAGTGTGTGAGCTACAATACAAATGGTAACATGTTATGTATCTTTGTTCACAATGATATTTAACTAAAGCACAAGTATACCTCTTCATTTTGAACTAAAGCACCTAAAGTTCCACCTGCAGCTCACCTGGATGAGAGTCTCCTGCTTTTAGCTGATCGGTTTATGTATCGTTCTCATCTTACAGTTACTAATACACATTTCAGACATAATTATCTTTTCATCACATTACGATGTCTACTGTGCAAAGGGCAACTGAGGTTACATACTTCAGCAACGATCGATAAATACCTGGGTGCCAGATATAAGGGTTTAGTCATCGCAGCTGAAGAACAAATTATTTAAAATAATTTTGTAGAATTGATTTACATTCCAGCACTCAGAGATTAATAAAACAAATTGTAATTGCTATACAAATAGCTGTTTAGTAGTCAAACAACAGCGACAACAATAACATTAATAAGAAGGAAAATATTAAACAGATCCAAATGCTGAAGAACTAAAGACAAAATTAGGCTTGTTTGTTTTAAGACTTCCTGTTTAGGAGTTTATTATCAACATTCTAAAAGACTAAGGAAAAATATTGAAGTGGAATTTTATTTTTGTCATTAAATGATGTATAAAGTGTACGTTGAAAGAGTTTGTAATTATTTTTAGTGTTTTTTTAGTTCAAAATTATGATTTTATTACTGATTTCATCATATTTGCACTGTGTAATGATTTCCCTAGTTTAAATTCCAAAACAAATGTATATATGACAAAGAAGATTATGGTAATGACTGTAAAACAGTCTGAATGAAAACAAGGTGACAGATATTTAAACCAAAATTGCTGGCAATAGAAATGCATGGTGTGAAGCATTGACTTTCAGAAATGTTTGTGTGAAAGGCTGACCTTTTGTACATTTTGAATAGGGTCAGAAAGAGGTCAGATTTAAAATACTGTGTGAAAAATGCACTTATACATATTCCATGCAAATGAAGAACAGGAAGCTCATCTTTACTACGTTTTAAAATACTGATATTAAAACAATTTGGCACAAAATCAAATAGTGTATCTATTAATTCTGTCTCTACTCCTTTGTTTGAAATTTGTAGGATAAGAAACCTGTCCTAACTCTAGAATATCATATTTGTTAAATCTATAAGGCTTCAATTTGATGAATAAAATAAATAACAGTGCTTCTAGCAATGCTGATTTTTAGGATGAACAATATGAAAATTCTCTGTAAAGAGTACTGTATGCACTGCATGGATGTTACCATAGGCTGAAGGCTGAACATGCATTTGAGTACGGCTTTGCTTCGAAGTGCTTGGCTCAAAATGAACGCTTGGTTTAAAAAAAAGGTTATGGATATAAAAAATTCATTTCAGATTTTTCATTTTTATTCTTCATATTTCACTTGCATTATTACTTTCACATTACAGTTTAAATCCTTATCAGTGTCTTGTTCTTCTTATATGTCTTTGAAGAAAAACAGAATTTATTTCTGGACAAGGTTACAGAAATCGAAAATGGTTCAGCAATGTCCCTTACGCTTTGAGGAGAGGAGTACGATCAGTTTTCCTCTGATGTTTTTAAGGTGCTGTATCTTTTGAGCTTCTGGTTATTTGGCTGTGCTGCAGATATGTCCTGTCTGCCATGGTGGAACCCAGATGTGACAGTACCACAGAAAGAAACCTTAACACACAAATGCTAGACTGCAGACTGCCAGATCAAGTGACTCGATCACTGATCACATTTTATATTCAAGATTTGTAATCGTCTCTGTGATTATCTTTTCTTTATTTGAAGAATAAATGTTTCAAAGATATCAGAAAAATTAACTAATCATGATGTGCTGTGCAAACCATCCCTTAGTTATGAGCGACGACTTTGATAGAGACAAATATTTGAGATAGCATTCCATTGAGCCTAGCTATTCACTGCATGTGATCTTAAGTTGGAACTTGTATGTAATAGTTCATAGTTCTATTAATTAAAGTACTATTTGAAACATATCTATTTAGATGCTTATTGTCTCAATTGTACTGGAAGGCACATATTACCAGGCTGCGCTATCATTTCCAGCGTGCAATATTGTAAAACAATGTACTTGGATTTATGTTAAGTTTAGATTTAGTTTGCTTTCTGTTTATGTGCAATACTCTGTATCTTTCTTTGAGCTAAATGAGTGTCTAAAGATATGTTGTAGGTAAACCTGATAATCACTAATAAAATATGTTAATGGAAAACACATGATCTGTGAGTCAGTGAATGACTAAATGCGGAGAACAAACATATATTTTTATTTTATTAATGCAATACATGAAAAATACAAATGCATTTATTGTATATTTATGAAATAAATAGAAATATTATTTATATTAAATGTATTATGAGCAAACTAATGGTGACTGTGGCAAAGAAAAATGTTTTTTTTGGAACACGTTATCACATAATATATGTATGGTAAAACAGTTTGGTCTGTACAAAATAGATCCTACACTCAATATATTTGTTAAAATCTTAAGTTAAAAAACAACATTTAGTGGAGATGCAACAGGTGGCAGTCACTATAAAAAAAAGCTCACTGAATTCATATGACTATGACATCTCAGTCTGGGTCACATGCCTATTGTCTGTTAGTATTCCTCTTTTACCCCACACTGTCTGTTGTTCAGTAGCAGAAATGAACAATGCCCTTGTGTTAATGGAAACAATGCTTGGCACAACAGCAGACAATGATCCCACTGTCCTGTGATCCACATAAAATTATACATTTTACATAATAGTTGCCTGTAGGAATGAATTGCAGATATGATGTGTTTAATGCCAGCTTCATTTTCTGTCTTGTTGAAGACGTGCTTTCTGTGGGCAACTGTGGTTGATAGAATGAAAATGCTTCAGGTGATGAATTTTAAGAAGCTTGTTGTCATGCCAACCCCTTTACAATTTAGAATATGAGTATGAATAACAATCAGAGCTACTGATTCTGAGTGCACAGCAACTAAAAAAATTACAATAAAAATGGACACAATGTGTTCTGTAGACAAAGCCACTTTTATTGTGCACACTGTTATCAAAGTGCCATTACTTACGACTGCACAGACTGCATACAGAGCACAACATATCTGAATCACTGAATCTATCTGAGGCAGATGCTTTACTTTGTCAGTGATGAAATTAATAAAACCATTGCAGAAACAGTTCAGTGTTCTTTACTCTTCTCGAAGCAAAGCAGTACTATTCGCACACTGTGCTTGATGGTGAAATGCTCTTCCCTAGATAGTAGAGGTCTTGCATTTGAAACGTAGGAGAAAAATAAATGTTCTTTTATCAGAGTCTGAGCCACTGCTTCTACATGCTGAGTAAACAGAACGATGTCCACCATCAAGGTCAAAAATAGTGAGTAACGTTACAGTGTGCTTATTAAAATAGCATATTTCTCTGGCCATTATGAAAAAAATCATATGTCCTTGTACTTTGAAAACAACAGGAGGTAACTGTAATGTCAGTACACTGCACTCTTCAATTGCTCAAACAGGTATGGTTAATACAAAAATAGTACTTTACTGTTAGATGTTAACTCTACAAAGCTGAAATAAAATGTCAAATAGGGTCCAATTTTTATAAACTGTGATAGTACAGTACAGGTTATGTAAATAAAAACTAAAATATAAAAATTAGACTGTTTGTTCATCTGCCGTCTCACTGTAAAACACAAGATGCTTATTAGTTCATTTCTATTCCACATACATGTCATTATAAAGTACATACGGATTTAGTATATTATACATATATATTTTTTTTATATGATTTAATAAATTATGACAGTGGTATAGCAGGCTTTGGCAAATAGTAATAAAATTGTTAGCGTTTTTTTAATAAACATCTAGCTGCATAAATTATTCAAGAGTTGCAGTCCTTTTCTAAAAAGGCTTCCACAAGCTTGTATCAAACATCAAGTCCCTAAAATATCTTTCAGACCAGCCAATGGAAAAAAGAATCAGTGATAAGGAACATAATATGTGAAAGTAACTTGAATGTGGATCTTCAGTGCAACTACCAGCTTATGTTGGATAACTGGCCATTTCACTTTTGCCAACGGCAACAGTAACAGTCAGAAAAGATAACGGTTACATGGCAGACATCTCTGACAGACTACTACATTATCACATACAGAAATGAAATGTCACACAAGCAGATTGTAGATGTACGCAAACCCAACTTAGTCCCTGATTGGATTCGCATGAGACATAATGAAGAATTCCAAAAACTACAGTGAGAGCATGCTAGATAACTACAGGGATGCATGGTTGACAGACTTTCCTAGTCTCATTTAAGGTTCAGGCACATGCGAAGATCCCACTTCCAGAGGAGTGCCGGGGTGAGGCAGTGCCCCTGGACTCCCCCTCCACGCGTCAACTGTTTCCTGGGTGTCAAAGAACTCTTCTGGCTCTTCTGGAGTGAGAGGAGTTTGGGCACTTGAGCCAGCTTCTGAACTGCTCTCTCTGAGCTCGAGGAGCACGGGGAGCGATCCAGGCAACCCGCAGAAGGCCTCTATCGGTGGGCTTTCTGCCAGTTGTGAAGAGGGGGTACTCAACTCCTCTGCGGGTTCCTCGGCTCCGCAACACGGGCTCTCTGTTAGACACTGGCCGGCAGAGTCTGTGCTGTCCACAGGTAATTCACTGGGTCTCGGCAAGAAAGACGATGGTAGTGAGGGGTTTGCTTCCTCAGCGTGAAGGCTGTGTGCAGATGTGGAAGACACACATGGATTGGCGTTGTTATGGATCTCCTCGCTGCTCTGAGGGGTGAGAGGGACTTTCTCACTGAAGCTGAAGCGTGGGGAGGTGTCGGCCGTGGTGGGAGACGAGGGGCCGGCGCTGGACACTGTACTGGAAGGACCGCTGCTGTCTGTATGGAGAAATACACATAAGTCAGGGTACATGAGCAGAAGCATATATGTTAAAAGAAAGCATAAAGGACTTACACCAAGGTGGCCTATCGGAGCGTTGACGTAGTGAAGCGGATGAAGTCAGCACTCTCTGAGGGATGTATGAGTCCACCGAGGGCTGGTTTTGGGTATCAAACATGGCTGAGAGAGCTGTAGATGAGCACATACATTATCCCATGAACTGAAAGCATTGATAAGAATGTGATATCCCTTTACAATTTCATAATATTTTATCAACCTGTATGACTTCATTTCTTCTGCTCATCAAAAAATTATGTATTTTGAAATATGTTCTCATCCAGTCTGCCATTGACTTCCATTGTGGTTACATAAAACTACAGTGATATTTTTCAAAATATCTTATTTTGGGTTTCATAGAAAAAAGTAATATACAGCTTTTAAAAGACACAATGGTAGTTGATTATGATGATTTATTACCTCTAGTTGTCCTGGTATGGGAATCCCCTGCATTCTCACACATGGCAGCCAGAAACTCATTCACCTGTTTCAGTGACAGGGAGTTGTGGAGGGTCTCGAGAGGGTAGATGGAGGGCACCATGGAGCAGCCTTCAAAACCTACAGATGAGAGAGGTGATGAGAGAATACAGCCCTGACCTCAGTATGAATCTAGACTTCCTCATGTACTGAGACACCACAACAGTCTTCACAACAATGTGAATAGCCATTTCATCTAATGCCACACCAATGTTAGTGACACACACACACACACACACACACACACACACACACACACACACACACACACACACACACACACACACACACACACACACACACACACACACACACACACACACACACACACACACACACACACACACACACACACACACACAGGGAAATGAAACACACTATCCATTCAATTTATCTTAATAGTAAACCTACAACTCTAGAAATGAAGACACACATTATTGCCACATCCTTACACAAACAACTGCTCAGTATGGTCCTATTCAATAAACAAAACAAAAACTTCTGGTTAATAATTTGTTAAGAGTTTCTATTGACCTTATTTAGTTGAAAAACCAACCTCTTAGTGTGGATTAAAGCAACACATGTAAATTAGGAGGCAGAAACACACGTAACACATCTTTAAAACATCGGTCAACTACTTTAGAAATAGCTTTAAAAGATGAATATGATAACAGCACCTATAAACCACCTAATGTTATTGGCATATGAATTTTATATGATAATAAGAAAAATAACTAGAGAATATGAATAACAACTCAATACGAATAATTATGAATTCAATATGACAAATCATAAATATCCCGTCCAATCTCACAACATAATAAACAAATCTAACACTGCCTCCACATGATATTTCTCATTTTTAAGGCATTTCTCAAAGTCACGTTTGGAACAGAGAGTTCCATTTTTTCCAGATCTAAGGCCTGTGGTATGCAAATCATTTGCCACAATCATGCATGTCAGTTACTGTTTAATAGTTTACAGAGCTGTAAGCTGATGCCACTGACATGCGTCTGCCACACCACACCACACAACCAAGCACAGTGCAACACAAACTACATGCTAATCCAACCTTGAATGTAGTCAGCACTTACTAAACAAAAACCTAGTGGGCATTAATATAGTTTTGAGAGAAATGCATTTAATATATTATTATATATATACACATTTATTACAAGCACTAACTCACAAAAGTATTTTAACTATATTATTGTAACTAATGTATAACGAATTCTTCAATAATTTATTTGAAAAGTATAGTAGTGTCAAAGTACACCAGTATTGCCAATAATTGTGATATTATTAATTTTGATTATCATATTAAACATATGATAGTGTAATAAATAATTCAAAAATAATAATAAATAATTCAAAGCCATCATTTGCATAACACGTCAATGCATTATTTCATATAGTGATAGTTCGGCCCTGCACTTTTCAAAATATATAACTTACTTTATTCTGCAGAACATAGAAATTTTGAAATCTTCAAAATATGTTCTTCTGTGGTTTGATAAAAAGAGTCATAAAGGCTCTAAATGGCAAGAATGTGAAAAGATGTATGACATAAATTTCATTTTTGTCTGAACTAGATCGTCCAGTAAGAATTTTATATTATGACAGTTAACCCGACAATTAACAGTTCTCTACCTAACTGCCTACACCTGGTCTAAATAACAAAATCCAACCCGGATGTCTATATTTAGACACAACAATGCCTTTTTTACACTTCAAAACCTTTATTAAAAACCAGCTGCAGTCTTTGTATTTCGAAATCTATTTTCATCAACAACTAAGCTAGAGCTTCACTTCTACCTGAATAATGCATCTCATATTGACTTCATCCCACCTGCTTTTATAACGATTTTAATTTATTGGCATTCTTCCTTAAGTTAAAGAAGTAAAATAAAACACAAGTAGCGAGTCAATGCAAGCTGGTTTTCCCAATAACACTCATGCTTCAAACAGCTGTAGCAAAGCCATTACTGCAGTCACGGCACAGCGGGGCATGGTGCGACCTCCGCAGGGCTGACCGTAGAGGTACTCTAGCGGGTCCTGGCCAGAGATTAACCAGTTGCGGAAGAGGCGGAGATGATAGGAACACTGATGGAGGTGGTGAGCAAAAGTGCTGTCCACAGACAATGGGTGGCCAATATTGGGGTCGGTGGAAAAGCGCCTCAGCAGCTGGGCTACCTGATGCTCCTCCAGGGGCTCTAAAGAAGAAGAGGCAGAGCAGGGAAAAGAAAAGTGGGGAGTAGAAGACGGCAGGTCTGCAAAACTGACCCTTGCGCAACACAGTTTTGATACCAAGCTTTTATGATGTAGCATGCTATCAAAGTAAACTCCCCTAAAACCTTCGGGAGGAACTTTTTAAATTCTACAAAAATGTGTGACTCCTGATTCCAGTCACCAGCATGTGTCCTTCTCAAGTAGACACACAGCTGCACTCAAGTCAGTTGTAATCCACTGCCTTAATTCACACAAGAATCCACTGTTCTCTTCCACATTTATCGATTAAGGCACAAGACCACAATAACTCAAGAAAGTCATTAAATTTTCATGCTACACATTAAGTCTAATCTGTTCCTGTTGACACTGACGCTTAAAACTATGGCCAGACCCAGTCGATTCTGTCAATCGACGTGATTGGTTTAAAGCTGCGCTAGAATAGAGATCTCTATTTACAGTACCTGAGTCAGACCACCACAGATGTGGTTTAACCGCCACAGCAGAAGTATCATCCTTTGTGCCTGAAGTAAACAAAGCGCTTATGGAGTCATACATTATACACTACACTACATGTCGGCCACAGTGATACAATTCTCATCAATACATCTTAACATGTAAAGTTCAGTGAACAAACTCAGTAGCAACCTAAAACAAGTAAATAAATTGAAACAAATAAACCCCAAAAGTTTTAGGTGTTTCCGACCTAAATGCAGAAGAATCTTCCTAGCTTTACAAAATTTCCAAACACTCTCAATTCATCTTATTGGTTTATTATCAAATTGTGAATTTGGGTTTTTCTTAACCACACATGCACACATGCACACACACACACGCACGCACCAAATGGCTGGGATTGTATGGTGGGTGGAGTGCGTGGGATTCAGCAGGGAGTGTGTAGGTGGAAAAAGGGACAGTTTTTAGGCTTTCCTTGAGATGTACTGTTTCTGAACACATGCAATAATTTGTCTTAATACACCTACACAAATATACATAACAGTTATTTACATTGGTTTGAGTATTTCTCTTGCATTCTTCTGAACCTTTGGTATAACATACATGCATATTTTTCTAGAAACCACAGCCTTGTACTAGCACACAAACACAGGAGTATCAACATCCACATATCTTTGAAAAAAGATGTTTTGGACCCTTAATTCAACCTCCCAAATTTCACGGCAAACCAATATATACAACAGATAGAGAAACACTGGTCATCTCACCTAGCTTTAGACCAGTTTGCAGTTACACACAGCACATGTCTCTAAAATGAAGAGTACAGGATCAAAACAACACCGGCTACATTCATCTGTCCCTGCAAGCATGGCAGTAAAAAAATGTATGGTGCTGGATGGTGCTGGCATATTATATAAAAAAAATCTTGTTTTGTCATTTGTTGTTTCAAAATCCCACACACTCTTTATCCCACATAACATCTACTTTAATTCAGCACAATAAGGTTTATTTGAAGACCCTGGTAATGAAACGACCCCTTTTTTCAAGATGTAGCTTTTGTAAAAAAAAAAAAAACTGTGTCTTGTAGAAAATAAACTGAAAATATTTAATATGGCATTTTTTTATTTTATAAATATTTTAAACAAAGTGTAGCATACCATGAACATAATCCGTATGCTACCAGTCAACATTTCAAGAAATGTAATTTCGGTCACAAAAGATATATGTTTAATTTTCTATTTGTTTATTAAAATTAACTTCTGCTTATGCTTAGACCTTCTTAATCAAGTGTCCCAAAACTTTTGACTCGTAGTGTAAACAAAGTCTTGATCAAACTCATTTGGCATCACCTTCTGGTTCTATTGTATCTATTGACTTCAATTATGGGACGGCCCTATTTTCCAAATGTATTTCTAAGACAAAACAGTCTTAAATCTGGGAAAATCTTTTAAGATGGATCTAAACTAATCTATTAGACTGACTCCTGTAAAGAATAAAAAGTAAATGATGTAAAACACATACTGTCCATAGTTTGACATTTGGTACAATGGACATAAAGTAATTTAAGTACAAAGGCACATTAAGTAGACGCTCAACAAAAAACAAAAAAGTGATGGAGTAAAGGAGTGACAGATTAACCATTTCCCTGTGAACAATCACTGCTGCTAATATTGAAATGTTATACTGTTTATAACATTCTCAATAAAATTAGAAAGTGACAGTTGCTAACAGGGATTGGTTTAATCACTGACATGTTGCCCAATAGTGGTTCAGATTCATTCTGTTTGATGTAATTTACCACCTACAGTACCCGCTTGTGAAAACAGGCACATGAAACAAAAACCGTGCTCACATTCATCCATACAGACTGCTGTAAACTGAGCGATAGTGAGAGCTGTACACAGGAAGTCACAGATTGTGATAGTGGAATATGAGGGGGAAAAGCTGATGAAACTGGAAGGGTTGAAATAAAGAGTGGCAGTAATCACGTGAAAGAAAAGAAGGATTTTTCATTGACATGCAAAGTAAGGGAGGTGGAGAATAGGAAATATACTTGAAGAGAAGCAGACGTACCATTAGTCGGATGCTTTGCAAACGACACAGAAAATCGTTTTACTGCCGGCATAGACAACAACTCTGAGGAAATAAAAAAGGTCACTAGAGTTACCATATTTGACAGTTCACCTGTACAGGATGGGGATGGTGTTTAAGAGCTGGAGGGGTGTGATGTTTAAGCTACGGTGGGACAAAAATCAGGAAGTGCAGCGTTTGGTTTCCAGTTTTAACATGATTTTAGCTGTGCTTAACTTATTTCCTCATTTGGCATTCCTTAAATAAGAATTTTCATAGTGCACTATATGGTGAAGCAATACATGTAAATAAGCAGCTTTTATGTGACTATTCAGATGCTATTTAAAATATTGAAAACTGTTTGCAGCAATAACGTTAAAGATTTATTTCAATTCAACTAACTTTACCTGACTTACACACAGCCTTGTGATTTAATTTCTGGCAGTACTCATTGAAATAATCTAATCAATAAATCACAAAACAAGAAGTCCATCAATTCAATAGTATATTTATAGTATTGTATGTGTATATGTGTACATTCACATTTAAATTTACACTAAGCAGACGCTTTTATCCAAAGCGACAAAGAATCATATTAAGTTTACATAATTAAAAATATAGTTGAGAAATACTTATATACAGAAAGCTACAAACTCTTTTTACGAAATCTTATTTCATATCTGCTTTACATTATTTGCAATGAAGCTTTGGTTGGTGTATGATAACTATTCAGTAAATATACTTTAAGAAAAGTAGACAAACGAAAGTAGACAGAGTGCATTGTGGGTTTTAAAATGTTACATCTACAGCAATAAGTTTAAGGTTTAAAATGTATATAGACGGTCAACACTCTATATAGTGCACTACAAAGGGATAAATAAAGATTTTACACATAGCTTTAGACATCACATTGTGCATTCTGAGAGTGTTTTCATCTCAAAGAAAGGTCTACAAGCGTTATAATAGTAATAAAGAGGTAATCAGAAATTCTTCTTAGCAAAATAAATTTGCCTTGTGGGTTTATGGGCATTAGTACTATAGCTTAAGATGCAGTATTATTGGAAAGTATCTCTTAGATCAAACAAAATAGTTTATTAAGACCTAAAAAGGCTGAGGTGGACATACTGACCAATCACTTTAGCAACATTAGCAACTCTTATTCCCTCATGGGACACAACCACACAAAACACTGAAGACAAAGAGACTGAGGATTGTGATCAATGATCGTCATGTCAAATCTACAAACATGACAAATGAAGAGGTCAACTGAATGCGAGAAAAGTAAGCTATGAAAAGGCCCATGTATATGGTAGAAATCAATGAGAGGAAGTGTTAATTATAAAACACCAGAAAACAAAAGAAGACAGGAAATGATAACTGAAACAGAGAGAACTCTGCGTAATGTCACACTGACACCTTGTGGGTAAAGATTTTAGCCATGAACATTCTGGAAGGATTCTTGATATTAGTGCAATTCAGACTGTGGTTCCAAATAATATTGAATTCAGTCAAACTGATGGGTTATTCTAGTAATAACTTAACTTTCTTCAAGTTCAAGTCTGCTTTATTGTCAATTCATTGACAATAAAGAATATTATTATCAGAATAACAAATTATGACAAATACACATAATATATGAGAGTTAGTTAAGGGAATAGTTCACCCAAATATAAACATTCTGTCACTTACTAACATTCAAGTTGTTTTAAATCTGTAAACATTTATTTCTTCTAATAAATATAGAGAAAGATATTTGAAAAAATGATTATAACAAAACAAAAAAGTTCTGGGGTATTTTGACAACCATTTAGATTTTTTCTACTATAGTGGTTAATGGGGTCAAAGAAGTGTTTGGTTACAACCATTAGTCAAAAAATTCATAACAATTGATTTAAAAGACATCTTTTTTGGGTGAACTATATTTAAAATGGTGGAAAAGCAAATAGCCCCTATATAGTGCAGTACAATGCAAAGTCAAAGTTTAATTTTAAGATTTGTTAAGTGAGAAATTGTCACAATCTGTGCTCTGTAAATACAGTACAGTATTTTCTGATTAAACAAAAGCCATTTTGTGTAATTCATCAAACGAGTTTCCAGTTTAATTATGTCATAAACAAAACACTGGTCACGAAACAATAACAAAATGACAAGAAACAATGACATAACTGCTGAAACACAGTGAATGGAACAACAGACCTTTCGGACACAAAACATTCACAACCGTGGAAATGAACCTGACGTGAAATGCTCAATATAAAAGCAAAATGTGTGAAACATCATCAGGAAATGATGCAACAACTGTTCTTTATCTAATCAAAACATAACTCACATTTGCTATTATGTGTAAGCTTTTGCATCAAAGAGAAGGAGCTGGACTAAGCACATACCGTCTTTATAGTTCAAACTGCCCGAGGAGAATTTTTTGCGGTGTGTACGTGCGTAGTCCTGAAGGTTAGGGGCACTAGAGGAGCCCCCCAGGACGGTGGTGCTGAAGAGACCAGCGCACTGTGAGCCTGCAGAGGGGGTTAGATGATGGAATTAGTGAGCACACCATGCACTTATTAATGTAAACAGAGCAAGGCCAGTAAGAGCATTATAAAGTCATAATGTATGACTCGTACCAAAACCAGTAAGGCTTGGCGGACATCAGTGGCCGAGGCTAGCCGAGCACAAATCAAATTAACAAAGAAGTAATGTTCTTGTCAGGGAAATGCTTATGAAATCATATACCTTAAATCTGTTATGAGCTATTATAAACAATGTCAGATTTGTTGAGTAAGATATTATTCAACATTAGTGCTCACATTTTATAGATTAAAAGTAATTCAATACCTAATTAATACATAAAAAACATTTCAAACTTATTAAATGGTTAGGCATATAATTTTTGATCGCATGCAGTATTATTTTGTTTTTTTACACCCTTGTTCACTTTAAAGGAATAGTTTAATGAAAACTTCTGTCACTTTCTACACACCCTCAAGTCCTCAAGCCTTTATTTTTTGTTAAACTCCAAGGAGAAACACAAAATGTAGTAAACGGGAAGTTGATGAAGGTGGATAAAACAAATGACAGAATTTTCATTTTAGGGTGAATTATTCCTTTCAAGTTTCTATACTGCAAAATTTTTTTTCCTACAAGCACTTTGTGTATAGAAAAACAAAACTAAACAATCAAAGTCCATAGTTCAATGGGTCTTAAATAAAACAGAAACATAACTAAATGATTCATTGCATCCAACAATATAATCACTATCAATCCTAAATGTGTTTGCTTCGCTAGCTGTTATGACTTCAGGCCCGACATAAAGTTTAATATACAGTTGCAACGGATGTAGAAGGTGATTTTACCAGGGCATAAAATAAACAGTTGAGCATAGAACAGACAAACAATACCAACCTAATCCACTCTGTTTCATCTCTGGAGACTGACGTGAACAGGAGGGGAAGAGACGATAGTTTCCCCCTTTAGATGACGAACACTCTGAAAGGACCTATAAACAGAAACGTGTGATGTTAAAAACCCAGTCTGAAATAACAAGAATTAAAAGAACTGCATTATATGATATTCAAAACACAATACATAATGGCTGGAAACGTTTTGTTTGACAGTGAATCTGGTACCTCCATAGAGCCTGTCTTGCGGTTCCGAATCAGTGGGGATTTCCTCTGGGTGCTGATGGCCTCAGAAAGAGGCAATGCTCTGTCAGGCTCATCTCGTACAAGGTTTTCCAAACTCCCAGGGTCTGTTTGCTTCTGATCATTCTATGCAAAATGCATATACATAGATAAATAATCCAACACAGACATGGAAACTTTTAGGGGTAAACTAAAAATATTATCTTGGAAAATGTGTAAGTCTATATACTTCAGCTGAAGCTGGTCTAAAGCCAAAGCCCATTGGGGCACTCTCCTCTTCTGTTACTTTTACCCCCGGGCTGAAATGCAGCTCCACATGGAAGCGCTCTTCCGAGGATGGGTCCTAAGTTAACACAATGTCACAATTCTCTGTTGAGACTGAACAGATGGCTCTTAAACATAACACTATGCTTATTTATGACAGTTAAAACTTTGTTTCAGAGTCAGAACAGGATGTACCTTGTTGTTGTCTTCATAGAGCATGATGACAATCTGGGTCATGTAGTTAAGTTCAGACACTGCGCTCAGATAATCCATGGCTCTCTTCCACTGCTGGTCCTTCTCCTCCTAAAATCCAAACAAAATCTATGTGTTTGACTTTAACTTAGAAAGAAATGTCTAGCAAGACAGTAAATTATATTTGGGTATAGTGCTGACACCATAAAGGAAGGCGAACTTCATTGTGTTTGACTCCAATTCTCACTCTTGCCTTGTTTTATAGTGTTAATATACTTACATCCAAAAGGCCACCATAACGGAAGATGCTGAGCAGTGAGTGAACGTGACTCTCGCTTGTGAAATACAGCCGAGTTCGGACATGCCTGCCTGGAGACAGGACTCCACGTGAATATCTGGAACACAGACAGTTTGAGTAAGAGTTCTCACACTTGAGAGAAAGATTAGGGTATAAAAGGGACATAAAAGATGGAAGAAATCTCACAACGGATGCAGCTTGTTAACAGACTCGTCCTCATGTGTCCTCTGTAGATCCAGCTGAATCTTCTTTACTAAAGGAAGACAGTATGCGTACGCAATGTCCAGCTTTTCCACTTTGTTAATGCCATACTCCTAAAACACATTTTTTCGCAATCCATGAGTTTTTGTCCAGTCTGCATTTTAAGAATGTAAAATGCAAAGTTTAAAATAAAAAGTACATACTAAGCACACTTCCAAAGCTGCTTTATAAAAACTAAGAACTAAGGTTAGATTATTCAGGTCTACATTTATGACATACATTTGTTACACTGAAAGTTTCACACATGTTTGTAACTCTATGGTTTGTACTGCAGAAGTTGTATTAATTGTACAGCTATATCCAACTTGTATAAAACAGAACTGAGGAAAAACTATACACGTCTACTTTTTGTCACAATTTTGTCACACACCTGAGGTATAACAATATCAGCTAGTGCTCTCGAAAGCTTAAAGAGTTCCACTGTGTCCTCCAGACCCAGAGATGCATTGTGTTGCACGTCATATTTCACACAGTCGTAAATATCAGGGACCTTGCTAATGTCATAGCGGCCGCTCTTCATGCGGAAGTCCCTTTCCAATTTGGACCAGCGCTGCAACATCATCTCCAGTGACTCACTGTGGTACAGCTGTAAATCTGAAAGAGCAACAGATTTAACTGAACCTATCACTTCTCCGCACAACGGCTTTTAAGTGTTTCTTTGCAGCACCAAACAATCACCTGCTGATTTGGGGTCTTCAAGTCTTTTGCGGATCTGTGAGGTGAGGCTCTGGATAAGGGTGTAGACTTTATCACATGTACTCACTGGATTCTCCAGGACCTTCATAGAGTTCACCAGGGAACTGCTGTTTGTTGGAGCCAGCTGAAGAAACAAAGAGCTAAATTGGGCACAGATGTGTGTTTCATATAAAGATCCAACAGTCAGCAAAAATATAGCCTGCAGTTCAAAAGAAGCTTGACACTGCGCTTTACCTTGTCAAAGTCTTCTTCTGTAAAGGTTTGATCTTTCTGCATGATCTCATGCAGTCTGGCCTTAACCCTCTGCTGACAGCCGCTAAGGGATTCGATATCATTATCCAACAGGCCATTCATATTTGCACTTTTCACCATCTGGACCAGGATGGGTGTCAATTCTCCTTCTAATGCCAAGAGACCCTGCCAGGCATACAACCAGCTGCAGTTCAGAAACTTCCATTTGACAGCGTTACATAAGTAAATATCACATTTTCTGCATTAAAGAGTTTCGGCTGTGTACCTTAGCAAATGCAGCAGCAGTCATTTGCACCCTACCCTCATCAGAGGCATAGATCTTGAGGTCATGCCTGTAGGTGCTGTGTAGCCTGAGAAGGCCACAGCCTGGAAAGCCAGCGTAGTCCCCTATTAACAGACCAAAAAGCATAACATGATAACATCCATAAACATAGAAACACAATACAGCTATATGATCTACTTTTACAACAATTTGGAACAAGGCAGAAATTACCATAGTTCTTTCTCAGACGTTGCCTAGGATCTTTGTTTCACAGAAGAATAAACAGCAAGGGTTTGAGACAACATAGGTATAAGTTCATGTCATGATGGCAAATTTGTCATTTTGAGGTGAACTGGCATACTTTAATGAAATATTTTTGAATAATTAATTACAAGAAAATATTTGGTAGTATTCAATGTTTCGGAAACACTCGCTACCGCTGTTTTTTCTGCACTATCAAAACATAACAATAAAAACATCTATGAAATTTAGGCCATATAAGTTACTGTGCATTATATACAAATATTTTTAAACAATAGTCAAACATAAGTCATTTATAGAACACATTCAACTTAATTAATTTTAAACAGATTCCTTAATTCCTTCGTTGACTTCTGAATTTGAGTCTACTTGAGTCTCGTTGACCTCCGGAAATGAGTCTACTTATCTGTTAAATATTATATATTTTGACACTGCATATAAAACCCAGATTAAGTTCTTTATGTGATTTTCTATGTTCCATATAAAATAATTCTTTATAATGTAAAGAACACAATGTGTAATGTAATATTAAAACATTTAATTATTAATCAATATAAAATGACAAAGATTAAATTTAAAGAAAAATTAATGGCTACTTTAGCCTGGCTTTCAAATTAAGTGATTACTGTAAAATCACCATTAGAATTTTAATATGAATGTATTGAAAAAAACTGTTTTACAATGTTAAGCTGTTTGGATAAGAGATGTTTTTGTTGGTAATATAGAGCTGAAAACATAAATTGTCTGTTTTCTCTAGTTCACAGAAACCCATGTAGTGAAACATGAAGTGTTAGACCGACACATGCAATGATGAATTTCTGTGCCCTTCCAGCTGACAAAGAGAAATGATAAATTAACAGTATACAGGATGAATTGATATAGATATTACGGTCTACCTTGACCTCCAGGATACATGCATCGGAAAGCTCTACCCAGTTCTTCAGCCTGAACTCTCCCTGCTGGAGTCAGCTCTCCTCCCCACTTCAGCACCAGCAGTATAGATGGACTGTCTTTACGGGTATCTGTACACCACAAACACATCATAGCCACTGAGTATACATCATTTAGTCTAGAAAGACATGTTCTTTATCGACAAATTTGGAAAAGAAATCCTAGCAAATAATGGAGCCCCAACCAAGTCCCTAATGAAAAGGCTAACAATAATCCCCAAAATTTGATTGGTTTTTTAATATTTTTGCTCCAGAACCAACAAGAGATGTTGATGTCAGGAACATCAAAAAAAACAAAACAACATTGGGACATTCATTTGGCACACGCTTTAATCGAAAGCGACTTACAAGAAGTTTGCCGTGGACAGCTATCACTTGGTAAGTTAGTCAATGCCTGCTGGCACTGAGAATCAAACAACAATCTTCTGCTTACAAGTCCCACTCTTTAACCAAAAGACCCTGTGATTCACTGTGTACCTGGGGAGTCAATATAGTCATGATACAATAGTCCTCATACCTTCCTCCTCACTGGATGTTTTGGGCTGTCCATGTGGAAGGTAGGTGAGCTGTACTTTCCTATTGATTCCGGAGAAATGGCCATACCTGAAAAAAAAAAGCATTTAAAGGGGAAATAATACAGGCTTTAAAAAGTTTACCTTCCTGCTTGCCATTCCTGGCTGATGTCAATATTAATATTAAATAAATGATGGCCAAACATTGAAGCATTTTGATTTTATCTAAGGCAGCTTTCATTACATTATAATTACATTTTGATCGTATGTTTTTGCAATCCCTGACACTCCTTAGATCCTAGTTCCTGTTGAAAATGTCATTATATGTGACAAGTCTTAAAGCAGGCCACATAAGTAGACTGTACGTGTGCCACTTAACACGACCCAGTTATCATCCTACATTGGCTTACATTTCTAAAACGGTCTTAAGTTGTTCAAGTTTGGACTTCTTCTCTTCAATCTCGCAGTCAGTATGCTGTCCCATATCTGCCAACAGTGTTCTTGTAATGTCCAGAACTTCCTGTGGAAAAATCACACAGACATGGGGTGAACTTGTAAGATTAGTTTAACTATAAACCAAATAATTAAATGCAACCATAAAAGAAAATGGAAATAAATCATTACCTGCAGTTGCTTAGGTTTCTTAAGCTTCAGTTTGCCAGTTTTATACCCACCATATTTTTCAAAAATCTCAAAAAACCTGCAAAAAGAAAATATTGTTTTTATGTGCTATGTTTATTCATTACTAATGCTGAGAACAATGAGGTGATCAGGTGACAAGAGCTCACATGGGGTTCCGTACTTCCATCTTCATCTTCTGTTTTGGCGTTCGATCTCCGTGACGGATCACAGCGATCACACAGCGCAGCTCCATCCTTTCCAGAGAAAACCACAAAGTCATTCTGATGTTTCAAATATTTCACAAACCAAGATTGTGCTAGAGTATTTGACGAAAAGTTGTCAGGATATTTATGTCAGGAGATGTTTCTGTGTAATATAAGATGGGGCCTGTGGCAATGAATGAATAGAATTGACCTTTTTGTATGACAAAAGTCAATGTGTCAGAGTGGCATGTGATTATTACATAGTGCCTGATGTCGTAGGGACAATAGGAATGTCCTCTGCCTCTGTAGGTATGGACCAGGGAATCTGGAACTGAGGAGCCAGCTCCCTCATCACAATATTTCTAAAAGAAAGCACATCAAGTCCTATGTAAACACATATATTCAACTGTAAATAAATGGTACACTTAATCTCATAATCATTATGCATTACCCCAAAATCTTGGCACAGTCGTCATAGTATTTCATTGAATTCTTCACAAAGCTAAAACCGTTGACATCACAGACATACGAGTGACCGTTTGCTCTGAGGAGGTCGAATCCACACACTGTTTGCTACATAAAAAAATAAAATCCAAATTTTAACTGGCAGAACAAGAATGAAAATAAAAGCCCTAAGCTCAAAAACATAAGAATTAAAGTTTTCAGTTTGTACTTCTAGAACCCAGCAGCTTGTCTGACCTTAAAAGCCAGACACACTTTACGGGCCACAAGTTTCTCCATGGCAGTAAGCATGACTGGGTAGCGGATTTCTTTGCCTTCACTGTCTCGCTCAACTTTCCCGTCGAGGGCAGGGGACTTACGAGCCTCTGCATGAGCATAATCTGGTCCTACTGTGTACACCTGTACCCAAAAAAAAAAAATCAAAAGAAAATTAGCATTTTATATACTAAAACTGTAAACGATAAAACAAATTCAACTCCAACTGATGAAATGTTACTGCTATGTTAGGAAAAAATTGCAAATTTAAGAACACAAAAATGCAAATGTATTGAAAAGCATTCCTCAATGAAAGAACACGATGTAAAGTACAGAAAGACGGAAATCATAACCTTTACATCTGTTCCATCGGTTGGCATGAACTCTTCATATATATAGGAGCCAGTTTTTCTCACGCTGCTTTCTGGAGAGTAAACACTGCTTCTGCTCCCAATCTAGAACAATGGAGCATTGACACTTAAAATGATAATTCACCCGAATATAAAAATGTTGACATATTTTACTAACCTTTGACTGCAATATAAAAAAAATTATAATTTTTAAAATATCAGAAAGTAATACATTTATAGGCAAATTTGACTACAATTGATTTTTTTTCTATTATTGTAGTAAGTTGGGTTTAAAAACTGTTTGGTTCCAAGCATTGGTTCCGACTTCTTTTTCTGTGTTCAACCAAACAAATATTTTATAAAGGTTTGGAAAATCCAGAGTCTATAACATTTTTGGGGGGGTAAACATTCCCTTAAAATAATGATTCTCTACTTGTATTATCATAATTAATAAAATGTACATTATTGTAGACATTATGATAACATTAGTGTTACAATTTAACAATTATATTTGGTAATTAATTTAAAAATAATAAACTTCAGCTAATAAAATGATACAGCTCAGCTAATACATGCACAAGCGCGCACGCACGCACTCATGCAAACACACACACACACGCACGCACGCACGCACGCACGCACGCAGGCACGCAGGCACGCAGGCACGCAGACACGCACACACGCACACACGCACACACGCACACACGCACACACGCACACACACACACACACACACACACACACACACACACACACACACACACACACACACACACACACACACACACACACACACACACACACACACACACACGCACCAAAGACACACACAAAAACAGACACATTCAAACTCATTGTTGTCATCCTTGGTAAATATAGGCAGAGAAGGCTGTAAAAATAAATCTATGTTGTTTCTCCTTTAGCTCTTTTAATCAAACACTCTACAAAATTCAAACATTTCATTTAAATTAAAAAAATTCAATTGAGCTGGAATATCACTTCATGAAAAAAGTTTTTCTGTATTACACCCTGACCACAATTATTGGCACCCCTAGAAATTCATATGCACAAGATAATAAATATCAGTAACAAAAAGCTCCAACCAATCTTATCATTCTACCGAATGGGTGAAACCAAAGTATATAATTCTAATGTACAGTAAAAGATTGTTGAGCTTTACACAATACCAAGTGGCTTTACAGAAACACTTAAAACAATAAACATAAGGCTCATTTCCAACATCAGGCAAAGTAATTCAAAAGTTTTAATGGACTGGAGATGGTAAATATATGCTTAAAAAACCGGATCTGTGTCAATTTGTCTTAAAGTGTCCAAAGCATAGCCAATTTTAGTGTAAATTTTTTTAATACACAAAAATTGCACCTTCATCACAACAAGTCATTTCAGACACTGTTCAAGACAAAAATAATTTGCTCTCATGCAAAAACAAACTCCAACGTAAGCCATCACTGGCTTCTATGGCCATATGAAATTAGATATTTCTTTGGAGCTAGAACCCATCAAATGTTTGGTGCACCCAGGGATCAGAAAAGTTCCCCATGTGCACATTTAAATATGTCACCAGATGTTCTTTTCTGTGGACCTGGACATCTTGTTCTGATACATGTCACCATGTTTTATATTAAATACCAACAGATTTTTTTTATATAAACTTGACGGCTAGACATATTACAATGAGTCATGGTTAGATCCTCCATCACCACATCAACAACCAAAATTGTCACTGAGCACAAAATCAAAACGCCACCACAGCCAGCCCAACTACCCGACCTGAGTCCTATTGAAAAAGTGTGGTATATACTAAAGACTGAGCACCAACTTTTAAAGGAGCTTTAGAAATTGTGTATTGAGGGATAGTATAAAATCAATTTCTAATTATTCTTAAACCTCATTAGACATGAAGGGAAAAAAGAGCTGAGCTGTTTCTAATGTAAATGGAAGTTGCAGAAAGGTTTGAATATAAATGTCCCATAATTATGGTCATCATGTAGTAGATAACTTTTTTATTTCATAATATTTTATTTGCCCCACTTTAAATATTTTATCTCAATGAAATGTCTCTAAAGGAGAAATAAAACAGATTTATTTTTACAGCCTTCTTTGCCCATATTTAACGAGGATGCCTATAATTTTGTCCACGAGTGTGTGAATATAATATATATACATACATCGTGTATACATTTTTGTGTGTGTGTTTTTCATTGTAAACAATGAAAACTAGTTGGATGACGGCTTCTAAACTGAAGAAAACTACAGAAATACTATTATAATATTAAAACTGATTCATAAAGGTATCAGTCACAGTATACCACTAATTGTAACAGCTAGTGTAAATCTCTGCTATTTTAAACACATGATCTACTTTCCTGAGAAATGCAGTTAAGTCCGTAGCATATCTAATTACAGTTACTACCCAACACTGATTGTAGGATAAACTCAGCAATTATGTCTTTATCTCTAAAAACAGCTGACAGATGCAGCCAGAACAAAAAGTCAGCAGGCTCTTCTCTACTTCAGAGCATCAAAGTCTCTATTTTGGGTCCAGGATCAAAATGATGTGCCTGAATGAGTGAGGGTTTAAGCTCTATGTGTGGGATAACTAGAAAAAACAAAGACCTTTCTGAAGAGGCGTTGACTGCCTCCTCCAGCAGAAGTTGGGTAGTAGATGTACACATTATGGTCCTCTGCAGAAACAGGCTTCTCCACGAAGGGCTTGAGAAAGATTTCGCCATTAACTTCAACTTGGTCTTCTCCCTCAACCAGGTTACACTCTATTGAAAAACAAAGAAACAATACATGAGCACATAAACTCTACTGATAAACTGAACTGATTAAATGTCATGACCGATTTATTTATACCAGGGTAAATATAACACTTTGTTATATTTGTTGGTGAGTAAATTTGTTCAGCTAAGCAACTGTCAGTTGCCAAGAGCATAAAGCCACAGCGAATTTCGAACATTCCCATCACTAGCCTTATAGCAATATTTTTATCTCTGGTCTCTAAAATACTTAAATATGAGCTAGATAAAGGGGCTATATTTGCTCTGAGATTAAAATAAAGCCAGCAGTGACAAATAACAAGTTCTGCTTAACTGCTGAACGATGCAGTAATTTACATGAGGTACAAATGCTTGAATATAGAAAAATCTATAATACTCTAACAATGCAGAACATCAAGCTCTAACTAACCTTCAGGTTTGTCAGGGTCGCGATTCAACACAGCATAGCGTGGTAGATCTATTCCCTCCTCCAGCAGGATTCGATATACTTCCCTCCTACAAATAATAATACCGTATGCTGAAATGTGTGTAAAATCATGAGTGGAAATATGTAAAACTGTGGTTTTGCTTGTGTAGAATTTGGTTTCACAATGGTGTACCTGTCCTGTATGTAATACTGCATATTAAGGTCATTGATGAGCAGGGGATTACGGAGTTTTGCATAACTCACTGCCTTATCCAAGGGGAAACCTAATTCAAGAGAAAGCATTGACGTTTATAGTATGGAATAAGTATTAAACACCAAATAAAACAAATATGAAGAGGGCGTATTGCATATAATTTGGTCCAGTTTCACAATCAAGGATTAGTTTAAGACAGAAATTTCCTTTAACTTAGGGGTTCTCAAAGTAGGGTACTCCTGAAGGTTTCAAGGGGTCCCTATAATGTAGGGGGACAAGAAGTCTACTGGAATAATGGCCAATATAGGAATAGAGGAATTTTACAATAGTTTTACTAGAAAAAGCTAATGGTTCTTGTGGGTTTTTTTGTATGCTATTTGAAATACTCTGATAATTTCTAATGGATTTGTTTTAGCAAGGACAACAAGTATAGCCAATTAATTAAGTTTGTAACATCACAATTCACATGTAAAATTATAAATTTATTATAAATATAAATGTAATATAAATTTAGGAAGGGGGTCCTGATATATTAATATATTTTATTTGCGGGTCCTCTGCATCTTAACAATTGCAACCCCCTGCTTTAGACATACGAGTCGTTAATATAAAAATGCTTCTTAAGAAAAAATTGCATTCTGAGACAAACAATGACATATATGTTTTAATATATGTCAGTGCAAGTTCAATTCAGTAAAGACGGCTGGGACTAGCCTTGTCTGTAAAAGCAGGCCTTTGTTTTGCATTTGTGCTTCACAGAAGAAAGGGTCATATATACGTTTTGAAAGACATGGGAGCATTTTTATTTTGGGTGGACTGTACTTTTTAAGACTTATTTATGAGATCTGTGATTTATTTTACTGTTGGGATTTCCATGAAGAAATCTGATCCAATACAAGCTCAAAATGGCAAGCTCACAGAGCGCACCGGGCATACCTTTAGAGTGAAAAGAGATCAGGCAGTCACAGAGTGGCCACTTTTCCACCGGATCATTGAGAATGACGTCCTCAGGAAAGATGACCACGGTGATGTACTCAAACTTACACAGACGCTCCAAGATCTGAGTCATGGGTTTAGACTTAGATTTCTTCATCATACAGCAAATCCCCACCACGATCTGACGCTCTGGAGGCTTGACAGAAATAGCAGGAGTTTAAGTGGACATACTCAAACACCCAACTATAAAGACTAAGGGCAGAAAGACCGGGTTGCCCCTGGGTCACGGGAAGGACTTGGAACCCTCATGAAGTGAAGTGGTTACTGTTTTTTCTAACTGCATCTACTCTTAGGCCGGTAAAGGGCACATCTAGGGCTCACAGAGGTAGTAAAAAAAGCACTCATGAGCACCCTTGTTTAACCTAGAACTACAAATGAGACATCCTTAAAACAATATTAAGTGTGCTTCTTGGGAATAGGCAAATAAGCTACAAGTGACTGTTCTCAGACTGCTAAATCTCCAAGCACATTAGGCATTTCCTGTTACATCACACCATAAGCAAAGTTCTGCGCTGCATCCATACCGAGTCATCCTCCAGGTCATCTTCGTACAGCTCCATGTCTGTCCTCATGCTGGCGAAGTCGTCCAGGCCTTCGCACTCATCCTCCGCGCAGCCCACGAAGAATCTGGGAGCGCTGTGCTGGCTCTCGCCGGGGCTGCTGGGCTCTGACATTACAGTCCGCAGCGGCAGCAACCCTCTGCTTCCTGCCGCCCCATCTCACACTACCGCGCAGAGCTGGAGGGGCACACGGCCAGACCAGCTCTTTACCCAGCCTGCAGGAACAGCAGTGGGTTCAAAAGCAAAGGGTACGTGTTGCAGTTATTTCAAAAGGTGGCTGAATCAGTACTGGCAGGTGCAGGTGAGTGCAGGTGAATGATTATTGGAATCTGTAAATACTGCAGGATTGGTAACACAGATGCATTCGTGCAGATGTTGTTTATTTTTCAGTATAATTCAGAAGAATCTTTCTCCAGCTGTGTCACAGAATGACCACAATAAGGGAATGCAACAAATTTCCTATAAGAGAAAAAATATGTATCAATTGATGAACCAATGAAACGGTGCACATATGGTTTAGTATTAACATCTATGAGAGCATTAGTGATTATTACTAGTGGTCAATGTAGTTCTTGTAAACTAGCAGAATTAAACAGCCAATTGCTATTATCATAAATGAACGCTTGATATATGTCTAACCCTCATGTGAGCAAATATTCCACACTGGCCACAGTGCGAAGTTTTCTGTTGTGCCATGGAAACCAACTTGCAAGATGAGGCAATATACATCCGACTCCTCAAAATTTTGAATAAAGATAACATCTGCGTTTTATTAAAACTGTGTTAGGGAAAGGTCCCTAAACAATGGCCAAACAAGGAACAAGCCATTGTATATCACAGTAATTAAAAAACATATATGACTGTGAAGTGTGTGTGATTGTGTACACCTCTGTGTGTGTTTACGGCTGTGTGTGTGCAGTCTGGATGGGTTGAATGCTGAGCACGAATTCCGAGTATGGGTCACCATACTTGGCTGTACGTCACGTCACTTTGAACATATAAACGTGAAAATATGTCCCAATGCGAAACATTAAATAGTAATGAACATGAACAGAACTCTCACTTATGCCATTTTATATAATAGATATTATTAATGTTAATTAATTTATAAGTAAGAGTTTGTTGCCTCAATTTTGCTGTCACACCATATGACAGGTGAATTGCATAATGTCAACTCCCTATGAATATTGTTTAAAAAGGTCTAAAAAGCAAAACAAGCTGAAAACCACAAATCATATTGAACAATGTTGAATTTAGATTAAATAATGTGACTAAAAGTGACCGTTCACCAAAAAATGAAAACAGTGACAATTTATTCACCGTTATGTTGTTGATAACCAAACAGCAATGGTGCCAATTCACATCTAATGTCAGATGATGGCAACAAATCCCAGATACCAACATTTTTCAAAATATCTTCTTTTCTGATGGGAGACAGAAAATAGTAATACTCTGAAAGGACAAGTAGGTGAGTAACTAATGACCATGTTTGGTGAACTGTCACTTTAAAGCATAACTTAATTGATATTCATCTGCCTTTTACTATGTGTTGTATTTAATTGTCTCTATAAATCCATTCTGATCTTGGCACACTTGGGTAAATAGCTCCATACTTAACACGATTATCCTCCAGGATAACCTATTAGAAGCCCCAAATCCCTTATTTACACCTGTTCAATTGCTCGTAGAATCCTAGTGAAACAACAAGCCCTATAGGCTGTATTTATAAGCTATAGTATTTAATGCTAAACCAATATTTCATGCCTACAAACATCCAAACTGCAGACACGTGTGAAGCCCAGCGAGGATAAGATGAGTTAAACGTGTGCACGTCATACAGATCAAGTTACTAAGGTAACCGTCTCATAGCACTACACCAGTCTACACTTGGGAAAACACGAACATAAACTATTTTTAAATTAGAAAGTGCACTTATAACTCCAAATAAATAAAGAATAAAGAAAATAATGCCACTTAAGATTCATAATCCCGCAAGAAATCCCGCAAGCATTGTGGGCTTGTTAGCTAGCAACGCGGCTATTGGTTAGCTCACCGTTAACAGTTTCTGTGGCTATTATAAGCACAAGAACTCAATTCACTTTTATGAATATTGTCGCTTTTGTGTTTTGTGCAGTCATACAGAGCTTAACTGCATTCGTTCTAGTGAGCACTTACTAGGGAAGACGGGACGAAGATGTGACGGCTTCACAGCTGCCCTCGGATTTGACAGGTTGTTCATGAAACCGAACTTAACTTCAGATGAAAAAATAAACAAAGGGTTCAGCCAATCACAGAGCGAGATTTGAGGAGAGACAGCCTTACTTTGCGTGACAGGGACAAGGAGGCGGGACTTAAGTGACAGCAGCGGTTAAATGTTTATTTTTATTTTTGTGTTTTCTAGATCATTGCTATCTATCTATAAAGTAGATAAATAATAGCATTAAGAATACAAATAATAAAATAAATTATTTTAAATTAAAAAAAAAATGAATTCAGGAAATCTTAAAACACATCAAAATCCATTTTATTTGAATTGCATTCGTTTGTGTACTGACTGTAGAAATGAGCAATGTTCAGCAAATATTCAGTCTATTATTAAATACAACACTGTCTTAAAACAGACAGGTTTAAACAGGAGCTGTTTAATATTCAATTGATCCTTTCATGATTGATTAAATCCGGGCTTCAAATTAAAGTTTCGTTCTGTATGAGCATGCCATTGTCCTGTCCTCCGGGCAGATGGGTTCTTTCTTTATAACTCTGAAAGAGACATGTGTCTGCGGATGGAGATTTCTTCAGCACAGTCTGGTGGAGATATCCATTGAAGAAATCGGCTGCTGAGAGTTTTTTCTTTAACTTGACGGATCTGAATCCCACCCAACCATCCTAATAAAGAAATAACCAAAAGATAATCTGAACACTTACATGTAAAACCCGTTATTACTCAAGACAGGGTCAATAGATGGTACTATAATGAACCATTAATCTAATCTAAGTGTAAGGCAATACTTTAGTACATAAATATATAGTACAGTGTCATATATCCTGAAACTCTATCTGTGTGTGTGGACTGGTGCAAAGTAATGGGCACTTTCCAATTCATTCTATAAATGAATTACGGGCTCACAGTTGGGCTTGTGGGATTGACAGTCATAAACAGTGCCAGCTTAAAAGGTGGACACGTACAGAAAAAACACACATAAGAAACACTTCATGAGCATACCTTGCAACGAACAAGTAAGGCATTTGATTCTTTTTCGTAAATGACAGACCCTGGGACTTCAGTCTGGTATGGAGCAGCTGCAATGGAGAATATTAAAAACCCTTTTAGTCTTTTCAGTACGTAGGCATGATATATGAATTGCCTTGTAAATGTTCTCTTGTTACCTGAAAACATCACATTGCTTTTGCCAATGAAGTCCAAAAGTTTGATAGGAATGCCCATCCACATGGTTTTCAGAGGAAACTGATTAAGAAAAATGTTTATTGTAAATTAAAACAAATGACAAATTCTGGTATGCATGAAGAATTTTGACTTCTTACCCGAGATCCTATAGCTCGAAACAGCCGATCAATATGATCACAACTGTACTCTTCCCACATTACCCAAGCCATTCTGGGATTTATTTTTGGAGCTGAAGATCATTATAATATTTGGTTATATTGATGGTTGGATCATAAAGATAAGATGCTTTCAAGTTTTTGCAATTCCAAGAACACACTTACCAAAGGTTGCACCCTCTCTAGGTTGCTCTTTTCGATTTGTTATCCTTTCTGGAAGATGTCTTAATGTGTCCATTAACTATTGATTCAAACATGAAATTAACAATATCATGAACCACCATTCCAATATATGTTCACTTTAAATAGCCAGTTCTTAAATGGATTAATGGAAGAGATTGAAATACACTGTCTAGATCTTAATAAAATAATACAATCAGGACATCAATTAAAACTGTCATTTACACTTTCAATAATACTCTAAATCGACTTTTTAAGGATTGAACATTACCAGTCTGGAGCCCATAACCGCCAAAGTATCTCCTAGTTCATCTGCGGTACATTTCTTTGGAACCTCACATAGCTCTTGCTGGAGAATAGGGCCAACATCAAATCTAACATAATACAACAATGACTAGATTTGTAAAAAAAAAAAAACTGTTCTTTGTTTGTATAAAATGTCTGCAGTATACAAAATGAAGTAATTTCCACCTGTTGGGCCTTATCTGCATAATAGTTACTCCTGTGACACTATCACCATGTAGAATTGTATGAAAGACGGGGGCAGGACCACGCCACCTTGGCAGCAGACTCGGGTGCACATTCAGGATCCCGCTGAAGTGAAAACAAACAAATCATTAATTAATATTAAACCATTTAACAGAAGACAAAACCACTTAAACATTTGCTGAATCATCATGGCTTACTGTGGCATTTTGTTGATGATGTTCCCCTTAATCAAACAACCAAAGGACACCACAACACCAACGTCAAACCCTGAACTCAAATCCACATCCGGCCACTGGTGAATTGGAATTTTGTGCCGCTCTGCGTACTTTCTGACGGGAGCATCCCTGGTCAACGTCACAACTTCAATGGAATCTATGACTCTGGCTGTTTTGTCATCGCTATGTAAAAACCAAAACACAAATAGTGATTTATACTGGCCAATTCAGTGAGAATGTCAACCTCACAATGAAAACAAGTTTTTACCAAAAGTAGTTACTATACTAACATATGATCAGTCAAATTTTACGTTTTTAATTTTAGTGCTTGACTTTCCATAGTAAAGTAAGATCTATTCAGCATGGTCAGATCCATTACACTAAACATTCATTATAAATAGACACATAATAATACAAATATAGTAACTGTTATGTTCTCCTATGATTGTGGATCTGATTTGAGCATTTCAATCACAGAAATCTTACAAGTTTGTCATCTCAAGTTAAACATGTTCTTTTCCATCACCCCCAAAACAAATGTGCATTTCCTTTTATAAAATAGAAAAACTTGTGCATGATTGAAGTTTGTGTGATGTTAGACACAATCATAGTGGGTGAAGTTAAATATAAAGAAATATAAAGAAATACTTATATGTAGTATATATTCCTATACACCTAACTCACTAACTCAATTCTTTTCTAACCTACATCAAAAAAAAAAAAAAAAACTTTTGTAACTTCTCTCTCTATGTAACTTGGTAGCATTGTTGTAGCACTTGTTCACCTGTTGTTGTATCGGCTATTTACCGCTTCATTGTCTCCTCGACTATTGTAAGTCGCTTTGGATAAAAGCGTCTGCTAAATGACTAAATGTAAATGTAAATATGTCACATCCATAATGCTGGAAGTGTAACCTATGAAGGATTGTCAAAAACACTATAGCAGATAACATACATAAGCTTTGAGCTTGGCATAACCAGACAGGGGTACATAGCTCTAAATATATATCATATATAATATCTTGGGTGGTATTAAACACCCCTGGTTACATAAACCTGGATTTTTTCTGTACTTCACCTGGATGCATGAAGTCGTTTCAATGACTCCACTGCAAAATCATCACTTCCAAAAAACAAAATTCTCCAGGGTGGTTTAGAAGCACATTGTGGGTGAGATAGAAAACCTCTGTGGGTGTTTATCAGAGGCAAACCTCTCCCATGACTGGCAAGACTGGCATGACTTTGACAAAAACATGAAACGACTGAACGTGTAATACACTTTTCACGAAGTCTTTGTAAAATCAAATGATTTATTACTTTTAGATTCCGCATCATCTGAATTTAGTTTGCATTAATAGCAGCTTTCTTTAAAGGCTGACCGTGTATATAAACATTGCTTCGACTTGAAGAGAGCTCGTTACACAGAAAACTATTAACATTTCAACCCGGTTCAGACATAAACGTGGTATTCCTAAATTTGACCGGTTTCTAAACTAGCCGATGACATTCGCAAGGTTACAAAAATGCGCTCGGTGTTTATCAATGCCGCATGTGTGCCGCCATATTGCGGATGACGTCATCACCGTCATGACTTTGTATCATGCGTAATAATGTTTTTTTTAATATTTTTTAGGAACCTTTCTGTTACTTTAAATGTGTTTAATAAAAAATAAAATAAAAAAAATAAACATTGAAATTGCATTTATATTGTTGTATAGCTCAGTGATATGAAGGTACGGTCCTGTACCACAAGATGGGGATCTTGACCAGGGAACCTCAAATTGGTTCCTTGATAAAGATTTTTAAAATCATTATGTTGTGAATTAACATTTTAATTAATTGAAAGTTGTTCTTCTTAAGTACAGCACACTTGACTCTATATACATTACAAAAGTTTATTACTGAGTTTGACAAACTTCTTAAAGACTACATTGCGTTCATACTCAGATAATGGTAGAAATGATCCTCAATCCGGGACATTAAAACACACATTTTCTGAAAATAAAACACGTAAGACGGTTTATTGTTACAAAGTACAGTATGAGAATTTTCTACATTTGGTCTTCGTCGTATCAAAACCAAATCCAGTCCGTTTCTGTCTGCAGGGGTGCAGGATTTAAAACAATCATATGTATAAGAATCACAGTCCATCAGGCCGTTTCAGACTTCATCTTAAAATGTACATAAGTACAGAAACTGGTATAGGCTATATACACCAACAACATAGTCTCATCTCACGTTGAATACCGAAGTAACGTTCCTCTTTTATAAAAGATGCAGCAGGAAACTGCTGCTTTCAAAAGTCTTTCTATGCGTTTGCTGTTTGTACTGGGTTACAATTGACCGTCCATCTCCATTTGTGAATTCTCAGTGTTATGGTCCTCTAGAACCTTTGATGGAGTCAGGGGTTCCAGTTGAGAGTCTTTGCTCGCCGACTCTGTTCCATCAGCTTGATACAGAAAGTCGGAGGGAGTTACCCCACCTTTATCAGAACACGCAGGGCTGACATGAGCCTCATAGGGCGAGCGAGGGGAAGAACTCTTGGGTGATCCTTCTGTTGATACATCGGCTGTGGTCTCTGCTGTCTCAACGTTCAACTTATCTGAATCCCTCTGTTCACTTTCAGGTACTCGTGACCCATCGTCTGTTGTTAGGTTTTCCATGTTTGATATAGATTGTACATCAGTGATTTGAATGACCTCCGTCTTCTCCTCTATGATCCTAGAGTCGGTCTTTGGAGGAAGGAGTTGTAAAGAGTCTTCAGTGTCCATTGAGCTGAATTAATGAGGACAAACAAAAAAAGAGAAAGAGACATTAATAATTTTGGATACTCTGTGTGGTAATATCACAGAATCAAGATGAGGTCACATTATAAACAGGAAAAAATGTTATTATTTTCATTTTATCATCCGAAGTTTCATGACCTAACTAATATAAAATAAGGTGTTACATCTTTTCCATCTTTTTATTTGGTTTAAATCCCACTTTTCTTATACAATTCAAGAATAACATTACTGTAACATTACTTAATTTCTTTTTTTTTAAGTTTATTCGTTTTATCCATAAAAAATAAAAAGGCACGTTTAAAGAATTCGTGTTTTTTTAGGTCTTCATTTAAAAAGAGGCTAAACAAAACAGTATGTAATACAAATATTTTCATTTTCATATTTGCCCTTCTCTTAACAACCCCGCGCTGTGGTCCACATTAATAAAGATGTATCCTTCAGCCTTGATTAATTTCAACACTCTTGTTTTAATTTAAGCAAGGTCTTTCAAATACCACTTAATATGCATCCCAATTACACTAATGAAAAACCACAGATCATTTTTTACAATAAATGATATTTCCAAACAATTCATAGGTCATGGGCTGTGTTCAAACCCCTATTTCATCAGAAAAGGTAATTTGTCTCAATCAGGAAAGCCACACTTCCGAGTCTATTTTTATTTCTCCTCTTTTCAAAGCCCTAACCTCTACATTTAACACAAATACACATATGGTGTCATTGTACACCAATATATCATGTGCTATGCAACGAGAGCAAAGAAAAGCTGTACCAGAACTTCTTTAAAGAGCCCCATTTGAGGCTTTAACATTACACAGAATTTAAAGACAAATACATTGACAATGAATGTTGCATTACATCACACCTCACTGACTGATCTATAAATGAAGAATTTATTTGCAAAAACTAATAATTCTGTTTAATATAATGTGTCGACAATATCCAGTCAAAAAAATAAAAATTCTGTTTTATATAATGTGTTGACCATATTCAGTTGTTAAAATTTTAAAATACCAACTGCACACTAATAAAAAAGAAAAACAGATAAAATTGAATGATTTTGCAACTTAACTTCTTATATAAGTACAAACATATATTGACAAATGTAATAAAAAAGTAATATCTTACCTCCTGATTTCTGATCCTCCATTGGCGACTTTAAAAAGTTAGAAACAAAAACATAAGACAATTAGAAATCAAAGAAAGAAGCTGACATTTTATCCTTCATTGCCAAACATCATACCTGGCTCCATAATGACCTGGCAGGTATGGTTTGGCCTGTTGAGCAAATGTTCGGTCATCTGGTCAGCGCCTGAGGCATCTGCCAAAAAGTCACACTTGAGGCACACGAGCGTCAGACTCCTTCAACAGAGAAAAAAAAATCACTTTCACTTTTAACATTTATTAATTTAACCAAACTCTCGATCTCTGGCACAACACATCTGAACTTACCGTATACCATGCGGCGGCTTCCTTACTTTACCAAATCTTGTTTTGGAAGAACTGCTGTGAAACCTACAGAGAAACATGAATTATATAATTGATCTAATCATTTTACCCAGGTACTGCTATTTTATTCATGTTTCTTTTTACTGTACCTGACCATGTGCCGTCCAAATGCACTCTGGCAACTTGTTCTGTACTTGCATATGTTGCACTTGAGTGTTAAAGGATAATGACTGTAAGGATTTACAACCACAGAGAGACACTCGGCACACTTGTATTTTCCTCCTGGAAATCTGTTCAAAAAAATCATTTCATCAATGCACTTTGGAAGAAAACAAGCTGTAGCTCAACATATGTGACTTAAAAGAACACTCACTTAAAACGTTTAAGCTCATTATTGTAAATGGTTTGACTCCAGGTTAACTGGTTTGTGGATTGTTTTATTTTTCCACCATTCAAAGACGATTTATTTGTCTTGGTTGTTGTTCTGCTGGAATGTTTTGCTGTTTCAGGACTCATGGGTACAATGTAAGCCTTGCTTAAACTTTCGGATGACATAGGCGTACCAGTGAGTGATGCCCGAATTGTAACCTGAAAAAATTAAAACCAAAATATTTAAATTTTGTATTGGAGTTTAACATAAATAGTATTTTATTTAAATGGCTGTGGTTTTAGGACAACCTTAGTTCCTGGAGGCAGCCCTTCAAGTTTCCTTGGCTTCTTATGAGTTCGATGGAAGTGTGTTTTGTGTTCCACTTTTTCCTTGTAGGTGAGAAAATTTAATCTACACTTTCCACACCTTTGAATTCCCTTCTTCTAGAAAACACAGAAACAAAGATAATACTTTACTAAAATAATAAATCACATTTGACGTAAACATATTAATATTGTTTTCAATAGACCCATTCATTTGTTCACCATTGATGTATATGTAAAACCCCTCATTCCACATGATGTGGACTATTAGTGTTTTCAATTACAATCCTGAGTTGTGGTTGGTCTGGTTTCGATTACGGTTGCCAGGTAAAAGCCCTTAAGGAATAACCAGGAAAAGCAAAGAGAGTAGGCTGCCACAGTCAGATTGTTATATATTGCACCAAGACGCTCTGCAGACAACTGAATAAATCCAACCTTAGAGGGAGAGCCAATGTGCTAACTTTACATCAGCAAGCCCCAAATCCATACACAAAGCAACAGATGATACCTTGTCTAAGAGCATGTCAAAAAACATAACATACAATCCCTGGTTCATAAGAGTATTCCTGGAGCTGCACTGGAAAAACATAAGGCGTGCATCTCTGAGATCATTGTTCTATTCCCTGGGTACACTCACACTAATAAATGACGGCCTTGAATCCACTTGAACTGTTTAAGATAAAATCATCTGCCAAATGCATATATGGAAACTTTGTCTAGTAATAAAAAAGCAGGGAAATTGATTTCCAATACCTAACATTCTCCCATAAATTCTAAGTAAAACAGGTACATAAACGAAACACTTACTTGATGCCTCATGTAGTGTTGCATGTACATATGACCACTGCGAAGGACTTTCAGACAAAAGGGACAAAGCAGGTCTTTAGTGTTCTCATGAACTGTGCGAAAATGATTATCGACATCAGAGAAGAAGGATGACCTGTAGTTACAAACCTTTAAAAGAAGTTAAAAGGGAGAATCAAGTATATGAAATTACACCAATATTTGTTTTTTTTTAATGGCTTTACCTGACACATGTAAGGCATCTCTCCAGGTTTGTGATTGTCCCTCATGTGTTCCAAAAGAACTTGTTCCGTCTCGAAAGCCAATTCACATATTTTACAGTTTGCTAAGGAAAGATAAAACAACATAATTTAAACCTTATTTTAGCAATCATTCAACAAAATTATGAACAAGATAGGCACACTATGGGAAATAAATCAGTGTATAGTGCTAGCAACTAAACAATACGTTTTAAAGTGACAGCAGTTAGGTTGCCTACCAAATGGTTGAATTGTGCAAGGTTTTTGCCGACTTACTGGTGGATTCAAAAGGGCTGTGTGCACTCTCTATGTGACACTGGAGTTGAAAGGGAGTGGAATACTGTCGGTAACAGTGTTGACATGTAGTGTGACTCTCCCAGCTCTCACTGTTCTGCTTCTCCAACTCCAGGTGATGCTTCATGTGATTCATGAACCTGAGCGAGATAGATGACAGCCGGATGAGGTAGTCAGTTAGTGAGACACCTTCATGAACTTCTTCTTTCACTGTAGAATAGACAGGCCATTGTTCTACTTTGATTCCAAACATAAATCCAAACATCGTAAACTCTGTTTATTTTCAGTGTTAATTAACAAATGAACTAATTTTTACATTCACTTAGTGATAATGTAATAACTCCTGTAATGGCTTCGTTCTTTGACAGAACAAAAAAAAGGAGCTAATTTGAGATATGTTTGTCACAAAATAGAAGTCAAAAGGAACCAGTATACATACATGTATTTGTAACGGAAAACCGTTTAACGTCACAAAACTTTTGACCAAAGCAGTAAATACAGCCTGAATGTTTTTTAAGCTAGTGAGACTTTTGGGGACACCTGCAACCTGTGACATTACTGACACTGTGACCCTTTAAGCAGACACCTGCTGCCAGGAGGGAACAGACATAAGCGACACGAGTGGGAGTGCTGCTTAAAACATGTGAGAACCAAACAGGAAAGCCTCTGATGTGTTAGAAAGTGAATGTCAAACAGCTGTAAAACATTCAAACGGGTATACCACTGTCAGCTCTCTTAAGTGAAATTTTTTCCCAAAAAAACCCCAGACTCCCCAGAGCACTGTGTATCAGATGTCGCCTTCAAAATTCATGCCCCATTTTGTCATACTCCAACTCAGTTTACAAGTATCACAGAAATCAGAAAGTACAAAAGATCATTGACTTTAACTATCAACTCATAAACCCCATATTCTTCACATCTGAAGGGATGAGAGCAAAGCCAAAGTAGCTAACGTTCTCTGAGAATACCACATTAAATGTATTCGCATTTTAAAGTCACCTTTTAACAGTTCAAGGTCTGTGTTTGTGTGTCTTTTAGAAGGACTTGTGCTCCCAGGGGTTTTACAGAGACAAATTAGCAAATATTCTTCTTAAGTTCACATTCTAACTGTGCATAATAGGCATTATAATGCCAGCAATTATACTGCTCTTCTTATTTTGTTTAATGATGTGATGCACACGCTGCCTCTAGCCTCTCTGCCTCGTCTGCCACTGGTGCCCTGACGTGAAGCGGCCCATTTTTCAGTCAGCGCATTCTGCAACCTCAGCTCCCCTAATAGGGATTTTTATGCGGCTGAACTGTGACCCCCGCTGACAGAACTTGGGGTGCACGGCAAACGCTCCTCCCCATTAAAAGAAGCTTACCGAAGCTTTTCTCACGCCGTGGCTGTGTAAAGTTATTTAATCACAGGAACCGTTCTTATAGCAGCCAAACTACCCTCCATTATTCATTCCGGGCCCCTAGAGGGAGCCGGGGTCTGATAATGTCATCCATCTGAGGGGGAATCAAGTGATGGGGTCTTAGAATGGTTGATTTTTTTTCTTGTCTCTTACTTATGTTCTCTCCATCTCTGGGCTCCCGTAGCTAATGGCTCTCATGAGCAATGTTCACTCTAAGCTGTATTCATACTTTGCTGTATGTTGCTCCTGCACAAAGCCCAACGGCACACAAGGTAGCGTAACCAAACAAATTCTATGTACCGGCTGTGTGCAAGCAGATGAGCTGTAGTTTGGAGTGTCATGTGTTGTGTTTTCCATGTAGAGAAATACCTAATGTTGTTCTTGAGCATTTTTAAACAGCTGTTACACTTGAAGGTAGTGGTGGGGGTCTTGACTTTTGGGATCAGAGTTGAGTCCCCTTCACATTTGCCATAGTAGAAGTCTGAAACCAGCATGATAAGTTTGCCCTTGTCACATTCACTTGTTATTGCTACAGAAGCTGTGGCCGGTATGTCTGGTTTTGATGTTGAAGGGAACACAGAGTCAAGCAAATGAGGACAGCAAATCTGAAAAACATGAGCGAGTTCGTCATTACATCTCCATGCTAATGCCTTGCGTGACTTTAAGCATTAGTTCAACTAAAACAACAATTTGTTAATTTTTTCACCCTCTTGACATTTCAAATCTAAATGACTGTCTTCTTTCTTCAGGACACAAAAGAAGATATCTTGAAGACTTTTGGTCACCTATTAACTTGAACTTAATATTTCAAATGATAAGTGGGTGAGTAAATGAGGAAAGAATTTTGAACTGTTAATAACTAATCCCTATTTAGACCTAGGTTTGCCTGACTGAAATTAAATCACTGTTGGATTCACTACAGGTACAAACACAAGGAAATATACCAACCTTCATATGATGTTTAAAATTCTGAGCGCCAAAGACATTATGACATCTTGGACACTTCTTTTTAAAAGAAAACTTAGCATCTGCAGCAGTCAATAAAAAGAAAAAAGAGATCAAAGATCGGATGATATACTTGACTAATGTTTAATATCTATCAAATATGAGTTCGACAGCGGCTTACCCGTATCAAGCATTCCTGACATAGTGTTTGTGTTATTTTTCACTGTGCCATTATCTGTGGATCACAAAAATTAAACATGTAACCACTGTACAGATAAGACAACTACCTCTCAAATAATGTAAACCAAAACTTTTAAGTGAGACCAGAAGTGACTTTGGGAATGTGATTAAATTTATTTAATGAACAACTGTATTTATTTTTTACTGCCCTTTTTTTAAAAAAAAGCAACTTTTCATTATAAGGAGAATGTTATCTGAACCAAATGAACCAAAGATTAGACATCTTAATATGCAGAACAATTTGTACAATTTAGGCATGGGTTCATTTGAGATTTTGGTATTATAATGCCAAGTAAATTGAACACAATTTCCCAGTATTGGAGTCCAACAATTACAGCTCTAAATGCTTTTAAACTGCACTTATTTAACTGTCTTGAAAAAGTAAGACATTCATTATTATTAAAAAAATTTATAAAAAATTTAAAACCTCATTACTTAATGCAATGAATTACACCCCTAATAAAACATCAATGTTTATGCTGGTGTAAGTTCATGATTTTTTTATCATGATTTTTGAAATCTTGGATTTTAAAAGCGCTACGAATCATATACACACCGACTTTGTTAATGGGTACATAGAACAAGTGTCATACATACCTCTGTCGTTCATAGTCTGTAGTGATGTGGAGTTCTGCTTGGCTAGACGTGCTGGAATGATACTTGGTTTGTTTTGCAAGGTACGAGTGGGTCGGTGGTCTGACGTGTCATGCTGAGAAATGTCAGCAGGAGCCTGTACGTTGGACAAGGTCACCACATTGTCCTGAATGAGCTGCACCTGAGGTCTGTGAATGACTCCAGGCTTAGGTGCTGCACTGGCTTGCTGAGCTGCTGATTAAGGGAAAAAATCATAAAATTACGAAAATGAAAACCACCCATGGTATAAAAAAAAAAAATACTGTTTTAAATACAGTTTTTAAACCTGCCATGGTATCCGTTAAACAAAGCAGGGTGTACCTGGAACAACAGTGATGGATGTTCCCACTGGATACGTTGAGGTGATGTAGGGAGTGCTATTGTTAAGATTCTGCGGTGATGTCACAATGTAACCCTGGTGAAATCAAAATTTTATCAATTTAATTTAAAGTTAAAATACCTGGGTCTAACAGCCCAGCCTCCCAGAAATCCTTTCTCTGACCAAGACCACAAGTACAGAGAACTGAAAAAAGTGTGAACACACTCTCTCTCATTATTTACTACTAATGAATAATAGTTATCTGTAACAAACAGAAGCATCTTAGGATCATTGTGAATAGCATTTGCAATAGCACAAAACATTGATTTCCACATGATGAATATACCAAACAATGGCAGACTTGCCTATAAAGAATACCTGATTGTTAATAATGATGGGTTGTGGAGCTGTTTGAGGTGAGTTGATGGGTATTAGGACAGGGTTGCCTCCGGATTGGGTTGGATTTCTGACCATAATTGCAGGACCTGGAGCAACCCCAGCAGAGTCTGAGTGAGCCAGTAAGGTCTTTTGTGGCAACATCAACGATGATGGGCTTTGAATCATAACATTACGCTGCTGTTTACAAGCCCCTGATCATCAAACAAATGAGAACATAAAGATCAATAAGTAGCAGAAAAAGTCAAATGCAACTAAAAAATAAAAAAAGTCTGGAAAAAATAAAACAAGAGCTTTACTTGGCCTTATGTTGATGGTAGATTTAGAGCTACAGATTTCACCAACAAATATTGGTTCATCATCATCATCTTCATCATCAATCAGATTGATTTCTGGTATAGCTTTCTGCCATGGCTCCAACTCTTCCTCCTCACACTCCATAAACAGCTCAGACATCTGTATGGAAGGACAATAAATAAAATAAGAGCTAAACAAGTTAAAACCAATCTACCCTCCCGGCTTGACCAACTAAAACCAAGAGGGAAAACCAGCTAAAGCAAGCTGAAGGTACAGCTCACTCAAATATATAGATTCTGTCATTTTTATTTCACTTTTAGTTGTTTCAAAACTGTAACATTTCTTAGTTCTGATGATCACAGGGAAGGATATTTCGAAGAATGCTTGTTACAGTACTTGGACCACTATCACTTTTTGGTCTCTTAAACACAAAATGCGATATTTTGTAGAATGTAGGACATCAAATATAAAAAACACCTTTGAGTTGTTTCAAAACTGTAACACTTATTGGTTCTGATGAACACAGAGAAGGATATTTTGAAGAATGTTTGTTACAGTCCTCGTACCCTTTGACTATCATATAAGGTAAATATAATAAAAATAGAATCTTCTAAACACAAAATGAGATATTTTGAAGAAGATAGGACATCAAATATAGAAACGCTGTCATCTTTATTCACCTTTGAGTTGTTTAAAACTGTAACACTTCTTAGTTCTGATGAACACAGAGAATGATATTTCGAAGAATGCTTGTTACAGTACTTGGACACCTCTGACTACTATAATAGGAAAATAAATAATATTATAATTTTTTTATTCTTTTAAACAATGTTTGCTATTTTGAAGAATTTAGGACATCATATATAGAAATGTGTCATCTTTATTCACATTTGAGTTGTTTCAAAACTGTTACACTTCTTAGTTCTGATGAACACAGAGAGGGATATTTTGAAAAATGTTTTGTTACAGTCCTCGGACCCTTTGACTATCATATAAGGTAAATAAAGAATCTCATATATTTTTGATCTGCTAAACACAAAATGAGATATTTTGAAGAAGGTAGGACATCAAACAAAAAAATGCTGTAATTTGTTAACACGTTTAAGTTGTTTCAAAACTGTAACACTTCTTAGTTCTGATGAACACAGAGAATGATATTTCGAAGAATGCTTGTTACAGTCCATGGACCCCTCTGACTACAATAATAGGAAAATAAATAATGTTATCATTTATCATCTAAACAAAGATATAGCATTTTAAAGAATGTAGGACATCATATATAGAAAGGCTGTCATCTTTATTCACATTTGAGTTGTTTAAAACTGTAACACTTCTTAGTTCTGATGAACACAGAGAAGGATATTTTGAAGAATGTTTGTTACAGTACTTGGACCCCTTTGACTACCATAGGAAAATAAATAACATCATTAATTTTTGATCTGCTAAACACAAAATGTGATATTTTGAAGAACGTAGGACATCAAAAAGTTCTAGGGAACTGTGGACTACCATTTTTATTTTTCCCACCATGTTGAAGAATTCTTACATTCATCCAAATATCTTCTCTGTGTTGAACCAAACAAAGAATTGCATACACATTTAAACAACTGGAGTAAGACATGTCTTGAAATCTGTCCAACTGGTCTTTAATGCACACAGAAGAATGTATCTAAACTACTGTGTGTGATCATATATTCAAATCATAGAGATGCAGACCCTATGAGCCATATGTATCCAGGACACAACACTGTATATAAGTGCAGACAGACCGGCTAACATGCTAATGCACTCACACAGCACATATCACTCAACTATTTAATGGTACTAAAATAACATTATAGTCAGATGAGAAGCACAATAAAGTAAAATAATCACACACAGACATTTGTCAAATATGTTATGCAGAAATCTATTCCCAAGTCTGCTTTCTGTCTAGCTGCTAACAGGCTAAACAACATGAACATTTAAAGGGCTTGGAAACGAAACCGGAAAAGGCTGTAAATGATCCCTGATTTTATTATAATCACAAAACATGCAATCGATGCCATCTCAAAAGTCATATTTGACCTTACCTTTCACAATCTTGGTTTATTTACAAACACCATCAGTGTGATGCACACACACTCAACAGCAGCAAGAAGCGCAAAGGCTCATGGGAAAAAACTGACTCTATTGTCAAGACCAAGAATCTCAAATGTCCACAAGAAAATCTCACTTCTATATGTTTATCTCAGCATGAACATTAGGATTGAAGTCATAAATAATGTATACATTGCATATTGAGACACTGATTAACTATACAGATTAAAGAATTAAGAAAAGAAGCTTTATCAACATGTAATTTGTGTATAAACTAAAAAAAACTAACAAAGTAATTCTAGAATAACACAAGTATTGCCTTCTGAGTACCTGAACATGAGTTTATATTTTATCCTATTCTTATAAATGATGTAAACAATAATGCATATATAATAAGAATGCAACACAAGTGCAATATTTCTGGTCCTATAATAAGTCCATCACTGTATGAGCAACTTACAGCCCATAATATAAATCCTAATTTATTGTCACTGCACATACAAGGCAAAGAAATGCAGTTAGAATCTAACCAGAAGTGCAATAAGGAGTAAGTACAGAATATTGTGTAATATGTACAATAGTTATACAGAATAGATAAGTATTGACATAATTATTATTATACAATATGTACAATAATAATACAGAATAGATAAGTATGGACATAATTATTATTATACAATATGTACAATAGTTATACAGAATAGATAAGTATTGACATAATTATTATTATACAATATGTACAATAATAATACAGAATAGATAAGTATGGACATAATTATTATTATATAATATGTACAATAGTTATACAGAATAGATAAGTATGGACATAATTTACAGATTTAAATACCAAGCATGACATACAGACAGGTGTACTGTGAACAAACAATACAGATGAGATATGTAAAAGTGTATGTACACTATAGACAGATCTATAAACATATGAACTTACACTGTTGCAATGGATAGTAAAGTGCATTGAAATATTTTAGTGTGCAAATGGTTTATTCAGTGGATTATAACATGTGTGTAAGGATAAAATATGATGGGAATGAAGTAGAAAACAAGTGACAAAATGACACTTTAGGAGGGTGAACAATAAAGACTGTTGACAGATTTATGACTGTTTTCACCAACAGGTGGCACTATGAGTTTTGTGAAGGGGGGTCTTTCGTTATAATAAAGCATCAATGGATAACAAACTGTGTCTCATCTCATCATTTTAAGGGTTTTGATGGGAAATTAAATAGATCTGTCTTATAGTCTGTATTGTGCACTTGTCACGTTTACTTAAAGGGTAAAATGAAATTTTTATATATTTGAAAAAGTATAAAATATTAATTTTTCCATTCTCGTATAGCCTATATATAATGTTTTCTTAATTATTGGTTAAATTTAAACTGTAAGATGATTCTAGAACAGCGCACTGTGGCTTCTCTCTTAAGTCCCGTTAGTGTTCTTGAGCGCACACGCACACATTTCAGCCAACGGTAGCGGATGAAAAAAATAGATCCTCTGCGATACGTTTAAACATTGACATTTCCCATTCAATCAACTCCAGAAACACAGAAAGTGACATTTCAAATGTACAGTGTTATTTACAAGAGTCAAAGAATGCAAAATTATGGTTATTAACTTTATCAGATGTTATAATTGTCCGTTATGTCTGTTTCATGTATTCATATTTTGTATTATAATGAGAAATCTTATACGCACACATAACAATAATAAAAAGCTAAGCAAGTATAATTTAAATACTACTAATCTCAACGCAAGTGAAAGAGAAGCAAGAATGAACGTATTACGAAAATGTTCTATTGACGTATTTAAGTCTATATAAGATTAACATACAAAAAGATGTCTTAAAAATGTCCTTCACATTAAATTGTTATATTGTCCTGCACATATTAATTATTGTTTTAAAATATTTGAAACCCATGCACATAAGCATAATCGTTATTATGCATAAATAAGCCTATATCCCACATATATATTTTATACATCTATTTTACAACAAAAAACACATTAACAAAGCCACATTTGTTTGTACTTGAGAGGTAAACCAAACGGATTTTAGGAGGCGCTCCAGTGGTCCTCTTCTCCCCTAGCAAGGTTGTGTGTCCAGGTCTGTGATTTGCCACTCGAAATATTCCTCCGCGCGTCGCGGAACATTCATGAATGCGAGCGCTCGCGGAAGCACACAGCCTCAAACGTCATCTGTGCTCCGGCCGCCGCCAAGCGAAAATGTCTGCCTAAGGGAAACTCGCAAGTTACAGTGGAGATTTGCACACAAAACAAAAACACGCGAAATATAAGATTGCATTGCCACTCAAACCCGAGCCAGGAACCCTTCGCCGTCATTGGCACACCAGATCGCCCTAGTTGGATTTATTACAGCAGAGGTAAAATACTGGCACGAGTTTCGGACTGGGTGAAAGAAGTTGGGATAGAAGAAAGACGGGAGCCGATTTCGGAACGAGAGGGGTCCGGGTTCCCTTAAACCCTTGCCGTTGTATTCATTGTGTTTGATTGTGTGTGGTGTCATTACTCGTGGATGATTATCTCTCTTAATTGTGTGTGCGGGAAATTCACACCTTTATTATCAATAGGATAAGTGACGTATACAGAGGAGAGCAGCGTGTTACAAAGTAACAATTCTGCTGTGATGTAACAACAGAAGTGCGGCGCGTCACGTGCGTTTGTTTATGATCATGATACATTGTATCATTGCGAGAAATGTAACATTTGACTTGTGTGACATCACTCAAATCATCTTTCTCAACACGTGTGGTCTCCCCCGAAATATCACAGCTTCTCTTTTACAGCATTGTCACTTCATGTCACATTTACTTATCCTATGGCGTCATTGATGCCAGTTTGGTAGAGTGGGCATGCCGCGTGTATGTATTCCTATATAAATGGGCGATGCCTACTCTTTAGGTTGCTTTATGATGGTTTAGAAAAGTTCAGATGGGAATGTGAGCAAACGTCAAACTGCGGAGGTTCACACGTGTCATTTGCATGAGCTGTGTCGGCTGGAATAAAGCAAGAGAACATCTCCGGCTCTCACACTGATGGAATGAAAAGTGTTTGTGTTCTGTAGGTTTAGTTCAGGATTGGAAGGATGAACCCTCAGCAGCGGATTGCCGCTATCGGGACGGATAAGGAGCTGAGTGATTTGCTGGATTTCAGCGCGGTAAGACAGCCATCAGTTTCTTCTTATCTTGTGTTTTTTTGTTATGTCACTCATGCCTAAACACGTGTGAAGTTGTTATAATGGGGAATTTATTGTTTGTGTTTATTATTACTTTTGTTTGATACATCCAGGAGTTTGTTTTATTTAAAAATGTTTTGTTTACATTACATGTTCAAGGTTAATGTGCATGAACAAAAGTGTTTGTTTTCATGTTGTATCTGTTGAAATAAACAATGTGTGGTTTAGGTTTTCAGCATGATGTTGGTTGTGTGTCTTCTGTAGATGTTTTCTCCGCCTGTTAACAGTGGGAAAACCAGGCCGACCACTCTAGGAAGCAGTCAGTTCACTGCACCAGGTAGGAATTCCCGTGGAAATCCTTTAATGTCTTCCTTTCACTGACCCACCACCTCATCTGGGTTGTCATTGACATGCAAATGCGGATGTTTGTGATTGCAAAATACTTACACAGAGGTGTACGGATTTTAAATACAGAGAAATGCCACACATTATGCTAAACTGGTGGTAACTTTCATTTTTCCAGACCAGGGTTTTCAAACAGGGGTCTGTGGACCCCCAAGCGACCTTTGAAAGATTCTAATCCATCCCCTAAAACCTTTCAAAAATCAAGTGATGAAGTAGGATTGCAAATTGGATGTTATTTTTGTATCATTTTATAAATGATTAAATCCAGTTTTAAATATTTTATATCTTTGAGGTTTTTTGCTACTGAACAAATACACTGAAATGGTTTCCTTTAGGTCATACAACTAACCTTACTCATATTAAATTGAATTATTTTTCATTATATTCAATATATCTAAGCATATTCTCCCACTTGCTATTTATCTTTCATGGTTTAAATGAAGTTCCTTTTTATAGATAATGTTATTTACTGTATATAATGTGAGTCGGATATGTATCTTAGAAAACTGAAAATCCCTGTTCTAGACAGTTGCTCTGTAGGTGTAGATACATGTGATGAACCGCCTGTGTATTTGTAAATCCTGACATAGGTGAATCGCTGCTGTAAAGTTGGACCATTGTTAAATCTTTCTGTAGAAGTAGGAAACAATCAAGCATTATTCCTTCTCAATGCTTGTTTATTTAAAGAAACAATGCAGAGCCCTTGTTACACTCCTTTGCTCTAGAGGACACCCTTAAGTGTATTACTAAATAGCATCACAGAGTCTGCAAGCATTTATATTTTCTGTTTTAGTTAATTTTGTAAAGGTAAAATCATTGTTTGCTTTGATTTACTGTGATGGAGGATTCGATAAATAATGTAAAACGGAAAAAAAAGGTTGTGTGTTACTCCCTGACTTTACTGTTTTTAAACGTTAGTCTGTAAAAGCATCAAGGTCATTGAGAACAGGCATTTTGCTGTATTCTATGCTCTATAATTCAATACAGTTTGGCATTTCTGATTATCAAGTGACCTACATAGCCAGGGACTTGGGAACTATCTGATTCCTGAATTAGATCATCAGGGCTATAGCTCTGTGTTAGATCAAATAATGACCGATGTATAAAAATTGTGATCTTTCTAATAATAGTAATATGCAAAAGTGTTAGTGCATCACATGTGTTAAGAGGTCTCCACCGGGTTGTTTTTCTTGTTAACCTGTCACACCTTTGTAAAGATTCCTCTTGTGGGAATGGGAATATGCCCTCTGTTTCATCCACAGCCCACTGAGGCATGTATCACCTGTCTGATAACAAAAATGCGCTTTTGTTGTCTGCAACACTGTTATTACTCATTTTGTAGCTGCTGTGTAATACAAGCGTACAGCAATATGCAAAGATAAATGTTCTTTGCTTCTTGGGAGAAAAGTGCTTTTGAAATGGCCCCACCAAGAAGCGTTTAAAACAATAGTGGAATAGTGCCATCATAGGATCTTATTGTGATCGCCACTCTTTCTTTGCTAAAGCACTCCTAGTGCATCATTATACGTGAGGCTGTTTAATTAATTATGAGTTAAAAAAATTCACAACTTGTAAGAAATATAAGACACATTTATTGTCCATCACAAATGCAACAGTTCATTCAATAGTTACAGTGTGAAAAACTGAATTCTCGAACAAAGGTTATTGATTAAAAATATATGTAATAAAAATAAATGTATTTTTGTTTTATCAATAGTGTTTGGCTTCTTTTGAACTTGTATCTGAAGTCTTTCTCCGAGTATGAGCTAAGAGTCTACCTCAGTCATCACTGTCCTTATTGTCTGTGGATTAGGCTTTATCTGCTGATTAATAATTAATGAGAGGGAAAGAATCTGAATAATTACTATGCACAGTTTTATTCTGCTCCAACATCCCTCTCTGTAAAAAGTCTCTGAACTCAGAAAAGCCTCGAATATTTAAGATAATTTCAAGGTAGGGATATGAAACTGCCCTGCTGTATAACAAAGATATAAAAGGTGACAAAACCTCACTTGAGCACAGCTTATCATCAAAGGCTTCTCTGGGTTTTGGGGCTCTTTTGTTTAAAACAATGACTGAGTCTTTCCCATTTAACTATGTGTTTGTTTCAGGATGGATTATTATTTCAAAAACTTGCAGCACTTTTACCAGAAACTACCGAAAGCCACAGTTTGGTGGTTAAAGAAACGAACCTGTTTTGTTTCTCCGGAAGCCATTGTCTCTTGAGACTCCCTTAGCCGGCATCTGAGTTTCTGAAGATTTTGTATTCACGTGTTTTTTTTATTGTTCATTTTAGTTAAGCCTTGGACTTAATAAATGAAATATTTTCTTTATGCTTGCTGGATTCACCTGTATTCTGCGGTCAACACATGGAATTACTCTTTAAAAAAAGTTTTGCTTTTAAATTGTGTACAAGAAGTACATGAATGTAAAATTTGGACATAAAAGGATCTTTTTAGTAATCCTTTTATACACCCCAAAATTCTAGTTAATTTTTAAAACATAGTTGGGTAAAATATGAATAAAACCAATCGTTGGGTTATAAATGACATATGCTGATGTGTTACCCAACCATGGCTTGGAAACAGCCCAGCACTTTTTACACTGTATCAAACCCCTTTTTCTGTCATGAGTCTGTTTATTTTTAGCTAACCTGCTGGTAGCTGTGTGGACCGTTGGCCACATTGCGCATGTGATGTCGTCAGAGCAGTGGCTTCCTTTGGCAGGCTGGTGCTGCCACAGCAGGGAGAATTCTGTGAGTTTTTTTGGCTGTCGTGTGTATATATCACAGGTCAACTCATGGCTTGGTTATGGAAGATCATGCTGTTGCCATAGCGATCAAGGCCCTTTGAAGGCAGGTTATTTGGCAGTGCGTGTGCATCTTTTCCAGCATTTCAGCAAATCTCCCCCAACAGCAGATTTGTTGGAGTTTTTGTTGATTGACTTGAATTTTAGAGGGGAAAATCAACTTTGATGTCACTTCAAAGAATGGAAATTAAACTAGGGCATATTTAGATTATAGTTATTCTTTCAATATATTTGAAAAAGCTGAGTTTATTCTGGCGGCAATGAATAAATATGTCTCTTGTGGGGGACAGCTGTGTTTGAAACTAGGAAGAGATGTTGTAAACTTTCACATCTGTTGTGGAGCAGTCTGGTGGATGTGGCAGGAGTTGTCTCAGGTGTGCCATCGCAAATAAGATCAAAATAATAACAGAAAAACAAACTACGGCAGCTCTGCAAATTGGTTTCTTTTATGCTTTTGGAACAATTACAATGTTTTTTTCTTGCACACTTATTAAATGAAAATGATGATCTTTTCTGTTTTCTAATTATTTACTAAAAAAAATAAGAATTTGTATTATTTCCAGAAGTAAATGTTCTTTTTAAAACCCAGCATAGTTTTCCGCAAAAGTAACGTAGGTTATTTGATTTAGCGGAGCGGTTTACGTATTTTTGTCATGTTTGTTTTATTTCTGATAGAAATACTTTGTTGTCCAGTTCTCTTTTAACTGTAAGCACTGACAGGATTTTACATTAGATATCATTAACATTACATCCTTTAATATTACATCCTTAGCTAAAGGAGCTTTACCTTTTTAAAGGGCATAAAGATGTACCTTATCTCAAATTTAAAAGCAAATTTGGAACGTTTTATCTTTAATATTTTGAACAATATTTATTAAACATATATAAAATGTATAAATCATAACTTAGAAACATTTTTAAATTAATTTAAAAGTTGCAGGATTTTTTTAAGAAATATTGCTATCATAGACCCTCGTTGTCATAGATTGTACATTTGAAAAATTTGGCTTTTTACATAAAACAATTCAAACACGTAAGTAAATTTTTTGTTTATGTACGTTAAAGTAAAACTAATGAATAGTATTTCTATTAGAACTCATCACCTATGTCAATACCTATCTTTAGAGATGGATATTTAATTCATTATTTATACATTTTCCACAGAAAATATCTGTTTAATGTTTATGAAAGATTTTAGTAGTGATATTTATTAAGCCACATGAAATATTGTACTACTCTTAATGTTTGATTCGATCTTATAATTCATTTTATATTTTCATTAAATATGTATACACATCTGTCCACCTCACCTGTGTTACAAACCAACCCAAGAACTGCCATTGCAATTTTATCATCACACATGATGAAGATATGATACCTACTTATGATATACTTTATGACAAGGAGAAAGCTAGGACATAGGACAGTGCTATCCTGAGCTGTGAATGCATGTTGACAGTTGTAGCCGGATCCACCAGTGATTGTGCCCCAGGCAGAACACTAATGTCACTGTTCTAGGTGCAGTTGAGCTGATGGTGAGAGTCTCAGCGGGAGACATCTTTTAACATACCCTTTCCTGCTCCTTTTATCGTCTTTGACAGATGTCAACTTCCAATGCTCAGTCAAAATAACCTATTTATGGTGTTAGTGAATTAAAAGACTGATACTTCCACAAGTGTTATTGAAATTCAGAACTGCTGTTCAATTCGAGTAGTTCTAACTGAAGGTGGTTCTGATATTGGGAAGTGGCGTTTGAGGGGAAATCCCTAGAGCTATTAATCCCAGTCAGAGCTGAAGGGCTGTGGGCGGAGTCACGTCATCCTTTCTTTATGAGAGATCAACTTTCCATCACATTCCAATTTCATTACATATCTGACCCATAAGTCCTTCTCTATGTGGAAACAAGATTAGGGCGCTGCGAGCTTAAATCATACCTCAGAATTCAATTTTAAAGTATTTGCCCGGGACTCTCGGATGCACCTGAAATATTTTGCAGGTGCATTCCTGGCTCCCTGTGTGCCCATCAGTACTAATCAAAACAGCAGTAATTTTATAATCATGATGCTAGGACATGATTTGAATCATTGCTCAATGTGCTCAAGTATAAGAGGTTTAAAAGGAATAAATGCTGTATCTTATTGTTGTGCTGTGTCCACAGTTTCATTTAATGCATTTTTAATGACTAGAGTACATTTTTACAGAAAAATAATAATTTGTATTTCATGGTCAAGTAATGGATCACCAAAACATTATTTGTCATTAAATACTTATCCTCACGTCCAATCTGACTTTCTTCTGCAAAACACAAAGGGAGATATTTTGAAAATAGTCAGTAATTAAACAGCAGTGGCACACATTTGCCTGTATTGACACAAAAGTAAATGTGTGGCAGGTACCAAGGTTCCTCCAAAAATCTTCTTTATGGTTCTGCGGAAAAAAGAAGTCACACAGGCTTGAAAGGACATGAGTGAATGACAAAATTTTCATTATTTGGTAAACTTTAACATAGCGCAAATAGTATGCAGTGTTTTTTGCCAATAGAGCCTGCATACGTGCTTAACTCCAGAATCCTGTTCTGGTCTAATGCCCAAACAGCCTGCGGCCGTTCACACTCCGCCTGGCCCAGGCACACCAGCAGGGCTGCTTCTGAGAGTGAGCAGATTTCGATTGGGAATAAGAGAGCAGATATTTGGCATGAGTGGGTGCATAATGACCTTTTTGATCTCTCTGTGTCCCTGTGGTTTTCTGAGCTCTCTGCGGGGACGGCACAGCGCTGACTGTAGGAACTGGTCCATTTGGTCCACTCAGCATGATCCAGTTATGAGATAGGAGTTATGTGAAGAATATGCCTGTATAAATTAAGTATTAAACTAAGATTTTTTTTATTTAACATCAAGTGGAGCCATGATGCAGCAGTAAAAATGTGTGTTTTTAATACATTAAGTTGTGGTGCCCATTCAGTTGATGGAGGTTCTGATTTGACATGCCGTGATCACAATATATATATTTGCAGAAATATAAATGATAAATTCAAGTATTTGTACATGCTGAGATATTTCATTACAATATACAATTTTAGCCCTATAAAAAACAATTGCTAAGCTAAAGGGATAGTTCACCCAAGCATAAAATTCTTTCATCTTTTACTCTCCCTTCTAAGATTCAAACTTGTATGACCCACTTTCTTCCACAAAACACAAATAAAGATATTTTAAAGAATAACTAAACAGTTACTGTACCTGTTCACTTTTTTTTTAATTGAGTCAATGCACTAGAATTGAATGGTTGCTGTTACTATTAGCTTGCCAACTTTTTTCAAAATATCTTCTTTTGTTTTCTGCAGTTGATGATACAATTTTCCTTTTAGGCAAACCTTTAAAATGCATGTATTTCATGACCTCTCAAAACACGTGACAAGTGTCTGGTGCAAGAGGCTTCTGTTCTGTTCAAGACTTTCTTTCATCTCCACTCTTCATTACACAACACTTCTCGCCCCGCACGCTTACAGAAAAACTTTCAACACCTTTAGAAATAAGTGTCAAGTCGGAGCGGTTCGGTCGGGCCCAGGCCTGTCGCGCAGGTGGTGAAGTGGGCCAGAATAAGATGGTGCTTAACGCCAATCCGCACTAGGCCAATAAACACAAAGTTTGTCACATAAAGAACATACTGGAGTTGATGGGGTCACCAATATACACTCCAAACCCGGCGCGTACGTCAGGCAGAGTCAGCGAGCGAGCAGTGGGCTGTACGTGACCCGTGCCCTGATACTTTTATCAGGATTTCCATTTTAGATACAGAAAACGCTGATGGGGAGAAGCATTGTAGTGCGGGTCCTAATCCTCTGTAGTAGCCAGCTCAGCTTCCCTCTATGTATAGATTTAGTCGCAGCCGCATTTGCACTTAACATGGTTTGGTATTTTTAGGACTGGAGTCTGAAATGATTTTTTCCGTCTCTGTCGGACTGTGCAAAATACCAATCAAATTGAAGTTCAATCTCTTCTCTTGAAAAAGACTTGAGGATTAGTGCGTACTACTGATTTGTTCCTCGTTTTTAATTTGTCTTTTGAAGGATTTGGAGTAATAAATTAAAGATGATGTCCTCTGCTAAAGCTTCTGTAAAGCTTTCCGATTTGCATTGTGGAGACTGGCTTGTTTGTTACCGTGGTAATTACAGCATTGACATTGTTTTCCATCACTCTGTAGAAATAGTTATTTTTCTAAGCGTCAAATAGAGTAAACTACAACCAACTTATCTCTGTTGTTATTGTTTATCTGTCTGTGTGGTTAAAAGCAAAGTTTGGGCTTCAGATACTTGACTCCCATCATAATGGTGATAAATGCTCGCTGTGTTTGCAGTTATCGAGGAAAGACTGTGATAGTGAAGCACTCTTGGCAGCAATGAGACACTTGTCTTTACCTTGCGATTAGGGTTCGGTGTGTATTCCCTGCTCGGGTCCTGAGAGAGTTAATCGATATAAAGCTAGAATGTGTTATGTAGCCTATGTCATTTTGGCTCTGCTCTTCCCTTGACAGATGGGATCTCTGAGGGCAGTGGTCATACGATTCTACCGGCTATCAATCAGTTTATTACATCATTAATTTCTCCCCATCGTTTCCTTTTACTCCCCTTTATGCACGGAAAAGTGTTTTTATGTGGGAGTACCCTTGACTCTGTCCTGACATGAAGAAGGATGAGCAGGGATGCTGAGTTTTAGGAGAGGTATGAGGTTGTGCTTCTGGTTTGCCAGCTTGGCTTTCTTATGTTGTCCTCCTGCCCTGCCAGCCCTAGCAGAACCCTCTGCTTCACTAGAGGATGCTGGGGAGGAATGACGTGTGAGTGCCCTTCTGTGATGGCTTATCCTGATCCACACTGTGAGAATGGGGATTTTATTTATTCACTTTAATTAGCACCATTACAGAGAATATTCCCTCTGAAATGCCTTTCTTTAGACATCCGTAGCAGACGCCTGTTTTCTAGAAAATGTTTACGTATTTGCTTTTAAGGCAGGCCCTTAGCGTGTCTTCATATTTTTGAGCTTTTGGAGGTTTAAATTATGTGCCGATTTATTTATACAATTAAAAAAAGGCTTAAATTGTTGTTGTATTTACTCAGAGGAACTTTTAATAATAACAGCAATACATACATGGTAGTAAACAGCTATTTTAAATGCAAATAAAGAGTTTATTTGCTAAAACAGATAAAAACAGACACAGAACAGTCCAACCACAGTTTGATTAAGATTAACTGGAATGCACAATAAAAATATGATTTTTTTAATAGTTGGGATTCGAAAATGCAGTTATCTTTTTTTATATATTTTTGTGAAGTATAATATTTTTTAATGACAGCAGAGAATTTTGAGAGACGCTGTCTATCAATGTTTTATAAAAATGAACGGATTACACTGATTTATGCAAATGAATCAAACATATTCTACGTAATTTAGGTGAAAGTTCACGCAATCACAAAATCCTGCCCCTCTTGACATTAAAACCTATATGACTTTCTTTCCTTTGCTAACACAAAAGAAGATAATTTGAAGAATGTTGGTAAACATTGCTTACCATTGATCTTGTGGACACAAAACCAAGTCAATGGGGAACAATGGTTCCCGGTAATCAAGCATTCTTAAAAAATTCTTATTTTATGTTGTCAAGAAGAAGAATGCCATACAGGTTTGAAATAATGAGTAAATGATGAAAAGGTTTTCATTTTTATGTGAACTATAACTTAAAGTTTACTTGAGACACTCAACTGAAACATCAAAGAAGTAATGATGCAGTCTTATAAATCTTATAGTCGAAGAAAGCCTAATAACATCATTCTGCATGTGAGTTTTATATCCCATTGTCATCTCTGTATGTGATGAAAAGAATTTCAGGGAAGAGAAAGAGTTTCGGAGGAGTAAGGATATGACTTTGTTTTCCTTGTTCTTGGGCCGCTGATGAGCGATGTGATATCTGTGTTAGAACAGTCATAAGATAGCGCTCTGATTAAACCCTGCTAATGAGCAGCTCAATAAAAATAAATCTTCCTGATGCAATAAACACTGCCTTGATTGCAAGCACCCGGGGGTGTGACAGCGTAATCCTTTTGTGCACAGCGTGTTTGATGCATCCAGTGCATGCTTGAGAATCAGCGGCAATCATATGTACGTCTCTTCTTATAAAATAGTGCCTCACGTGCAGTCCTCTGTCTTTTTTTAAAGGTGCTTGGAGCATCACGGTTTTGATTTGTTATCAGGCTTATAGGGCCAGACAGTCGAGTTCAGTTAACGCCACACATTGTCCTGTGAAACGCAAGGAGGGGGAAGCAGGAGAGATATGCAGTTTAATGTGCGCCCGAACACAACTCAATTTAATTATGTGTTAGAGGAAGGGAAATCTCTTGGATTTACTCAGCAAGCCCCACAGCCGTCTGGCCCTTTTTTATGAGGAAGATAAATTTCTCATCTATTTGGCTTGTGTGCCTCAGTTCCTCAGATGAGGCTCAAGGTTGGAGGAAGAAGCACCTTCCCTCCGTTAGCGATTGGGAACATATGGTGCCGGGCGCAGCACAGGAAGGAAGTGTGGAAATTGCAGAGAATGAGAGTTTGGATTAATGCATCTGAACTGGGCATGGCCAGACAAATCCACCACAACTGCACTGCCCAGGCCCCTTTACGGCCCCTCTGTTGGCTGGAATGGAGGGGGGAGATATAGTTACAGAAACATTTAAACCCTTGCCTTTTTTTCAAAGACGCAGCATTATGAGCTGCAGAGTACTTTATTGTTAGGAATTTCAGGGGCGTAGTTAAGCCCGCTCAGCGGGCATACTTGGTATATGAGCTAGAGGAGAGTGAATGGAACACATCAGTATGTGTATGTATTATTTCATTCATAGACTTATTATATGAGTGCTTGAAGGTCATGTTTAATATCTGGAATTCTTTGGACAAAAGGGGATGAGGCTCTAGTTAAATATCTGGCTGGTGATTATATTTCTGTTTGACTAGATCTCAGATGACGTATACTAGGCTGAAGGGCATGCCAGAATACGTTGTCAGCACTCTGCGTATGTGACTAGGAATATGCAAACTAACATGAGTCATTAATGAGTCTGTCCAAATCTGTGATTGCCTTTCTGGAAAAAATGGGAAATTAGGGAATTTTACAAGTCCCCATGCTGTTGTTATCCATCCATTAGTCTAAACCCAAAGAAAACATGATGAAGAATGTTGGTATTCAAAAACAATCAGTCGCCTTTGACTTTCATTCCATGCATAGACATGAAACCAATGCAAGTAAATTTTCTTTTGTCGACATTCTTCAAAATATCTTCATCGGTGTTCTGCAGAAGTCATTTACGATTTTCATTTTGGGCTAAACTTCCCCCAAGGCCATTAATTCTACGATTTCTAGTTTGGTCTTTATTTAGTATATGTTACAATTGTAAAAAATGTGTATTGTCCAATGCTTGTAATCCTGTGTCCAAGATCCGGGACATCCACCTCAATAGAATGCCCTTTTTATCTCAAGGCGGGGCTATTTTGAGAGTCAAATTGTCTCTGCTTGATGCGAATAGCTAGATTGTTGAAAATGTACATCTCAAAACAGCTCCTTGTTTGCATGTAGGAAAACAAGCCCCGCCGCTCTACAGCCCTACATTTTCACAAAATATTTTTTTTAGGACTTTAAGCTGACAGTGTGACCTGTTCTTACTTTGATCTCTCAATCTGTTCACCATCTTTTAATCTCTCGGCTATGAACGTAACGGAGGTGTGCGCGAGCATTGAGGATACACAGAGGAGAGTAAGTGACACGATTTTGCGTGCGCTGGAGCTGTTGTGTTGTGATGTGTGATTCTTCAGCGTTCCCCAAGTGTGACAGACTCACTGCCGTTTGGAAGTGAGGAGTCTGCTCTAATGAAGATGCTTTTCCAGCCATGACAAACTCCCCTGTCACTACAACTGTGCTTCATATTGCCTCAATGCTACCAGCTTTTCTAATAATATATCAAACTGCCGTAAACCCATAATAAAGAGGTGTAGGACGTTTGACCACTATATTTGCCAATGAGGGATTTGCCTCCAACTACCAAGTCATGTTTTGTGAAGGGGTCAAATACTTATTTCACTCATTGGAATCAGTTTATAACTTTTTTGACAGGTATTTTTCTGGATTCTTTTTGCTTTTTTTTCACTGTTGAAATAAACCTACCATTAAAATTATAGACCGATCATTTCTTAGTCATAAGGCAAACATAGAAAATCAGCAGGGATCAAATACTTTTTTTCTACCCTTTTTTAATGGCCCTACACCAGTTTATCTTTGTTATCACAGTTTTTCTGATGTAATGGTGTAAGTGTCCACTGTATCACTAATGAGAGCTGTGTAGACTTCTCCCAGAGCACATATCAGTCCTTGGATTTTATAGCCCCTCTTGATGAGGCCGTCGAGGAAACTCAACGTCACCTGCAGCCTCCACTTACATCGTTTATCCACTCTGTGCATCCTCCCCGCAGCTCCGTATCGATCGCTCTCTGTCAATTTGCTCTAGTGCAATGGCCATCTGCCCTGTTTGGTTCCTGTGGCAATTTGGCTTGAGAAATTCCACTGACCGACTCGGACCTCAGACTTTGTGATGTCATGTCTAACGTGATTGTTTTCCCAGCAGTGGGAGAGAACGGTCAATTGAAGTGATGAATGCCCTTTTTTTGGTAAAGTTGTTGCCAGAGCATATAAGTGAGTCGCTCGCTTCAGGAACAATTGATACATTGCCTTACCTTCACCCCCTTACTTTGCCTGTGTTGTGAAGGGGTGTGAACCCCTGTTCAAAAATGAAACTCCAGAAATGTGTAAGACAGCCAAAAGAAATATTGTGTCTTAGTCAAGATGGCATTTGATGTCATTGAGCATTTTGCATGTTGATCAACAGGCCTGTTACATGACGGCATCTTAACAGGAAATGGGTTGGATGCTATTGTACATGCCTTGTCTACAATGCAAAGTTCTTATATTTTTCATGGGGTAATGTTTTATAATGCCTACATTTATCTTTCTATATTTAAGTCTGTACACATCAACATTTTCACTGCAGTGCATTACCGGATTGCGTGACTGAACGTTTTTACGCTTCTTCTCATTAAAGCTGACACACAGAACAAAGACATCCCTAAAATCCATGCTAATTCCATAAAAGCAAATTGAAGATAAAGTCCTGATTATTCTGAAAATGGTTAACAATGTTTAAGAACACTCTTCTGCGGTTGGCAGACGTTAAAACACAAAGACAAAGATTTGCTCACAAGGCAGAGCCCATGCCAAGTTTATTCCATATTTAAATCCTTCTATGTACCAGAGTTGCATATAAATGAATGCACAGAATCCACCGCAGTTAGGTGGGAATGCATCCCCGTGCATAATTTGCATTTATTTGAGGACTCATTTTCATAATTAAGCATGAAAAATTACGCCTCTGAAATAATTACAAAGATGAGCTATATGATACATAGATTGGAGGTAGCTGGTGGCTGTGGAAAGAGCAAACAAAATCAAGCTCGGGGCCTGTCAAAAGCCTTGATTTCAAAGCACCGGAATACTTGGAAATTTGACGCGTTTAGTAGTGCTGATAAATACAGCTGCATGATGATAGCTGGTTTACATAGTTTCTAGCTGTTCCAAGCTGGAAAAGATGGAAAAATTTAAGGTTTATTAGATGGAGGACAAGCCGGCTAAACCATAAGCAAAAGCATTCATTCGAATAGCAGTTGTATTTCATACTTCTCATCTTCACATAGATTGCAAAGGCACACATTTAAAAAAAAAACATTTAAAAGAGATTCTGTATAATTGGGCTTCGGTTTACCCTCCATGGCGCAATTTTGCTATATGTGCGATATAAAAGAGAACTGGGGTTTGTGAATAAATGTGATATATTTGGATAAGCTGCTGTGAATGAAGCCGTGGGCTCTGCGGTAGTAATTTTTCACACTGGCCAAATGGGAAGAGGCTATGTTTTATAAACCTCTCAACCTCAGATTGTATGGCAGTCTGGTGGTTTAAAAGTGATGAATGGCCGCTAAGAGAGGCAGGAGAGGCAGGTAAAGCTCAAGTACGAGAACAGTTGTAAATTAGTCGTTCGGGAAATGGCAAGTTTCTTCAATCACTGACCTTGACGTGGAACATCTCATGACATCGGTCCTCAGTGATTTGGCAGATGGTTAAATCGAGCAGCTGACTCATAACAAACTTAACCACAAAAAGGAGGAGGCTCTTTCACTCACACACACACGCACGCTGTCTTTATGAAAACCTGTCATCGTAAGAAGAGAATGATTATTTGTTTGTTTGATGTTTATGAAGCTCGTGCTTATTTGATAATTTTTGCAATAAAATTGATGGATAGTGTCGTTAAGATACACAAAATTCCTGACTGGTCCTCGGAGAGGAACTTCCCTATGAAGTCATATCCTCTGTTGCAAACGCTTAACACATGTCTCCCCCTTTACACATTCCAGCTCATCGACTGAATGAATTACACCTTCCAGACCTGTATCTGCCTCATAATCTAATATTTGCTTTTTTAAATTATTTATTTGTTTTATGCCTGCATTCTGATTATAAGCCTTATCTTGCACAAGAAATATGACACTGTTATCTAATATTGTGTTTGTGAGTCAGTAATATTTTCCTTCATATTACCAAACGTTATCCAGAGACGTGCTATTCTTGGGAATTATGGCTTTAATGTTTTATGGGTTTTGTTGAAGTGAAAAGAAACAGAGTTTCAGAAGGTCCCTGTATGGACTGACCTGTTGTGCCACACACACAGATTTGGTCTGTAAGATGTCTCTGGCAGTAGATCAGACCACACACACATGTATTCTGATTATGTGTTAGATATTGTGTTAGTGGAAGAGAAGGAAAACTGGGGAAAATTAATAATTTATTTGTCAAAATAATCATGTTAGATTAAATTAATTAGTTCAATTAATTGTGATCAATTTCAATGTTGGGTGCCAGTATTTATTTACTTATCGTTAATTTTAATCTATTTGTTCAAACTTTTTGAATCTATTTTTTACATTATTTACTCAAATGTTTAAATGTTATATTTTAACTTTTTAATTTATGTTATTTATTAACCAACTCAAGATTTCATTTTAGTAAATATTCAATATTCAATGGTAGATGATAAATAGATTATAATTATGTATCCAAATACTGTAAATAATGGGTCATAAATTCAACATTTTTTTTTGTTTTTTACTTTCTCAAAAAAAGTGCTGTTATGGCAGAACTGTGTTATATTTAAATACAATTTTCTTTATTTATATGACATGCTTAACTGTTTTATTTCTTTATGTTTATGAAAGTAAAGCTACATTATTTTACATGATTTTTAACAAGTATATAAACATCAGTGTAATTCTCCAAGATTGTTTACTTGCATTTCAGCCATGCTGACTGATCTAATGGTTTGAAATCAGATAAGAAGAAATTGTCAAAATGACAAACATGGATTATCAATAGCTTGGAGAGATATTGATGTTTTCTTCCTCCGCAATTTTCTCTCATACATGAGACTGAGAAACGGAATGTTGTTACCTACAAAACAATATTAACTCAAACAGCCTGAAGAAGCCAGCAGTCATATGTCTTTACTCAACAGCTCCAGCGAAATGTAATTTTCAAAGCCAGATATTGTATTTGTTCATCACGTACCAGATGTTGAATCAAGTCAATTGCGTCAACTTTACGTTTTTATTTATTTATATATGTCTGTGTTTTCAGCGGCTGTCTTGTGGAACTGAGAGGCGTCGTAAAATATGAGGTTTATCAAAGTTTCAGCGCTCAGCTGTTTTGACGAGCCGTGGCAATACATCACTGCCAGATTCATGAGCCCCGGTAGCACCGGCTCAGGTCGGCTCAGGAAAGGGAGCGATGCGTCTTTGAGAGTGATTTATGCGAAGCAAAATAAATGACGCTCCATGGCTGAGCTGCTTGCTTGTAAAGTACAGATTTTGAATGGAGGTATAAGGGATTAAAAGCTTCACTGCTTTCTGTCGTAACTTGTGCCAGAAAAGCCACGGTGGACATGAGCGCTCGCCGTGAGCTCAACATTTCCACTCCTCACACACACTTGAATAACTTTAAAGGTTTATTCAAAGTAACTTGATTAACAATCAGTTTAATGTCTCTGTCTGTTTAACTGCAGAGTTTGTGCTGGTTGGAGCATGTTTTTGATGATGTTGTGTTTCTGTTTTTTTGGACAGGTATGGATGAGAGGACAAGCCAGGCGTCTTGGGCCTCAGGTAGCCAGTCCAGTCCATCCTATGACTCCTCCAGGGTAAGACTGATCTCTTCTTTGCAGTTACCAAATACATGGTTTCACACCACAGAGCTTCTTATTTGATGGCTATGTTATGTCAAGTGTGCAGTCTATCTCAACATCAGCATCTAAGAGTCTTCTTCTCTTTTCTTTTTTACTATTATTGTCCTTTGATATGAGCTTTAAAAAATCCGTTATTTTTCTTTATCAATGCATTCAAGTGAAAAACAAGCATTCCAGTGTGTCCTAATATGATTCAGTTGAAAAACAGCCATGTTTTTTTTAGGCTCAGTAGTGCATAAACTAACGCAGTTGATGCAGCAACCACTGATGCGTTTCAGACATACCATAAGCTCTGATAGATTTTCATGCATGCAAATGAAATCCACCTCATCAAAATATGAAAAAAAATCTGCCATGGTTGAGATTTTTATTTATTTGCTCAGGCATGCTGTGCAGCGTGAAGATCTCTTCCTATTTGTTTGTTTGTCTTTTCCGCGATGGTGTGTTCAGGGCGCCCTGTATAAATTTCATTTCATGTCAATCTTCTGTCACTTCCTATCAGAAATCAGTCAAATGTCAGAGGCTCTCACACTACATTGTCTTGTTTATTTCCGGTGCCCTTCCCCACCGCACTTCTACAGGCGATGGCTTCGCCGCCGGTCTGATTTGAATTATAAGAAGGAGACGCGTGAGATATCTTCGCTCTAGGTGTGTGGAAATTAGCTGTTGTGACATTGCTGGGGATGGGCATCGGCAGACAGCTGTTTGCACCTTCATGCATTATGGAGACAGACATGCAATATATGCATGAGATGTATGCAAAAGGTATCAGACTTTTCTGTGTGGGCTTGGGGACTTGGATTTGAGCGTTTTAAACATAATATTGGCATGTCTAAAGACTCCAGCGACACATAGATGATGGGTCAAACTTAATGCAAATAAGCCTTTTGAAGCAATTGACTACAAAGGCCTCATCATTTTAATTTTGAGCATATTCAAAAGTTATGACTAGTTTACATCCTTCCAATAGTTCACCCAACAGCCTCTAAACTGACAGAGATGATGGTCTAAAAGTACACTGCAAAAATTTGTTTTTAATTTACTCTTTTTGTCTGGATTCTAGAATTAATATTTAAAACTTACTAAATTAATCCACATTACCTTGCCAAGAAAATAACCTATATTTGGTCTTTTTATGAAAATAAAATATAAATATAAATCTTTAAAAAAAGCAAAATAGAGAAATAAAATTGAATTAAGTTTTACTTTTTCTTAAGGACCCTTTTACTCACCCCATTGGAAAATTATATGGCTTGTTTTATACATAAATTTACTTAATTCTTATATTTTCTTTGCTAAAACAATACAAAATATATTTGTTCACTTTCCTTAATAAGAAATCATTTGTTGTAATGTATACCCTTGTGTCACTGGGGCAGTAACTCTAAAAGGTACTAATACATACCTTTAGGTATACATTAGAGACCAACATGTATCTTTTTTGTGTACCAATATGTAAATTTGAGTACTTATATGCACTTTAAGGTACAAATTATACTATGTGAAACTGTACTGCCCTAAGTTACAGATTTGACCTGAAAGTGTACTCATTTCAAACCTGTATGTCATTTTTTTAGTATGGAAAAAAATATTTTAAAGAATGTTGGTAAATGAACAATAGTGGTACCTATTCACTTTCATTGTAGACACAAAACTATTCAAGTCAGTGGGTAGCACCATTATTTGTCTACCAATATTCATCTGCATAAGAATGAAAGTCATACAGGATTAAACTAATAACATAAATTTCATTTTCATTTATCACTTTAACCACTACCTTGGCTGTCAGTGTGAACAGTGCCTTCTTTTAAAACTTCAATTCTATGTCTTTTATTTAATTCACTGACAAGAACAAAGTTGCTGAAATGTTTCTTGTGGTTTTTATAAAAATCTAGTGGAATTTTTTGCGGTTTACCCATAAAGAGCCACTAGAGCTTCGACAGGGACGCATTGAAACAGCCAGTGCTGTGAAGTGCCAGCTTAAGATTTAATCAGCGTCCTCATTCGTCACATTACTTTTTCTAACAGGCTTGCTGTAGTCCTATCAGATAACCCAACAGAGGGTACGACTTTTCTGTTTTTACCTGCAAAGCTCACGGAACCCTATCACTGTTTTCCGTTTTCCCTTAGACAGAAACTGTGAATCATTTTAAGCATGCTCTCTTTTATTAGAGGAACTCTCCTTCCTTCCTTTCCTCTCTGTCTCCTACTTTTTTCTGCTCGCGTGTGATTAGTGGACTGTGAACAGACTGGAGCCCCGACTAGCTGACCTTGGCCCATAGCCAGGCATCACATCCTGGGCAGCCGTGGCTTCAGGCCTCCCATCTGACAGCCCAGCCTGCATGCACCACCTCTACTGTGCACCCCGCTGTCCCACAATGCCTCGCTCCTGTCCATCACACCACTATCACCCATCCCAAATGCATTAAATTGGGAGCGATGGCTCACCTGGGATGCAAAGGAGCATCTGAGACATGACTTCCTGAACGGGGGCGACGTTTAAAGAGGTGACTCGCATTCCTAATCGGCGCTGTTATTTAGATGAGGCTAACCAGCGGCGCTCTGACAGCGAGGCGGTCACAACAAGCCGTGCATTCAGAGATCACGAGACAGCAGTGATTGATGATCTAATGGTCTCTGTAGAGCAGAGGTTCTCAAAGATCTCCTTTACCATTATTCCATGTAGTCTCCAAAGCCACTTGTCTTCCTATCTGCTGTCCTTTTCCAACACTCTGGCAGCTGCCTTTGAAAAGTTTCAAAGGCCAGTTGGCAAAATATGGATATGCTGATATGTAACATTATGAGGTTAATTATATACATATTTTATACATACTACAGATAGTATGTGTGAGTTATCCTGTAGATGAAAGGCATATTAAATCATGGCTGCGGAGAGACAGTGCTATTCAGGGCCTTGTTTTCTGAATGCAACCCCTCCCTTTGTCGTCTCTTCATGGGTGAAGCTATTAGACAGGAAGTTCATAGCGTTATTAGGACAAACAACAGGGTGACGATGGGAAACCTCTCTACATCGATTCAGCCTGGCACAACTTCACTGACTTTGAAATTACTCAATCCCTGATCATTTGAAATACAAAACGAATGGATATAACATAAAATAAATGGACATAGTAATACCTTTTGTTTGTGCCTTGTTCTTATTTCTTTACTTTAAAAAAATAAAAGGGTGAAGCCTACAGTAAAGGAAGCCGGCAGCTGCCGGCCCCTCAGGAGAGAGTTAATATGGTTCAGGGTACACATTGGACTGTAGCGCCAGGCAGATTTTCAGCGGCTCCAGGATTAACACAGTCACAGAGTATCTTTTATTGCGGGGGACTCTGAGTTTTAAAGGCCCATACTGTGACCGATATTCAGACCTAAGCCCCCCTAAGCTGATAACGGTCATGAAAGGCCAGACCTCAGCTGCCGAGGAGAGAACCTGACTTATTTATTCCAGCTTCTTTTTAGGGAAGGCATAAGGAAATGTTCATTGTCAAGCTATAGCAAAACTTGTTACTTCATCAGTTTTATGTTTTCAATTTACTTGTCGTATCTAATCTAAATAGAATCACTCTGTCGTCGGCTTAACATGTACAACAAATCTCTGCCAGCCTTGCACTTTTTTGAACACATGCAACATGCAACATTGTTCGGGACAACACAAACTAGGATTGCCACACAAAACCAATATGTTGCCTAGCAACTGCATCTAGAAATTGCTAGTACCATCTGTAAAGATTATGCTTTGGTTGTGATGCTGATCTATACAAACACAAGGAATTGAACTTTCTGTGTCTTCACGGCTATTTAAAAGCTATTAATGTATTTGTGTTAACATTAAAAGTCATCAAATAAATAAAATGAAGCCATTTTTAATAGGATGCATAATGAAAATGTCTTTTTTTGTGCCCCATTAACCTTATTACGATTACACAATCGCAACACAAGCGTCTTCTCTTCCGGGCACTGTTTGTCCTTGTAATGAAAATCATCAAAGACCTAGGAAAGTGCTTTTTAATGAAGAGAAGGGAGAAATATCGATTCAGGGGACAGCTGACCAATGGCCAGCCCCTCTTACCCCTCAGTAATTAGAAGAGTGTCATAGCACTCAATTAGCAGGTTCAGCTAATAATGTGTTTAATGCTGTGATCTCTTTTCCCCAGGGCTTCCCAGACAGCACTCATTATCCTGATCACTTGAGCGACAGTCGATTAGTGTCCCATGAAGGATTGTCCCCAGCACCTTTCATGAGCTCCAGCATAATAGGTGAGTATTCAAGGTGATTCTGACCCCATCTTGCTTTCGCACCCGTCTTTCTGTCATCATTTCATTTTGCGCGGAGATCACAGTTACGGCTATATGAAGACACAGGAAGTCCAGCGATGAGTGGGATGGGGTATGTCATGTATGTACAGTGATGTCCAAAGGTTTAAAATCACCCATCTGCATATTTTTCCATATTTTAAAACGATATACATTTTAGAGCTTTTTTTATGTTTGTTTCATTACATCAATTTTTTTTACAAAGAGCTTATTGCAGACCTTTCTATGACAGTGGTATACATTTTATTAATGACACAACAGCAGCAAAGAAAAATAAACCTTTTTTTAGTTTAGTTTTTAGTTTAGTTTAAGTTCACTTATAATGTTTAAATTGTATAATTTTTTTAATCCCAACCTTTATTTACATATCAAGATTTTTTGGACCTCACTGTATATGTACAGTCAGTCACACCACCAGATGATCCAGAAATGAATGTTACACACATTTTAAATGTGTGATATATCCTGTTGAGCAGAAATCTCTGGAAAAGTTATCAATATTTGTCACCCTGCCTGCTAAATATACATATAATAGGCAAAATCAAACTTAAATGCTTGTTTTCTCAGAATTTGATTTTATGACAGTAGGCCGTTTTTTCACAGGCAGGTTCAGATTTTCATCATTTTACATTTTGCAAACATAAGGGTGACCAATAGTTAAGATTTATAAAAAGAGAGAAAAACCAGGAAATACGGTGAAACAAGATTTCTACCTCACCGCGAATGTGTATACTTTATACATTTTTGTTTATTTCCCACATTTGTCCCAACTTTCAGCATCCTCCTGTGGTGTGACTGACTTCAGGATCTGACCCTCCCCCAGGGTGGAAGTCACGCCATCAGTACAGTTTTCCATCACAAAAGACTGTTTCCCAGCTATCAGAAAAGCCACCGGCTACTTCCAGTGGCACACTGCATTTTTAAAACGGAGACTGGAAGGAAAGGGATGGATTGAGAGTGAAAAAAGAGAGAAGGAGGGGTGATTGGGTGGTGAAGTAGTAGTGAAACAAACAGATGGGCCAGAGATCATTTTACACACACAAACCCCCTCAGCCACGAGTTCTTTGGAACTATTCTCCTCTTTCCGAAGAGGTGTGTGAAACTTTGCTGAACCCGCTCTACTTCCTCTTTTGCTTCCAAAAATGCTTCAAATAATTTTCCATCTGTATCTGTTTATGACTTTGTGCTTATTTGGGACTCGTTTTTACTGGTTGTTTGCTGACTCCACAGACAGAAAACGTATAACACATTATTCAGCAGCAAGATGATGTGCGGTGCAGAATCTTAAAGTTGCACACACTTAATTTGTTTTATCTTATACTGGAACATTTCATGTTGTGGATCATTTGCCATTGCAAGCGTTTTAAAGCATTTATTATATTGTTGTAATTTTACATATACTCTGCATCACAACACCAATTTTTAAGTAGTAGATAAATATTTGTTGTCTGGTGGACTATTGTTCATCTCAATAGAGATTTTTTATGCATTAGGCTCATTTATGAGAGCTGGTGATGTTTAGCATTTTGTTATAATGTTTCATTCAAAATTATGACACAATAGGTTATTTATTTCTTGCGTGTGATTGATGAATGATTGTAGATCTAAGACCGCTTTCTCTGTGCATCTATTGTGAGGTGCATTCACATGACAGTTTTATGGGCTGCTGAACCCGGCTCTTTGTAGCATCACCCTGGAGACCGGTTGCCATGTAAGGTGGCAAATTCACGGATGGGTGCTGTTGCACCAAGCCCACCAAAACAAAATGTTATCTCTCTCACAATGGATCTGTGTTTGCGTGTGTGTGGGGAAGAAGTCAGGATGTTTGGTTTTTCTGTGTCCTTGTTGATGCAGCACTAATTATGCCTATAAGTAGCAAAATATGGAAATGATCTGGAACAATGATGTGTCAGGGAATTAGACAATCTGATTGCAGGGCTAAATTGCCTGCGCTATCTTGCTGGGATTGGACGAGAAGACCGAGTCTTATCAAATTGAATTTCGACAGTAATATCTGGGATTTACATGGAATTACCCATTCCGGAGCAACCTCATTAAATCATCTCCGAAAGGTTATTACTCACCAATGAAAAAGGCAGAGCCCGAATGCGGATGTAATACAATTAAGCATTACCATTACACGAATGGCATTTCCGAGGGAACCCTGGCTCATGAGCCACTCGTGGGTTTATGTGACCCATTTATGTCCACGTGCAGCGTTTAAAACAGAGCCGTGGTAATCTAAGTGGATTATCTCAAGACAAATCCTGTCGGTTTGCAGTTTCTTGAGGAAAATAGAAATCGTAGGCTGACGCTTGTATGTTTACCCTGTCAAATTGTTTGTGGATACTAAAACTATCATAATCTCAGTTTAAAAATGTAATTTCCTCTAAATTATGTCACAAAAGCCTGACACAAGCTGCATTGCATAAGCTGTAGGTTTGTTTGTAAATGTTTTTCTTTGATATTACCACCAGAAATATCTCCTATTTGTGTTGTGAGTTTTTATTACATTAATCGATTTAATCGGTCCTAAAAATTAAATTGTATGCCTGTTGGGTTTTCATGCTTTGACCAGTTTCCATCCTTTCTCTAAGTGAAGTATGACATGTTGAGAGCAGCTTGGGGTTACCTGGGGTCAGCTATTGTGTATGATAATGAACTTGTTACAGTTTATAGTATGAGGCAGATGGCTGGTAATGACTGTGTATTTGACATAACATTTTAATTAGAGTAACCGCTGCTTGTTCTGAATAATAGAGTTGCAATTTAAAGGTCGCATTTGGATGGATTCGAGCTTACGTGTGCAGGACATGTTAGATATTATTATTAAAAAAATGGGCGATGTAATGCGTATCTGTTCCCCCTCCTCGGCAATTTTTAGGTTTGTACCTGAACAGAAGAATATTTCCCTTTGTTGCATCATTTTTGCTATATAGTGCATTTACACCCCTGGGATGGGTGTTTGCGCGGAAGTGTGTTTGTGTCCATGCGTCCGTTTATGCAAGTGTGTTTGTGTGTGCATGGATTTCTGCATGAACAAAGCTCTTGAGAGCACTATTGGTCTGTGTCAGTGTTGGTTCAGGGGTCAGAGGTCAGTCAGTCTGCGGCACACGTGCCTGCTCTCTGTTCCAATCCTCTTAACCGGCATCCTCCTCTCCTTCCTGTCTGCACGTGGCGCTCACGCTGATGGCTAAAGCACTTCGATGTAGCAGTTGAAGACATCAAGTAATTTATTATTGCAACCCATATCTGATATAAATTCAGTTATGCATAATATGATTTGTATTTGATTTCCAGAACTGACTTATACATTATTTGTATATACTATTAACGCTTTAAATAACTTTGACATGTATCAGCCAACCGTAGCAAGCTTGCCCACGTCATTCTCCATGCTTGTCCGCTTTTAATGTGAGGACGGAGCATGTTGCATAATGATGACTTCATGTTGAAGTTTCAAGCATGTTTAATAAGGCTTAATGCAGCTTTAGATTACGGAGAAATCTGCATGCACATAGAGAATTGTGCTTCTTCAGCGCAGCCAGTATTTGTTGGTCACACAGATTACCATCACAAAAGACAAATTAGTTTAGTACTTTGTTGACATTCCAGACTCCATGGGTAACAGTTGGCACAGAGAAAGCCGGCTTGGCTTAGACTTGATGCGACGGTCGAACTAGACACAGTACATGAGTTTTGAATTGAATACTGGGGGAAAAAGCTGCAGTTATACATGTGTTTTGTTGTAAACTTACTGAAATTTGAGGTAAAGCTTGTTCTTATGCTTCAGGCAGAGCTTGTGATTTTGTTTTAAATGGGACTAGTGTGTGTGTTGAGGAAACTGCGATTTTGAAGGGGTCTGAGGAGTCACGCTTCTTTTTCGGAGAACCTCTTTCCTGAAAGCTAGAAAGTCAGCACGCCCACACTGAACATTCAGCTGCAGAACTGCACTGATTTCTGCAGAATTGAAACCTGTTGTTCACAAAAATCTATTTCAAGAATGTTGACGGGCAGGGTGATATATGCAAAATGTTCTGAATGTATTTGCATTGGTTTTGTTGTAGGTTTAAATGACGAAGCGTTGTGAATATTGTGCTTGTTTGCCATGTTTTTAGACTTTAAAGACAGCTTAGCATTTATACTGTAAATACAGAAATGTGCAGAAGCCTTGGGCATGTCAGCATCTTCACCCCAATAAATGTTTTTAAGATAGTTGTTTTTTATCATTTGTAATGCTCTTCACTTGCGGCTGGATCCGGGTTTCATTCCATCCAGTCCCTTTGCCTGTCCCACATCCCTGTCTCTGAACAAATGATTTCCTGTCTCCTCTCCATGTCCTGTCCAGAAATAACGCAAAAATCTTAATTAAATGATTAAATCCGATAATCAATTCCTTTAAAATTCAAAAGTATTTGTTAAGTTTATCTAATGAAAAAACATTTCTAAACATTAATTTTTCTATTATTCTTAGAAATTCTTCAAAAAAAAAAAAATATTGTAAGCACAAGATGTGTGACAATCTATTTAATCTATATTTACATGAGAAAATTAGAGAAAAACTTAAGACCAAATCCAGAAGACCTGTGTCAATGTCTTCAAGACACTTCAAGACACCTCCCTGAAGCTTCTGTGATAAATCTTTTTGCCAGTACTGCATAATGCGATTCTTATTGTATTATTGTATTATTCTTATTGTATTATTGTATTATTGGCAGAATGAATATTTACAAATGTAAAGTTATAAAAGTATTTAAGAGTACTATAAATAAGTAAATAAAGAGTACTGCTGTGCCAAAATATTTTGCACGGTATTGAGTATGGTATGTTCCATTAATTTAAATGACAAAATATTATTTTAAAGTTATATAGTTCTTTCTTTTTTCATTCTCATTTAGTGGAAAAACATTTTTTGAACATTTGTAATCTAATTTGGTCGAATTATGGTCTCATTTAATTTTGGTTTCATTAAGCTTCTTGGCTCTGTGTCAAGAAGACATGGATCAGACATTTGCCTTTACATGCTCTTTGCTAAGATAAAAGTTTGATTGAAGATGAAGCGCCGGGAAGACCTTGGACAAAGTCAGTGGAGTTACCATCTCCATGTGAATTTCTGGATTTAAGCATTCGGCTACACTGATGTCTCTATATCAAAGACAAAGATACAAGAAAGATGTTTCTGCAATCCCTTTTTTCATGAACTTCTCTCTAATGCTCTTCTGTTCTGCTTATGAAATTTTTCAGCTTGCTTCAATTAGTCCATACCAAGAGTGTGCGTGTGAGTGCGTACGTGCATGTTTGTTCGTTTTTGACCATGTAACTGTGTGTTCATCATTCACCAGCACTTGAATCCATGTGCCCATCTTTATTTTTAACAATGCTGACTGGCTTGTTGACGTGCTCACGTTTCTGCGGCCTGCCGCACATCCTCCCTGTTCTATTAAACATAATCTGCTTATTATTAGCATTATAAACGCATACACATAGCCTTGCTTCCTCACTGTTTGAAGTGATTCAGTAGAACTTAGACTTCTGCTGGGTTCAGACCTTATGTACACATCTTTATTTAGATGTGCTTGTCAGAGCTGATCTCAGAAGACTCGTATCTCAAAATTACACAGAGCACACGCACTTTATGTAACCCTGGAACTTTTGATCTCACTCGGTATGTTTTTAACCAATCCTCCTTGAGGTACCCCACTTATCCACAAAGTTCATTGCTCACTTTAGTGGCACATATATATTCTTCTTATTGGAGTAAAATTAGAGATGAGTTGATATTAGTAATATTGAGGTGGTGTTCTGGTCTTTCCTATACAGAAGGTGTTATTGTTGTTAAAGATTGATTGATTGATTGATTATCTCAGCATTTTGTTAGAAAACTTTTTGTCACCATTAAAACAGTAAATTTTCACATTTTCTGCATGCTTGTTTTTGTGGGTGAAATACAGGTGGTTTAATGTCATCGAATTTCTCTGTGTTCTTTGGCTCATGTGCAAAAGAATTGTTGAAACGCACATTAATTTCTTAAATTTACATTCCGACTTCCCGACTGCAGGGCGCATGGTGTAAGCATACGGCTCCCGCGCATGCCGTGCCACTAAATGAATTCTCCATGCATAAGAGAATTGTTCTCATCTGTTTCTCATCTCCTTTTGATGAAACCTAATGGCTTTCCAGGAAATGAAATTATGCAGTCATTTAGTGACAATGCAAAGTGAGCAGAGCATTTTGTACCTCTCGTTTTTCGGCTGTGCAAAAGAGGAGCGGCACTGCCATGCCAAGACAAATCTTTCTATCCTTTTGTTCAGCCGAGGGATGAAAAGATGATTCGTCCCAGTGCTCGACTTCATACTCTTCGCAAGATATTTATTTGCTGTTTAATTATTTCTTAAGGCCGGAGGTAGAGCTGAACGTGGTGTCTCTCAGTTGTGCGGCGGTGGAAGCAGGTGTGTGTAAGTGAGGCCTCCGAGGGCCGCTCCTCTGGCTGATTGTGACCAGGTGTTGCTCAGGTGCACGATCCCGTAGAGCGGCTACATGGCACAGCAGGGCCGCAGGTGCAGCCAAGCGCCCGCACTGTCACTCTCTCTCCCCCTCCCTCCCTGTATACCCCTGTTTTATTCTCCTCCTTTATGTCAGTCATTTAGAATCTCTGCTAACTAGCCAGTGCGTTTTTTTCAAGCGTGTGTCTCTTTCGTCTAACCCGGTGTCTCACTTTATATTATGACATCATGATCTCCACAGTGAGGTACTGTATTTCCTTTGTCTTTCTTTGCATCACAAAAGCAATTTATTTAACTCTTGAGACAAGTTCTAAACATTTAACAATTTTTTTACATTTTACTATTAATTATACACTAGGTATATTCAATTCTAGAAAGCTGACAGATATAGAGAAATACTGTTAAAAAATGTGACTTTGTAAATATTACAAAACCAAACAAAAACTGTAATCGTTTTTTTTCTGTGGAAAATATTACAATAATTGATTAAAAATCAAACATTAATTTTCTCTAAAATTAACAAAAAATCAGTTTATGTAATGAAAAATTTTATTTATTGAACAAATATATATATATCTATATTAAATATACCTAATATTTTTGGGTGAAATATTTTTTTTAAATATTATAATATGAAGTAAATTAGATCAACATGTCTTTTTACTATACACAAAAGCAGTATATGTAATGAATTTGAAAGCTTTTTTGTGTAAATAGTTCCACCAAAAATCTCAGAGTGTATAGCTTATGCCAAAACTAAAGTGACCTGATCTTTAAAGAACTTCCCTCCTCACCTGAACTGCATCTACTTGTCCTTGAATGCATGCCCCATGTGAACAACCTTCGTGAATTAGTTCTGAATGCTTCAAAACACTCCACATGGCAGACCAGCAGAATCGTCCTCAGCCGCTCACACACAGAGGCGCTTTTAAGATTTTAAGATGCTGCAAGCAGTGTGTGCTGACACAGGCTCAGAGAGGTCTGTAGTCTGGTGGCACTAGTGTGAAGTGTAGTGGATCTAGATGGTCATTATGCAGAGCTCCGGGGTGCGCTTATCTGTTCTTGCGCTCAACCAAGCGTGAATAGCCCGAGATGGCCTGAAAGGCCTCAAATCCTTCTCCTTCGCTACATCTTCTGCAATCGCCCCTCCTCCCCTCCTTCTCTCCATGCATATAGATATGCAACCGTCATCCGCCCTTGCCCCTGCTTCCCCAGGCCCGGGCCCCCGCGTGGAGGGGCTGAGATGAGCGGGTGGGCGGGCACGCCAGATGCAGAGATCAGCTGGGGCCCAGTGTGCTTATATCTGCAGGGCTGCTGCAGAGGACCAGGAAACCTAGAGTCGTGAGGGGGAGGGCAATAGGGCTAATAGAGTCTTGCTGATTGAGGGGTCCTGGAAACCCGCTGTCACAAGCCATTGGGGGTGACCGAAATTACCACCTTAGTTAATCTTTCTACAATGTGCAGTGCTGACTAAGGATCTCTATTATCAAACAGCAAGCGGGAAATGATGTAACAGTTGAAGCAGCTGAAATGTATTTTTATTATCTATATTCATTAAAATATTATATTTATTGAGGTTTGGCCTGTAGTATGTCAGTGCAGATTAATGTAACCGCACAATGGCGGTATGCATAGACTTTTATTGAGCTGATACAGAACCACTTCAAGTCAATGGGTAAAGTTATTGTTCAGTTACCAACATAGTTGAAAATAGATTGTTTTGTTTTCAGCAACAGAAACTCATTTGAGTATTTATTTTTTATTTTGGTGAACCATCACTTAGAACTGCTTAGCAAGTTTCCCTCAAACACAGTACCTAAATGTCTTTAAGCTGTCTGTAGAGGCAGGAATTTACAACAGAAATCTTGATAATGAATTACACACAAAAAGCATTGCCTAAAGACTGCTTGTGTGTACGGAACGGTTGGATTTACTCAGTAACGTGAGCAGCATGTGGCAGTTTGGGTTTTGATGACTGTATCATTAGCTGGCACTATTTAACTAAATCCTGTTACATGGATAACAAAACAACAAATCTGCTTTTAGTCTGTTTTCAAGTCTGCACACATTTTTGTAGGCTCTTTCTTTCACATTTCATTCAGCTTTCTCTTCCTCCATATCTTATCCATTTATCCCGTTTCTCTTGCCCCTTTTTCTTTCCATATCCCTTTCTTTAACTCCCTGTATTTCACTCACAATCTCTGTTACTGTCTTTTCTCTCCCTCACCCCAGTTCGGTCCCTGGTGCTCAGCAGAACCTCCTGCCAATAAAAACCTTAGTGATTATTAAAGAAAATGCAAAGTTGAATATACGGTGATTCATTAGGAAGGAATTTTGCCAGTGAAACAAATGCAGTCAGACCCATAGCACCCTGCCGCAGTTGATGACTTTACCAGAGCTCGGTCTATCTCTCTATACCTCTCATTTTTCTGTTGCTCTTTTTAAAAACCTAGTGAGCTATCAGCATCCTATTGATGATGGAAGACAATTCCCACATGGGGTTTAAGAGCTGTTCCCTTCAATAGTTTCACATTACATGTTACTAACGTCCGCATAATACTCTCAAAAGCAAAAAAACAGGGCTGTCAAAGCGTTTAATCAGTCGTATCCAGAATAAATGTTTGTGTTTACTTAAGATATGTCTGTATACTGTACAAATTAACTTCTTATTTATAAACATAAAGACATACATGTATTTTTTTATTAAAACAAATGTAACTTATATATAAATCTGATACATTGTATATTTTCATTGAATATTTACATGTATTTGTGTGTATTCATGAATACAAAAATCATATGCACCATGGCCCTAAAAAGCACAAATATTTTTATCCAAATATTGGGTACAATACTACATTTTTATAACACTTAACACTTTTACTTTTTGCATTGATATATAACTGCTGTCTTATACCAATTTTGGTGAAGGTAAAAATATGCTCCCATATTGTTTGACCAAAATAGGTTTGCTGTTTTTTAGGGGGCAGCATTATTCATATATAAATAAAGCTTACCCGTGTTGAGCCCCCCTAAAATATTGTATAGCTACATAGACAGCAGACAAGGTTTTTGAACAGTGAACAGACTCAGTTGTCAGTTTCATGTTTTTATTTATACATAATATTGGCTAAGCATCTATAAAAAAAACAAAACTACCAAATATGTATATTATGGATCATTCCAATATCACAGCTATCAAACATATTTTCTTGTATCTCTGAAGCAGTTTGAAGGTATTTCCTGCCACTGTACGCAGTGAAAGGTGTTTTCCCCCGCAGTCTTTCATACATAGGCATGTGGTGTGTAGTGATGTCGAAGCATATGTTCTTCTGAAGCCTGATGGCTAATGGGCTGTGTTGAGTATAATTACCGAACGACCTGTTGAAATGAGAGGGGGCTCATGGGATGGACAGTGGGACTTCTGGATCCCACCTGTGTGTTGCTGAGCTCTTGCTGTGCCCCACAGGTGCTGCTTTTACATATACCCACGTACACATATGGATGCACACACACACACCTGGCTTGGGGTCTCAGGTGGCGAGCGTTCAGTCAGTCTGCCTCGAAATAATCCATCCTCCCCCACATCTAATCCAGAGATGAATCAGTGTCTGTGTGTGTGTAAGATTCTTGTGTATGCGTTCAATGCAGTAGAGGTCAAGCGTTATCTATACATATTCTAAACATACAAACGCACATCCTCTGCCAAATGTGTAAATAAAAATATTTATCTTTTGATTCTAAGACTAAATATGAAATATTGTGTGACATTAGAAGTACTGACCATCAACTTTGGGTAAATAGTGTGTGAATCTGTCATCGTTTACTCACCGCTTGTCACTTCAAACCTGTATGATTTTCTTTGCGAACACAAAAGAAGATATTTTGAAGAATGTTGGTAACTTGCACCGTTTCATTTGTATTGGTTCTATTTACATAAAATAGGAGTGAATAAGTGTGACTTCTGTTTGGTTACTAACTTTTTCAGAATATCTTCTGGTTTTACAGAAGAAAGAAAGTCATTCGTATTTAAAATAACAGGAGTGAGCTTAAGATTTTTGGTAAACAATTCCATGGATTTAATTTTAGGTAGTTTGTATAAATTTTTAACGTTCATCCATCTTTTTAATTAGTAATTTTTATCTATTGGTCAATCAAGCAGAACGTGTTTGTGATATCACTGTACAATAAACACAGTGAATCATGTTTTTGTTGCATAGCAACGTTCATCTATGTCAGAGTTGTATCATCTAGCTGAAGAAGGGCAAGTATTGAATTTATTTAACTTGAATAATGATTTAAATGAATATTTGTTCCGGTAACACTTGTATACAGTTAAGAAAAGCAACAAGGCACTCAAGGTCGTCCTGTAATGTCAATGTATTCACAGTTGTACGGTTTGCATGTCTAACAGTGCCATTTAAATATGACTATTCACTCAAAGCTTTCATGTCTTAATACTTCATTGATCCAGAATTTGTCATGTAGTGTCCATTTAAACCTCATCCAACTGAATTTAAATATATCAATGTGGGTTGATGTCTAGACCCCCGACACACTTTCACACATAGAGAGAGCATTGGTTTCACACACTTTCTGTTCAGTGACACGTCTTTTCTGTGAGTGTTACTTATCTCCAGTAGAGAAATGTCTTAATACTGACAACTCTTTCATCCTGTCTGACATATGCACATTGTTTTTTTGCTGTGTTTTCAAAATTTATTTCGTGTGTGAGCTTGAGAAAATGCCAACAGCGCTGCCTGAATGGGATCAAAATTCCCCTTCCTGCATTTATCCCGTTTCATTCTTCCAGTTGAGGCCCCATTGTTTAACAGTTGCTTGGCATCTGATACCAGCCGGCAACAGCGCTTTGATGTGGCTCAGACGATGCGATATCCATCCTGGGACATAAAAGAATGCCCCACCCTCCCATTTTTCCACCGTGATCTCACGCATGGCATTGGCTCGAGTCTTCAGTGACTGTTTCATGTGCGTCAGTTCGCGTGGGTTAACTTGAACGGTAGGCACAGTCCAGTATGACAAGATCTGTGGTAGATGAGTGAAAGAAATGGTTATTAGATAGCTCATTGCACTCCTCCGCCGGGTGCGAGGAAAGGGGGGAGAAAGAGAGAGAGATGTGTGATTATGAAGTCATCAGCCATGAACCAGTGGGGTAGGGGGAGATGCGCACGTCCTCGGGGGGCCATTGATTGGTGACCATGTGTTTGTGGCCGATAGACTGTGAAATGGTGTGTTGCTGCACGGCTGTGGTGCACCTGCGTCCCACCAAGGTGATTGATTGGTTTGGTCATGTGGAATGTTCCCATCTGGTCTGCAGTAATGCGTTTCTTTTTTCCCCTTCTTCTTATATCAGAGAGTAGTGGGCACTGGCTTGAGAGAGTGGTTAAGTTAGGGACCCTTAAAGGTCAAAAGAAAACATTTTTCCATTTTTCCCCAAGAAACAACAAAAAATCACATTAAAAATGACAGAGCATCTCTGTGCGGGATAAGGGCGGTGGGAGGTGTTTAGGAAAAATTCTGCTGCAGTGTTTGTGGACGGGACCACACACTGCTAACCTGTTTGTATGGTCCGAAATTAACTTTTTGTAAAGCCTGCCTAAAGGGAAAGAATTTAGAAACATATTTGTTTGTTATAAACAATTTACATGTATTATGATTTTTTTTTAATTTAAAAGTGATTTTATTATATCTTCTGACCAACATCACAATAAATTCTTTAATTTACAAAATGGTGTTAGTTTTCACCTGTAGACCTTTTCATTGGACACACACGCCTGCCCCAAAGTTAACTTCTAGTCTATTTGTTATTCGGAAGAGGCTAATAATATGATTATTTTCATTCGATAATGTATAATACTGTTTTATTCTTTATGGATTGTATTAAATAAAAAAATGTGCATTTAATTGTATATTTATTTTGAATAAAATCTATTTATTGAATGGGGCCTGGAACTTGGGGCCTGTACAACTTTATAGTTTGATATGTATTACTGTTTTAATCTATCTGTGAGATTCTGTATGATATATCGCATCCCTATACGTCCCTAAATCTCTTTATCATAGAAAGGGATTACTGAATGAAACAATGTGAATTTAATGTGAAGACATCATCTTTTTTTAGAATCTCCTTAAGATGCCTCTATTCTTAACACCCATAATCCCTTTCAATCTTTCTTCATCTTCGTTCTGATTTTTCCATAATCCTGTTCTCTCTCCCTCTCTCTTTTTCTCTCTCTCTTTTTTTAATTGATCTATTCATTCCATCTAATGACTAATTACATATCAGAGTGCATCAGCGGAGGCATTCATCATCATAGAACATAATAATCAATGACATTTCAACAAAGAAAAAAATAAATATGCAAATAAGAGCTCATTAACATTTGCGCTGGCTGTTTGAATAATGCCAATGCTGACAAGGCTGTAATTAACAGAAATTGATGCTGAGCTCAGGGGCAGCGTGTGCGTGAGATCGTGCCCCTCTGTGTGCTTGGCTGGCAAAGAACAGAACAACCCCCCCACACACGCCCCTTGCCCTCTTGGCACGGTGCACTACCTGCTCTTTCTGGGCGGGAACGTTACGACCGGTGAGGGCAGGGACCTGGCAAAGCCTGACTCTTGCCGACTTTCTTTGCTGTCAGACAGAACATCAAAAGCCTCAAAAACAACAAAGATACACAAACACTCCAGACAGGGAAACAAAAGGATCCATTTTAAAACCACAGAGCCAGCGAGTGAGTGGGTGTGCTGCTTTGTTTGGCATTGTGATGTTGGAGAGCGCCGCGTATGTTTGTTTGCGTTCGTGTGGGGGCATTGAGCGTTCAGAACTCTGCACTGAAAGCTCAAGGTTCTTGGCGACACAAACTTTAGACAGCCAGTAGTGATTTCATTCTCTCTCTTTCTTCCTTTACCTCCCTCCTTTTGCTGGCCTCCAAGTTTAGCTCCAATCCCCCACTCTCCCCGTCTCGCCTTTCCTGCTTGCTTTCCTGTTTTTGTCGGGAATTTGTAGAGAAAAGGCAGCAAACACAATAAAGCTGTTTATGTCAGTCTTTGGACAGCCCAATGTGCTGATTATAACAAGTTGAAGGAATTTCCTTTATTGCGCGTGTTAGCCTTGCCATATGGCTCAACACGGAACATTAACTTGACAGGCATAATGAATTACACTGGGGTTCCAAAACTCCAAACACGGAATTCAGACAGGGGAACACGAACGGGGCATATCTGGTGTTCTCGGGGGAAGAAGGGGCATGAAGGGTTCATTTGCATTTAGCGTTACTTGGAACAAGGTACAAAGTTGTTTCGCCTTGTATGTACATTCCTTGATTTGTTTACACAGAGTCGGCTTGAAAAAAAAACAAGGGGTCCTCGAAATGTACTAGAAAGGGACGGAGGGGAGGGGTAGAGAGAGATGAAGAGAGAGAGGCTGTGAAGTGTGGCTACTAATTGGCTGTTTTTGTGGCTGCGCTTTTGAATTGATCCCATGAGATGCTTAGATCACTACCTATCTGGGTATCAAAACAAGAGCTCCAGTCTCGCCTGGCAGAGCTGTGATCAATAAGAAGCCACCCCGGGAGCCTCTCTGCACAGTCACATTTTAATTGTTAGCCGCTTCTGAATGTAATCTTAATATTTAATATTGCAGGGCTATTTTTACCTTCCCGATTAACCCCTCGGCTGGTTTCGACGAGAGTGCATCATGGGTATTTACATACTCCAGCGACTGTTAAACAAATCACAGGGATGTTTTATTCAAAGCGAGGTGACGTGGTGTTAAACATACTGATTTTTCAACAGCTCTTATCAAATATACTTTACAGTTTGTCACTGGTGTTAAAATGGGTTTCTCGGGTGGTGGGTAAAATGAAATGTTAATTCAATTTGTATTAAAAAGATTTGTTTATTCATGCATTAATTATTTGTGGTATTGAGTGTCACCTATCAAGACAGGTGTACTTAAATGACACTCATTTCTTTATTCTTAATCTGTGCAAGCATAAAGCTACTGTACTGTGGACTCTGTCCCAAAACATCTACTCTCTCTACAGATGTGTGTGTGTGTGTGTGTGTGTGTGTGTGTGTGTGTGTGTGTGTGTGTGTGTGTGTGTGTGTGTGTGTGTGTGTGTGTGTGTGTGTGTGTGTGTGTGTGTGTGTGTGTGTGTGTGTGTGTGTGTGTGTGTGTGTATTTATAAATGCATGCATACTGATGTCAGGCACGCTAGGTGCAGACACACGTCAACACCTGGATGTCTTATTGGTGTCTCTTGCGGTTCCTCACTGAGAAATTGATGATTTCATTTTCACATCCATCCATCACTCGTCCAGTAGAGCCCCTGTTTTCCCCGAGAGACAGCTCAGGTGACGATGCTGACAAGCATTGCCATGCAAGTCTATTACTTTACTTTCTTTCGTTCCACTCACAGCTTCTTCAACAAAGGTGATAAGAAGTTAAAAAAAAACGCTTTGAGAAAGCATGAGCCAGTAGTGAGAGATGGTGAAGACAAGCTTATAGTTACATAAAAAATGGATTAAGTATTTAAATGCCTTTCGACTGGTTGTTGGTCTAAAGTCTCCCTTAAATCAGTAAAGTCTTAATACTATAAAGGAATTTATGTACAGTAGTAAAATATGTTGGTAAGGTGCAGCAGATTTTTATAAGTCAAGATAAGTTTCTTGTGAATGTTTTTTTTGTACGTTTTTAACTATCAAATTTAAATTAAAAATGTAATTTCTATTTGCATTTATTTGCAGAAAGTGAAAACAGGAGAAACATGATGTAAAAAACAGAAAAGATGTTTTGTATTTTATAAGTTATATAACTTATATAACTAATATAAGTTATATAACTAATAAGTTTTTTTGTATTAAGGAATAGTTTCAAATTATTTTCATCACAGTTTTCATGACTCTTATCATGCTGTCAGTCTTTCACCTTGCTTTTGGATGACTTTGTCTCTCCTAAGTTTTGATTATGTTAAAATTTGTTAATGTACATCTAGGAATGCTGATTTAATGAACATTTGGAACAATCTTCCTAATTTGTATGTATGACAATCGAAATATGTTATAATGAATGCATCTAGCGAATGTTAGTTAGTTAATGCCAATGTCTTTGTTTATGTTAGTTCATTGTGGATTAAAACAATTAATAGTTAATTTTGATTTAAAAAATATATTAGTAAGTGCATCTTTTGTAGATGTATTTGAATTGTTTGCCGAACATAAGCGTCTGTTGATATATGTACCCCTAATATAAAGTGTTATGAATAATATATATTAAGCCTGTTGGCTTAAAAATCACTCAAGAATGTATACCCATTTTGTATTTCAAAAACAGAGGGGAAAACTTGGCAAGTAAATCAATTTAACATGGGCGTAATTGGCTTACAAGAGATCATATCCCTATAAACTGTTATGCTATTCCAGCTGCCATGTTAACTCACAACACCTTGATAACAGTTGGGGGATGTCATAACTATCGACTGCTGTTGTTAAAATCTCACTATATCAGCGTTTCAGTGCTTTAAATGAAAGAAAAGTGATCAATTAAACCAGTGCTTCTGACATTTCTCACTGTTGTCTCGTGTGTTGCGTGACTCATTTTGGCAGCCAATCAACACAAAGTCAACCAAAATAAGTGCAGGGAGCAAGACGTGAATATAAACAATTTGCAAGCACAGCAATCAACATCTTGCCATAGCGTTTTGACTTTGACAAGAAGAAAATGATGTGCCCGAAAGCTTGAACTAGACCACATTATGCTTGTGCAATATTGCTTGGGTTTTTCAGTGTGAATTGGAGGTGACAAGGAGATACATGTTCATAACAGCTCGCGTGTCTCACATGTGCCAGTGTCACAAAACCCATGCGCCAACTGCCACCAAGATTTTCCAAACTATTTGTTTCCCAGAGGCCATGATGAGAGCTGGGAGAGCCATTATCTCAGTGGGGAGTTGGGTTGCAGGGTTGTTAACGTTTTTGTTTTTACAGACAAGGTCACATGACCCAAATCCCGTTTTTGAATGCTTATCTTAATGAGATAAAATCACTGGAGGATCTGATAGTGGATGTCTAGTTAAAGCAGCATTGATCTCATTCCATACTGTATTGAGGTTATTCACTATAACAACCTTCATCCAACATAATCGCAACAATTCTTGCTGACGTAAACGTCTTCAGTGTTCCTGTTTTGCAGTTTTTTCACCGTACCTCAATACCTCTTCAGTTTCCTTTTGTTTCACCAGGCCCCTGTTAACATCCTTCGTTTCTCCACGCTCCCCAGTTACCCGTTTGATAGATTGCGTGACTAGAACACTCATTAGCTGTGAGTCAGCAGGGGCATCGATAACCTATAGCACGGTGGCTAACCCCCGGTCCCACTTTTCCTCATGTGGTAGAGCTGCTGCTGTCGCCCACGTCAGTCGCCCCAGCACCACCCCTTCCTTTAAAGCCCGGCGAGGCCAGCACATTCATCATCCGCAGTCAGATCCCGCTTCTATAATGTATGATGTGTCACGGTGGAGGGGTAAGCTAGAGGAGAAGGAAGACTGGGAGAAAGCTAGGCGGGTATTGATCAGCACCCCCACGCCCCCTTTGCCTGTCTGTCAATGCTTCAGCTTTAGCAGAGAGAAGTGAGGGAGGATGTGATGAGATAAAAGGGTCTAATGGGACGCTTGGAGAGATTCTCTCTCATGACTTCTCTTCTGTCCTTTCCTCTCGTGCATTCTTTCTCTCTTCTCACCTGCCGTCTCCCGTATTCCTCAACTCCGGTGCCCTGCTTTTTGTCGAGAGAGAAGGATGAAGGGGTGTGCGACTGTGTTTGTTTGTGGGTGCAGTGGGTGGGGGCTGCGGCCTCACAGCTGCGACTGCTGGCAGCGCTTCCCGAACATCAGCGCCGCGGCCAGCAGCCCGCTTGGCACAGACACTCGCCAGTAACACTTAAACAAATTGCTATAGTAGAGAAAGAGCTGTCTTACATTGTTGATTTTTAACATTCCGAGATACTTTTTTCTCTATCGCTATTCTTTGTCTTCGGATTGTTTTAGGTTTTGGAAAGCTCAGTGTTTTGAACGCATGCCACTGGTTTTCCATTGCTTCCTTTCTCTCTCTTTTTCTCACTTTCTCTCTGAATATCGTGCCCCCATGGGTCGCTCTTCCTCCACAGCTCTACAAAACCATTCTTAATTTTCTCATCCGGTTAATTTTTTCACACGATTTTCATCAGCTCCTCCCACATGTCTCTTTAAAAAAAGACATGACAAAGACAGTGGATTACTTTGCAACCATAAATGTGGGAGACTCAAAGGGAAAGTGCATCCAAAAACGAAAATTCTGTCATGAATCACACACACCCAGGTTGTTCCCAACCTGAGTAAATTTATTTCAGAATAAGATACTTAGAAGAGTGTGAACTGGAATTTCACAGGCACCATTTACTACCTTACAATGAAAAAGTGAATGAACCCCAATGAAAAAAATATTTAATTGGCGTTTAGCGAATATCACAAAAAATAATGATGTATTATATGCAAATTTTATTAACGTGGTAAAATCTTTTAAAAACTCAAAATAGATTTTTTAAAGTGGAAAATATAAAAGTAATTGATTAAATATCCAACAGCTTATTTCTCTAAAATGTTAAAAAAATTATGTTTATGTATTAAAAAACATAAGTATTTATTATTAAAATATATTTGTAATATTTACTTTTTTACTTGCGTTTAGGGCAGTTATCGGACCACTATGTAAATGTTTTACATCTCAGTTGCTGACATTCTTCGAAATATCTTTTTTTGTGTTTAACAGAACAAAAACATTTGTATAGGTTTGAAACAACTTAAAAAGAATTTGAATCAGAATTTTTATTTTTGAGTAAACTATCTCTTTAAAGATTTTGTAATGAAAGTTAAAGCTCATGAATCTCTGTGTCATAATTTATGACTCTGACAGTATGTGGTTGTATGCGTGCAGTCAGGTGAATAGATGCATCGCTTTGTTTGTCACTGTAGGTGCTGTTAGCACAAGTTGGCTATGCATGCTGGCACGCTAGACAGTTAAATGCATGTTTATCATTTGGATCCTCAGGGACGCCTCCTTAGTGGCTGAGGTTACGTCTCTGATCACATTAAGGTCCCTGGACGTGTTGCAATGCATGGCTGGGTCATGCTGCAGAAGAGAAAGCCAAACCATGCATAGAGCCATTCTCTGCATCGGAGGAACCCAGGCCGGGGAGGGATGTTTTTCATGAGCTGTGCTTCCAGCTCGGCCAGGATCTGAAACAACTACACGGTCTTATAAATTATTCAGCGCGGACAGAGAGTGTGTGACAAAACACATGCTGTAAATGAATATTTCAATGCTGGACACAAGTGCATTTGTAGAGCAAAGACTGTGTGGGTGTAGAGAGAGAGAGAGAGAATGTGCCAAAGCCCAGGAAGTCAGGATGAGAAAAAAAAACTTAAAAGTCAGTGAAAGCCAGATGTTTTATTCTTTTGTGGTGACTTGTTGGAGGGAACACAGTAGTTTACCCGCAACTACAGTCAGTCTTCCTTTGCAGAAGAGTTAACCCCGAAATGTTATATCATGTCGATTGAGATCAGTTTACACCACAGGGGAAGCAGCCTTTTCAGTTAAACCACGATACCTGCGTCTCAGGAGGCAACGTCAGTGCAGGAACTGGCACGCTCGCAGACGCATGGCCCTACACCTGGAACCGAAGGGGCTCTTCCTCTGCTCACAAACATGCACATCAGACTAAAGTTAAAGTAACACAAATATTTACCTTTTCTCTGGTGTAAACAGAATTCAGCTACAGGCCTGTGTTTGTTCTAATGTTTGAAAGTCTGACAAGCATAATATATGATGTTTTTAGAGTTGTTTATCATTTGTCTCTTGTTTTTTTTATGGAGGGGCTGAAACTGCTGAGTTTAGATATTGTGAAGTGCATGATTCATGGGGCTGTGCATTTTTGTTTGGCCCTTTTTTGTGGGTTGGTGCTGGGGAGGAGAAGACAAGGATTAGTACCGCTGACGAAGACCTGAGTGACCCTCCGGTTTACTGTGGAGTTTTTCTCTCTCAAAATGCCATTATGATGTAACATCCTGGAATTGGTTATTGGACGTCATTATATTATTTAAGATCATTCTTTTATTTATTTGCTTCACATATTTCTGTTAATTTGAGAAAATTATGGCATGCACATTTTAGTTTTTGTTGCGTTTATGCGTGTGCTCCCAGTAAACCCAGTCTCGCAAAGCACCCTGGAAGTGTTTGAGTTCCATTTCACCTGTGTTTTAAGGTTATGCTGTATGTAACATGAAAATATTATTCATATTGCTTATTGCAATTATGCACTGAAATAAATCACACCTTGAAATATACAAAAATAAAAACTCACTGGCCTTTGTTGTAATATGAAAAGTGTTTTATTGTCTCAGAAAATGTGTGAGTTTTATCGGTTGTCTGTGAGGGTCCAATTTTCACCTCTCCAATATTAATAATTAAGGCATTTATAGCAAATAGTTTTTTAGTAATATGGTCTTATTGTTTTTTTACAGGAAAATCCGAGAGAGAGGCATACTCTGGTTATGGGAGAGAGCCAGGAGTCACTGGATGCCAGGTAACAATATGTTAGGTTATAATGTTAAATAGTGCAGCTGTGAATCTTGCATGTTCCCGCTCTTATCCTTTATTTTTTATAGATACAATAGTAGAAATATCAAAATTTGTTTGCACAAAAAAACACAAATGCTTTATTTGCCAGAATTTGTTTGTAAGGACATTCTCTTAACATTAACAATTTAAAACTGTATATCACTTAGAAAGAGATAAATAATGCTGGTCCCGTAGAACTTCCCATAACCAACATAACTAAACGAAAGTTTTAAAATAATATTTGTAAGATTTGAAGGGAGAGTCTACCCTTAAATTAAGAATTCTGAAATGTTGAATATTCCGTCAACAATTACTCACCCTCAAGTTTGATTAAATGTTTTTTTTTTTTGTTGAACACAAAGAAAGATATTTATAAGAATGTTATAAAACTGAGTTTCTTGGGCACCATTAACTTTAAAAGGTAGCCAGAACTGTTTGTTTTCCTAAGCTCTTTAATATATCTTCTTTTAAATTCAAAAGAACAAAATAGAATACTACCGCTATGATGCCTTAGAAATTTTAATATCAAACATTCTTTCAAATTTCTCGTTTGTGTTGTTTTTCAAGTTTGGAATAATTTGAGGGTGAGTAAATCATGGCAGAATATTTCTGTTAACTAGATATGGAAGATTTAAAAATAACAAACTGACTAAAATGATAGTGGAAGAGTTTCATGACCCTTATGGTATAAAAAAATTGTTATTCTGTAATAATGAGTGGCTGGAGAAGGAATAACAGGGTGGACAGGTGTTTTTTAAATAGTTTAATCAGGATATGCTAGTGTGTCTGTTTTTAGTGTAGGGAGCAGCCCTTTAGAACACAGTAACATGACTTTCAGCACTTCCATTAAAGCAGGGTCACAGAATCCAGACCTGCTCCACTCCCTCACGCACATATGTTCCACACAAAGACAGGATTGTGTGCGAACACGATTTTCTCTCTCTCTCTCTCTCTCTCTCTCTCTCTCTCTCTCTCTCTCTCTCTCTCTCTCTCTCTCTCTCTCTCTCTCTCTCTCTCTCTCTCTCTCTCTCTCTCTCTCTCTCTCTCTCTCTCTCTCTCTCTCTCTCTCTCTCTCTCTCTCTCTCTCACTCTCTCACTCTCACTCTCTCTCCCTCCCTCTCCCTCTCTCTTTCTACTGCCTGTTCAGTCTCTGACATGGCTGACGTCAGTAAAAAGTACACTTGCAGACCACCCCACCCTTTTTTCCTCAACATTTTTTGTATCGCCTGTTGCATGCTCATTTGCTCTGTTTACATTTGTTTCCTGCTCTCTCCAACCCTTGTTACAATGCCCACTGGGAAACCAAGAATGGCGTGGCCTGTTACGGGCCCACATTGCACATTAGTGCTTTGCCTTCTGGTTATTAGCAAAAGGATTTAGTTGGCGTGCAATCTTTGAGTTGGCGTGCGAGTCTTGGCTTTAAGATTAGATTTAATGCCACCTCTGAGAGACGACATTAGATAGAGAGGCTATCTCTTCGGCTTAAGTGCAGGGTCCAAGAGGCCCTCGACCCCAATGACCCTTTAATAACCTTACTGTCTGAGCTGTACACCCTCTCAAGAGAAATAAAATGCAAAGTCACACCTTTAAAAGCACCCAGAGCGCCATGCGGTCAGTGGGCATTGAATGGCGCTAGTCAGAGCAAATGAAAACATAGCCGGCTCTTGGGCGCATTTGCTCATTCATAAAAGAGCTTTCTTAAAGGGAATGCCAGTTCAGACATTTTGTATGGGAACTGGGGAATTTATGCTGGTCTGCAGCTGCACAGATCAGAGCCTGGGAGAGACTCAAATTGTCTAGTCGCTAAAGAAAAACAGGAAGAGCCGCTTGGATCCTGAGTGAAAGTGGCAAGAATGCGGGTTGCGGGATAGAACATTAATATTCTAAACCCTGCTTGTTAATGCAGCCACAGCGTCTTTAGCATGCATATAAACAGATGACTATCAGGTGCAAAGATTATCTGCAAAGCACTGTTTTTAATACGCAAATCGGGCCCTTAATAACCCAGTCTGCTTCCAAATGTAGCTATGCATGTTTGGGAACCTAATAAAAGGTCCTATTTGTTCAGCGAGAGCCAAGAATGGAAATATCTGCACTAGTAATCTATCAAGCGTTTGGGCGGTGATGGGAGGCGGTTGCAGGATTTTCCCAAAGCCAAACAGCCCATCTTTTATGAGGTTTGTCATAATTTGCAAGCTAAACCTCTCCCTCAGCAAGGTATTATTGCATCATTTCAGCCTGATGTGAATCTGTACATCTTTTATTGAATTAAATATTCAAAGTGTCTGAGCCAGCTGTGGCCCTGTACTGTACGTCTGCCTGGAAAGCATCTCATTGGCTGCTTCTATAACTGGGAAGTAGTTTGGTAACAAAAACTCTGAAATTGTTTGAATTGAAAGTATTGTTTCCTATGTAATTTTTCATTCCTTTCATTCCTAGTTTGTGTGCTATTCACATATATATTAGGATATATTAGGATCAGTATTTTAATACTAATATAATTAAGATTTTTACATTTTGCCATTTGCAAATGGCAGCTTATTTTTTCTCCTTTTATTGACTCATCTTGGCTCCTTATTCTATTTATGTAAGTCTTAATTAAATAAATATAGTGGCACATTTTTGTATGTTTATTTATTTATTTATGACCCTATTCTTATATTATGCAAATTTGACATTTTGCGGCCTAAAAATGTATCACTGTTTAGCAATATCTTTACCTGTATCTTTCTAAATACTGCCCTGCCTTTGCCATCTTTAACCTAGTACCATCAAAAGACATGATTCAAACATCAGAAATGTGAAAATAGTGAAGCGATAAGAGGTAGGGAGCTGCATTCAGCAGAGCGGTGGATGTAGGTAAGCTCTGAGCCTGTCCCCTGTGCAGAGGATTATTCTTATTGTTGTGGCAGGATGTGGTTGACAGATGACTGCTATTATCTCCACCAATCTGCCTGACATTTCACTCAGAAAGATGATTGTTCAGATGCGAGCGGGCTCAGAGAGAAGCCCCTGTGATTCTGTCAAGTGTTCTTATAATGAACACTGCTGCTCACTATCCACAAGATTGACCAGACTGTCATGTAAGCCGACGGCTTGCTTTAAAGGCTAAATCATGGTGGGCAGTTATTTTCCCCACCTTCTGAACACAAACCATGTTCACACTTGACTTAAACAACGATTATGGTGATTGAACAGTACTTGTTTAGTATATCACCATCGTGCAAGCTCAGAAAGTTGAATAGATTCCAAAACCTATCTGTATTAAATATAGGCTAACATGTCTTACACATACGGGAAAGGTCTGCTGATCTAAAAAAAGGATCATTCATCTTGACTATATATTCATCTACAGTATACAGTGTTCTTTTATTTGACCCCAGTTCTCAACAAGGTTATGTGACAGTATGGCTAAAGTAAAGTTAATATCGCTGTGAGGATTTCATATCATTGAACAAAGGCAACACTAGTCAGTCTGTTTTGCCATGTCAATGTCAGTGATTCCACCTCTCTGACAGGCTGTCACTTTAGAGAGCTTGATTCCCCCTTATTCCTCCTGCAGTAAGGATGAAGCCAACCTGATTTTCACACGATCTGATGGCCCTTGTTTTAATCGGCTAAATTCAAGCAGGAGAAGCTATTTTTAAGCTCTTCCCACTGTGATGGCGACTGGGGCTTTATGAGTTCTGTTTGACTTTGACATCAAATTAATATTCTGTGTATTGTGTATGTTAATTTCTTTTAATTGATTGTGAATAGTGTGAGCTGAATATTTGACAATGCAAATGTCAAAGGAACAGTATCTTTAGTCTGGTTATAGATTTTTGGGGAAAATGTATAGATGGATCATGAGTAAAGATTTTAAAGGGAAAGTTAAAAAAATGAAAATGCCATGATTTACTCGTCCTCTTATTATTTTAAACCTTATGTTCTTCATGTTCTTCTTTAGAAAATGTTTGAAAGTTAGCATTTTTAGAATATTTTATAAGAACATTTTATGAAAAAATTGTATTTCTATTTTTAGGGATTTACTTTTTTCTTCTTTCTTTTTGTGCCATTTTGAGCTTAAAATAGAGATATGTTGAGAAATGTACCGTTGGTATTTAAAAATGTACACAGCAACATAAGGGCAAGTGAATGAAGACAGAATTTAGCTATTTAATGTATTCTTGTGCTATGTTAAGTGAAACAGTTACAGGACGCTAATTTACTGTGGCTCTCTGATGCATGCTGGGTCTCCCACTGTAACCTGATTCTCTTTATTCTCAGTCACTCTTTCATCCCTCTCCACACACTACTTTTTAACTCAGCAGACGATTAATCTAATTGGGTTGCTTCCCTAATTGGCCTCTTAACCCAGTTTGCTGGGGCAGACCGATCAAGGGGATATTGACCAATGGTACGATAGCCTTCGGGAAAGCCATTGAGAAAACCTGGAGCCTATGATAATCTCCAGGTCATCAGACGCATCAGGGCCATGGAGTGGTCCCGACTTAAGTAATTGGCTTTCAAAACACAGACTACTGGCCACTTTGTGATTTCTGTACCGGGTGTTTTGTCAAGTTAAGCCGGCACGTTATTTTACAGGAGAGCTGACAGCTCCTGAGATCAGACAGATGGTTTAATGAGGCTTGAGCCGGCCACTGTTGTTGCGCTCCCTCCCGTCACGTCTTTGGCTCTCATCCTTCACTCTCCAGGGCCCGCTGCTCCTTTAAGATACGACGTGTCCCTAGCTGTGTGTGTATGCCCTGGGGCTGTCCACAATCAGGCAAGATCAATAGCAGTTCACCGTGAGCAGAAGGAGAGGAATCACGAGGTCAGGCTGATTGGATCGATTTGTTCTTGGACTTTACAGAGCTGCTGGCGCTCTGACATCAATAACTGCACAATTGTGTTAAGGAAAGAGAGGAAGAGGCAGAATTACTTGTTTTGTTTGTTTTCTTAGTTTGATTGTGTGACACAAAAGTTTAATTCATGGGTTAGGCAGTTTATCAAATAATACATTCACAGTCGTGAGTTTATTTTCAGTTTAGCGGTGTAACGTTTAAAATCTCCCGTGGCAAAGATACCCCTTTGAATTAAATTAAATGTTGTTAAATATGAGATTTTCTTGGTGTTTTGAAAAAAATTTTAACCAACATTTTTGCTAACCTTGTTTCAAGCTACAGTACCTATTGTTCTTTTGTTCACTCTTTCCCACAAAATAATATAGGTTTAAAGTAAAGTTTCTAAATGCTGGTACCCACTGCTATTATTAATTTGATGCAATAATAATAACTTGTTTTAAAAAAAGTGTTAATCTCGCAAAGATTGCTGGGTTATTTTGGTCAGAATAATTTTATTTCAGGCAAAAAAGGATAAACCTGGCCGTTCGGATATATTAATTCTAAAATTTGTTTATATCTTCATCACCTATATGTATGTGTTAGTTTGTGCATAAATATCCTTTTAGATTTGGCTCCTAAACTTCTCCTTTCGTCTCTTTACAGCCCACTTTACGACCAGACATAGCGCTGGCGAGCCCAGGTCCCGTCGCCAACCCTGGAAAGTCACCCACTCAATTTTACCCATTCACTGGCTCCAATCCACGGAGACGCTCCCTTCAGGACACAGCTTCTCTGGGTTAGTATCATTTACTGCCCAAAAGGTCCTCTTGTCTGTGACAACCGCATGATCGGGATCTCTTATAAATATGCTTGTTTTTCACTTTTACTTTGAGAGTTTTCTGCATATGAAGGGAACAAATTCTTTGATGTTTGAACAACACTGTAATCAAAGAGTATGACAAGAGTCTGCTTGCTTGTTAAGTTATTGTTTTTTCCTCTCTACAGATCCCCTGCAAACAAAGAAAGTGCGTAAGGTCCCCCCTGGCCTGCCCACATCTGTGAGTACCGCATTTCATCTTCCTGCCATTGCTTTGCTTTAAAATAAGATGGTACACCCCAACAGGTTTAACAAAGCGTTGTTGATTCACCAGCACAAACATTTTGAAATGCGCATTGGTTGTATGATATCAAAGCCGTCCTCTGACATGATGGCATTGTGTATGTGCGCACGCGCACGTAAACCTGCATTGCCGAATAGACTCTGTTGTGTCTGATTCCTGCATCCGGAGCGTGGCGGGCGGACGGTAGGTGCACGATGACGACGCTTGATTGATTTGGGGGGGGCTTCCTCCCTTTCTCCCCTCTCCCAGGGGAACAAGACCTCAGGGATACGAGCTGTCATGCCACATCCCCGGCACAGCTCTTTTGATGTTTAATTGGTCATTATGTAGCCAGAACAGGAGGACAGACAGAGATTAATAACACGGAATTGGAGGGAATTTTCCATGGGCGATAATCCCGGCGGAATGGCCTACAGTACATTAGGATATAGAGAAAGTGTGGTGCTCAGCTTGACACTGCCTGTGACCCCCATTTCCCCAAATCCCCCCACCCTTCCCACCGTAACGATATGCATAAATCTCTAATTCGAACATTGGTTTTGAAATAGGGGAGGGAAGATAACGAAAACCTCCTCTTGGATTAGACCTCAAACTGCAGAGTTTGTTCAGTGTTTTTTTTTTGGCAGATAGAAGTTGTTTCCCACAGAACAAAAACAAGATCTTTAAAGGCCGCTCGACAACAGGGATTAGCATTCGCGAGCCTCAATAATAACAGCCACGAAATAAACCGTGACTGTATCAACAGACCTGCAATAAGATGTTTTATTTTAAAATTTGTGTTGAATTGTAGTTTGTCTGCTGTGGAGTCGCTCCACTAATACCACACCCGAGGGAAACGGGAGCGTGGCACTTCTTGCTACTTAAAAAAACGGAATAAGACAGATAAGATGGAGAGGTGGGGTGGTACTGGGGGCGAAAAGAGATTGGTAGCCTCGTGGGGTACATCTCTTTGTTGTGTAAATGGACGCCAGGCTTTTATTTGTCAGTACTTAACACATGGCCGCAGGTGCACTCGCGTGACTCATAACTCAGAGAAGCTCAGCGAGGGATAGCAGTGACAAGGCAAGCCGATAGCACGGCACTCGATGCATATAAGTAAAAGTGTCCAACTCTGATTTTCTTCAAGTTGTGAAGCAGCTGGAGCTAGTGTGTGAGTGTCACAATGAACCTTGCACTGATAAACAGAAGGTAATAGGGATATGCTGACAGGCATCAGGTAGGGGAATATGGGCGCTGATAGCCACCGCTGCGCAGGTGCACAAGGGCAGCTGCACGGCCGAGTGCATGCAGTCTGCAGGGTACCTGTATGGTGGGCTTGCAGCTGCAGATGCCTCCGAAATCTTTTGCTTGTGTAAGCAGACGTGCCCCACTAGAGGCCCGTAGAGCTGCTTGATAAACAAAATGAACACAATGCTTCCCATCATCAGACCGTCCGTAGGGAACCCAAACCCCAACTCACCTAAAAATAATTTAACTATTTACCTCTTACCAACTCATCACTTTTTTAAAATGCCACACGGCTGATGGATCGCGGTAGTTTATGTTAGAACGTAAATATTTATGCCATAACATCCGTTCTGTGTTCGAGACGCGGGGGAGAACATTAAAACACAGAAGACAGGGGCGGGTTGAGAACATACAAACATTTATACATTAGTTTGATTTGTGAACTTTTATTTTTGGAAGCGAAGGCAACCCTGTTAACTCTATAAGACTGAATATACGTTCATGAAAAATGTGATATTCCCTCTCTACGCTTTTCAATCTTGACTGTTAGCCTGAGGTTTCAACGACTATAGACAGCTTGGCTCAGCATCAGGTTATTTTTAAGCTGGCAGAGTTTTGAGGAAACTCTGAGAGTAGATGAAGGTTAAAGCCTCAGGTCTGGGCTCTCGCCGCTGCGAGTGTGGCATGCGCGAGGATAGTGTGCCACAGTAGGCCCACGCGCCTGCTTCGGCAGCAGTTACTTTGTCAGGCAGCTGTGTGGGCACCTGTGCCGTAGGACCCTGGCTCGTTTGACAGCCGCTGTTCTATGGAGGAGACAATCGCCCCTGTGACTTTGGGCGAGTAACTACATCTTGTAGGAGGTTTATACTTGGCTGTAAGCCTGGAGCTGCTGCCTGTGTGTGGCTTTTTTTAAACACCCTTGTCATGGGAACGACTGTTCGATGTGACAGTGCCTGCGCCGGGGCGCCGATGTTCAGCACAGAAGTGAGAGAGAGAGGGAGGAGGAAAAAAGGCAATGAGAGACAGCAGCAGGGAGCGCTTGCCTTCCTCCAGGGCCTTTTGCATGTGAGAACGCTGGCTGTGAGTGACAAAAAAGATTTGCTCCTGATGGATCGCTCAGGCAAAAGTTGCACTTAGCAGGAAACAAACAGCGAGAAGTGAGAAGAAGGTTATGATATGCGGTGGAGAGTAGGACACCAGACCATCGCCCTGCTAAATGTTGCTCGGAGGGTTTGAGCACTCCTGAATCAAACAAGCTTGACAAGACATCCTCCATTCACAAGATACATGCATTTTTGAGTAGACAGCCACCTACAGGCCAAGCAAGCTGATTCACTCCACAAATCTCAATTTCTTGTGTGTTTGTGTATGTGTGTGGTTCGGGTTGTTCTCCCTCCTCTTCTATTAGAACTCTTTGAACCCCCTGCCTCTAATGCAAGGTCACAACCTGGCAGTGAAGGCCCTGTGTAGTTGAACATGCCTTGGGATAAAAGGGCCTACTAAAGCCCTGTAAAGAATAACAGTAGAGATTGAGGTTTGATGTAGGTCTTTCATGTGGCCACCACTCTTTGTTCTGGAAAAAATCTCGGTTCGCTTTTGTGTTTTTCCTCAGAGCTGTTTTTATGGTTTCACATCTCTGTTTTGAAAAGAACATGCTGGAACTAATAGTATAATATAATGTAAAAAGGGTTTCAAATCTTACTGTATTTTTTCTGTTGTTCTCTTCTCATTTTAATAGCGTTCTTGAGACGTTCCACTTCCTGCTAGACTTCTCTAATATTTAGGCTAATTGTGTCATGTGTAACCGTCTATCTGTCTGAGGTTTGTCCTCTAGGTCATCAGGTCATAATCCTGCCAGCAGGAGGCAGTGCGATGGCTATTCTTGATCTTTTCAGAATGACCTCAAAAATATACCAAATCATGACTTTAAATGAGCCTTACTTTGAAATGCTTATAAAAACTGTGGAATCTATAATACTCTCATCAGGTTGTTATATTGGGGATAAGTACTCATAAACCAATCATTCTTTTGATGAAAGTTATATATAGATTTATGTGGTACTTTAACAATACAAATTTTAAGTGTGTATGTTGTATTAAGTTGTGTGTGTCTGGAAGCTTGTAGATGCTTTTGGTTCTGATGCTGAACAGAGACATCCTACACTTTTTTTATTTTCTTCACCCATTAGAGCTTTAAATAATGAGGCTCATACAGTTCTACAATTTTTACATTTTAAAGAACAAAGAATATAGGATCACGTGTTTTATTTCCATATAAACATGTTTGTTAATGGGGTACATTTTTATTGTTTGTGAATGTACCACTTTAGGAGTGTCCTCTGTCAACAGTCAGAGCCGATTATCTTAAGATTTGAGGCATGTAAAGCACAGTTAATCTAAGCCGCGCTGGCATCCTTCACCTGGGCTTCAGTCCTCACGTGAGTCTCAGATTCAGCAGTTGTAGGTCAGTAGACAGCAAACGTTACGCATTAAGAAGTCGTGGCTGCAGGCTCTGGCTCCAGTGCAAGTCGGGTAACTGGGTGAGCCGCTTTGTTTTGGTTGATGTCAGGTGTGCTGCGATTGGATGAAAACCTGTTGCTCAGTCCCTTGGCCCAGACACGCAGAAAGGCTCGTAACCCGGAGCTCCTGTCTGGACTGATGAAAGAGGAGCACGGAGGATTTATCACGTCTGGAGGAGATGCCCTCTAAATACCAGTGTTATACTAATATAATGAACATGAGCAACGTGTTTTCCATGTGTTTTGTCTCGGCTTCTTCCTTCGGCAGAGAGACATTAATCACTACCACCACAAAACAGAATGCTCATAAGCACACCAAACCCGCGGAGAGAGATTTCGCTCCTAATGTGTCGTGATGAATGGCCTCAGAGATCCGTGAGGATGTGGAATTAGCCTGTATGGGCTAGGGGAGCTTTTTGTATGTTTGTAATTTGCAGACGTGGGATGTATGTGGGGATGTTGATTTCCAAGTGTCTCGATTGCAAATTGATAAGTGGGGCAGACTGTCTGCTGAGGGATTGGCATTGAACTGCATAATTTACAAAGAGTCAGGACAGGTGAATCTCAGACTTTCCAAGAAAAAGTTCCTGTTTGGTTTTACACGGACTCTTAACAGGTTTCCAAAGTTAAATAAATAATGTCAAACAGACTGGTAATGTCATTTAAAATTAACACTACTGTTTAAAGAAAATCTTTCTTTATTTACTCACCCTTGCATTATTTTAAACTTTACTTCTACAGAACAGAAGATATTTTGAAGCAAGGAATATTGGCCCCATTTACTCTCTGAGACATTTCTCCAAATATATTATTTTGCACTACACAGAATTAAAAGTCTTATACAGGTTTTGAATGATGTTAGAGCTAAAAAGAAATAATATATTTATAATTTAGGTTAAAATCACATTATTTTAATGAACTGGCAAATTTTTTTGAAAATTATTTGAAGCTATGAAGGTGTATTCAAAAATGTTTATGAGTTTTAAACAGTAATTGAATATTAAAATGTAATTTTTTTAATTTAATTTTAGAAAATATTAATGATTTTATTTTTAAGACGTTTGTTGATAAAAGAGCCCTTAAGCGAATTTTAGGCAAAGACTCTTTTGACTGAAGAAGCTAAAACTATAGCATTTTATTTACTTTAGAAAAACAATAAATCGTTCTAAGTGTATATTATGTAATATCAAATGTTATAAGTTGGAGCACAATTTTGCTGTGTGTTCATCTACAAGAAACATAAAATAAAAACGTCATGGGAAAGAGATGAACTATGAGGTCTTTGGCGAATGCAACAATTCATTTCTGTTGATACCTCCAAGTTAATGTCTAAAGAAATAGAAATACTTGGTTATGATGGGTTATTTTTTACAGCAGTCATCCTAATAAAGTTAGGCGTGACAGCTGTGTGAAAGACTCCTCATCAAGCCAGAAAGAACAGAGCAAACTGCGTGATAAACTCGTCGTACATGTGTCCATAATTTGTGATCCTTTCCTTTTCATTTCTCTCTTTCATAATTTTCTTTCCATGTTCTTTTCCTCCCAGCATGCATTCTTTATCTGTTTTTGTTTTATAAGGCCTTCAAACGTTTCTGTAGCACAGCCATCTCTCTTAAAGTATCGACTTGAAACGGCTCCAGATTTAAAGTGGTACCAGCCTTTCGATCACAGCCACCTTGGACACATTTGAAAGAGTTTCACTGCGAGCGAGGAAGAGAATAAATAATAATAGAATTAGAGGAAAAAGCATAATAAAGTATCGTTTTCTAGGAGGGCTTTCATCTTTCCATAACAATAATGTTGTGAATGGGCTGAGGGGGGACTCTGTTTGGACTGGGAAGCCTGCAGTGACGGACATGAAAGGCTTCGGAACGGAGTGGGCTTTAAAGAGACCGATGGCGCTACAGGTCAGCATGTTCACAGCACGTGGACAACTTCTTCCACTCTGTCGCTGTCTATTTTAGCACAGCTATCCATTCATACTCAATAACTGCGTCCAGCCTTTTGGTTTTTCTCATCTTTCACTTCCCTTCGTTTTTTTCCTCCTTCTCCCCAACACCCCACGGATCTCTCTGTCTGTGGGCAGGAGGCCCAGAAGAGGGAGCGGGTACAATGAGAGAGGTGGAGACATGTGAGGAAATGGAGCGTCATTGCTTTCCGCGCTTGACGTCAGGCTCGGCCCCCTTCTGCAGCTGTTGGATGTGTTTAACAGTCCTCTATGTTTGCTGTCACGCCACGATGGGGGACCATTAAACAACCGCCACAGGTTGAGAAACTTGTGTTGGACACGTCAAACCTATAGAATCCAAATGTTAAATAATTTTACGTACATAAGTGAATCTGGTTGTGCATTGCTAGTTTGGGTTTCATTGTGTCCTTTTGAGATTTAAAAGAGTATGAATTGATGCGAATTGCTTGCGAAATCATATCCATAAACTGTTTAATAGAAATAAGTATAGAAATTAAAAATATATTTAGAAATAAAAAATATATTTAGTTCTGGAAACAGAATAGTATATCTTTTTTGGTGTGTCTTCCCAGTTTTAATTCTTTTAATAATGTTGTTTTATTTCACAGCATTTTATTTTGTTTGTATAGCTTTTTTCGAATACAATTTCGAATACAATCCTGCACACAGTTTTTAGCAATAAAACTATGAATTAAGAGTAAATAAAACATTTAATTTAGATTTATTTTTTTATCACCACTCATAAAAAAGACAAACAATATTTATTAATTTGAATGGAATAGGTAATGGGGTTCGATGTGCGTACTCCAACATTTAATGTGCAATAATATTGTTTTATTCAATAGTATAATGTTTGATTTGTTACAGTTTTTATCCATAAAGTCCTGCACCCTGATTAAAACAATAATACCATAAATCAAGAATAAATAAACTATTTTATTTAAGTCTCTTTAAGCTTGCATCAACAAACTCAACAGGTACATCAACACCATAGGTGTTTCCATTTTCCTTTTCTCATATCAATTCTCATTTGTTTTCTCTTTTTTTAAAGTATTAAGTCAACACACTCTTATGTTGTCGACCCGATCCCATCGCCGTATCCCTCATCACCCCCTCCACTCTTTTCAGGACTTATGAGGCTTTAGGGAAGCACAACTATTGGGTATCAGGCCCTCCCCTTCTCATCCTCCTCCCATAATCCACCCCTCACCGCCGGCTGGGATTGGTACAGTCCTGCTTTGCATAAGTTGTCTGTGAGTAGATCCATGTGTAAGGGGCTAGGACTGAAGGAATTAGTCCCTTGTGCAGCGTGTGGATGTAAGCGTAGGGAAAAGAGTTGCACTCTGTCAGGATCCACATCTATTGCAGTCTCAAGGCTTCTATCATGTATTGCGCCTACCCTGTGCCTGGCATGGGCAGCAACTCTCTAATGTATTACTACAATGGAAAATCGGTGAGTGCTTTTATTCTCTCTGGAGGAAGCGTGTGTAAGTAAACATGTTTTTCATGCACTCGGTGGACTGTTGGGTTTTATGGCGTGGTGAACCATGTCCGTTCAGCACTCTGAAACTGTTCAGGGTCTTGCTGGTCTTTGCTCGGAGCGTGTGTGTGGGTATGACGGCTGTGTTTCCATTACCTCAGTCTGAGTTAGGTCAACATTTACTGTTGTTTGAACTTGAAGAAGTGTGAGTTGAAGAATGATTTCATTTACTGTAAAAGGTTTGGAAGGACTTTGCTCATAACACACATTTTAACAACAAAAAACTTAGTGACAGGTGCTTTATCACTATGTTCTTCATAGGCACACACTTTTTATTAGATTTTTCATGCATGTGTTGGCTGGACTCAAGAGTCTACGCAGGTTCCGCGCGGCTGCTTTGCTGAGCTCTGAGACAGACTCACAATAATAACAAGTGGGAGTCTGGGAATGATTAAGGACGAGGGTCTGTCTGTTGAGGTTTGACTTTCCTGTTTGCAGATTGAGCTCAGAGCAGCAGCAACGCTGTTCCTCCATCTGTTTTTAATCAGCCAGGCATTCTTCTCTACAGGAATCCTGATGGGGCTCCTAAAGCTCTCCACCACAGGCCCTTTGATTTCTCTATGACTCTCATAATGTCTGTTTGCCCGGCCGTCCGTGCGTGTGGGCTGGACCTGTGTCAGGTGCTTGTTGATTGGATTGGGGGTACAGGTTTAAGAGAAAGATGAGGTGGTGACTAATATCTGGAGAGTTTGTGTTTTGTGTGTGGGGGGCTTTTTGGATATACTCGGGGATCATAAATCTTTATTAGAATTTGTGTTTTATGGGATAAATTATGATATTATATTATTTTAATTTGAATAAAAAGTCATAGTTAGTAAAAGATATTTGTCTAGTAAGTTGTTTAACATGTTTTTCAATGTTTTTTTAACAATTAACGTTTCAACCATTTTATACATTATATAAAATGTGAGTAGCTTTTTAATATTGTGACTTGTTACCTATAGTGACTAAACTGATTTAAAGTTTATTACAGTGTAATACATTAACTAATGTGCCTAATATGACTAAAGTGTTTGACCAGTTGGTTCAAAAAACTTAAATCTGGTTTTGACATCTGTGTTTTTAGAGTTTTTAATTAAGGTTAAATAATATTTTAACTTTTCAGCAATAGCAGTGTAATTGTATTTTCTCATTTGTATTTGCCGGAAGTCTGAAAACCAGTTAACTAAATTAACTTTATAAAATAAATTGTAAAATTATGAAATATTTATATATAATTCATATTATAATATTATATGGAATAATTACACTTATTTATTTTATAATATAACTTTTTACTTACCTTTTCGTTTACTTTTATTAACTTTCTATTTAAAAATATTTCATAGATTTAAAATATTAATATTAAATGATGATAGTGTTGTCCGTAGATGCTTTTAGATTTCTTTGATGTTTTTCTTTTTACTCTCTCTCTCTATTTTCTTTTCATGCAGTGAAAAGAATTTGATTTACACTATATTAGTCATTTCCCTTATAATGCACTTGCTTTTTACATTTATACATTATTATTTGTTATTTTTGCTCTTAGTATGGAGGCAGCAATAGCTATAGGTCTTCAACAAACTTCTTGATCGTCACTTTTCAAGGGACGAACATAAAACTCTTGTTTTCATTTTTTTTTTTGTGAGGTCATCTGACAGAGTCCAGAGTTAGCTTTCTTCACAGGCCAATATGACAGATCTCTTTGTTCCTGCACCACAAAGCTTACTTTGATCTTTTTATATTAAGTATTTCCAGCCTTGTAATGCAGGCTGGGAGGAAAGAGAAAATGAGGAGCATGTGGCTAACTCGGGTCAGAGTTGAGCTTTATGATCCAAAGCAGTGGGTAAATTCCCAATAAACCCTTGTGTTGTTGTTTTATTTATATCTTGGCACAAATATATTATTTATTTATTAAATGTCAGATGCTGTGGGCATCAACAAAGATAAAAGTCAAATTGATTTGTTTGAATGTCAAGCTGGTACCAATAGTTTTATGGCCGGTTCCTGCAGGGCAAGTGCTCTCCCCTGCTTTGATTGGGTCAGTTTATGATGTGTGAAACATTTTGTTTCCTTTTTTTGGCAGTCTGCACTTAATTCACATACTTGAAGTGGGCATGTGTTTGTCTAAGGTATCGCTTTTTCTCGTCTCATTTGTAAAGCGATCCAGAAGAAACAGGCGCTTAATGTTCATTATCAAACACATACAGTTACATGAAAACACACACTCCAAAGTCTTTTTGATCGTTTTGTTCTGCAAGAAACTTTGCGTAATAAGTCAGCGTCTTTAGTTTTCAAAGCAAAAGCTGGTGTTGTTTTTGAGTGCCTTTCACCTGTGTCTAAAAGGAACACAATGCTTTTAAGTTTCAAAGTTTTACCGTAGCACTTTGTAGGTAGACTTGGCTAGCGAACTGCAAACGTGTCCCTTCAGGACCGAGCTGCTGCGTTCAATAAAGGCTCATTGTGTGAGACTAGCGTGCCTTTTCGCCTTGATAAGTGTGTAAGATGGGAGTTGAAAGGGAAGGCCCTCGGGCCGCGATATGACTCAAAACAAGCGACATGCACAGGCAGGATATTTTCTTGTCACTCGTCGTCCCTCAGCTCAGAGCCCGTCCTTGTAGGTTACTCTGTTGTTTGGCCTTCTTTTCTCTTTCCACAATCATTTATGCCATTTCTCTCCCTCTCTCTACTTGTCTGTTGGCTTATCCATATGTTGACAGTTTCGTGGTTGTTCCGTGTGTTGTGATGGATGTGGTTTACGGATCAAAGAGAGGTGTGACATGCAAGCGGAGGAGAAAAACTTATTTCACTCATCAGCATGAGTTTTCATCACACACACACAGGACCTGGAAGAAAAAAATATTTATGTTGCATTTTGCAACTACAAACATCCTTTTTTGTTATAAATAAAAGCTTTACTCGGTTGTTTTGGAGACAATAAAACGCCAATTAACAAATTTCCTCCTTTAGTTTATTTTCTAATTGGATATTGAAAAAACGAACAATGAGGGGAAACATGTGAGTGTTTAGTCCAGAGAGTGCCGTGTAACTGACAGTTTCCTAATTAAAGCCCCGGTCAAAGGAAGCATTTCCTTTGCTCTCTCTTTTTTCCCCACTGTCTCTCTCTCTCTGCTTTTCTTTTATTCTACGTCCTGGTGGTGGAGAGGGGCGCGGGTGTTTAGGAAGGTTTATTAACGGGTCGACTGGTTAGCTCGGGGTAAAGCGGACAATTAGCATTATCCGCTGCCATATGCTGCCCATTGAGCCATGAGGCGGAGACAAAGGGCCCTCTCTCACGCCGCCCTAACCTGAGATCACCAGGGGACTTCCAGCGCCGGGGTCACATGTGTGTGCCTGCACACCCACGGGAGCCTCAGCTTATGAACGTGCTCGCTGCCAATCACATGGGCCCGCACTGCCGTCTCAGCAAGGTGCCCGGTCCGCACACAGCTGGCTTAACTGACTAAAAGAGCTTTAGACGTGGATCATAATGCAGAGTGTGTAGTGACATGCTGAAGGCGTGTGTGATGCAGACCATCTTTGATTTTAGAATATTGAATATATTAAATATATTTAAAACATAGATCAAAATCGTTTACATATGTCAAAAATGTTCTATTATTGAATGCTTTTTGGATCAAAGTTTTTTATTATACTATATTACATTCAATTTATTAAATAATATTACATTATATTATTTGTAAATCACTAAAATATGAAAATGATAATTTACTCGCGCTCTTGTCATTTTAAATATATATGACTTTTTCATTGTGCCGAACACAAAAGAAGAGAAATAAATGTTCACTTCTGTTGTATGGGTGCCAATTTTCTTCAAAATATTGTCTTTTGTTTTGCTGAAGAAAGGCATACTGGTTTAAAAAAGTTTTGAAAAGTCATGATATAATTTCATTTTTGAGGTTCCTAATAAACAAATAAAACTAAATTTTGAAGTGTTAATCTTTAATTTAATAAAATGTTTAGTTGGGGGAAAAACTTTATAGAAATTAACAACTTTTATTAGGGATATCTTAGAAAATAATTGGAATGGAGTTTGAATTTCTCATTTTGGTAGGATTTTGGATAGGAAGGAAAGGTCACTGTGATGTTGAGCCGAGGGACGGGTTGTGTTTAACTGAAGGTAATGTGAAACACATTGGGTTGCGCATCTGCTCTGCGTTACAGTGATTAGCCCTTACAAACGTGACGAAGCAATCCGGTCCTCACAGGGAATTTTAATGCCAGGTGAAGAAAGGACACTAAAGCTGAGACTGGAGTAAATTATATCTGTCTGTCTTGATGAGGGATGTCCTCTTTTAACATCTTTACCTCTTTCTTTTTCACTCTCTGGGTGGTGGTTTTGTCCCATCTGGTGCAGATTGAACTAAGAGAGCCACATTATTGGGCTGTAGCCTTACGTCTTTGATCTTCCTCCACTGGAATGGGCACTTTTGCAGCTGTAACCACTGCTCCGCTGGCCCGACCCCATTTCACCCGGCAGCTCCTAAAATACACATATGTAAACACACATGGACACACCACACTTCGGTATTAATTCATTTTTTTTTTTTTTGTGTTCTGTCGATGGCTGTGAATGGCAGTGCCATTATATTCCAATTAAGCACTGAAGCTCACAACACTGTCGATAATCCTCATCTTTTTTTAATAAGACTTCCCAATTTGCCATCTGTTACATCAAAGTGTTTGTAAATTGGCCATATGCGTTTCGATGCATTGTTTACATTTTATTATGTAGACTGATTTCGTGGGATGTGCGAATAAGGCCAGGATCGTGATACTTCTGTACATGATGATACGCCTGCAATGCGAGCATGTTCGTGCAAGTCACTCTCGTTAGTTGTTTACATAAAAAGGGGCTTTTGTATCTTGAAAAGGTGCTTTACTTTTAACCCTTTGTTATTAACGGGTTGAACACAGTATATTTAACAGAAGAGTTAAACTATGATGGATACACAAAATCTGGAGAGAAGGTTTTTTGTTGCATATTTAAGATGAATCAAAGCAAAATGTTAACCCAGGGCTTGCAAATGTACTCTGAAATCATAAAACCTAAATCCCAGGATTAATTATTAACCCAGGGTCAAATATAAACATTGTTTATGTGAACAAAGTAACCCAGCATTATATTTACTTAGGGTTAAGAATGACCTTGCATAGTGTTATTCTTTTCTATTATTCTTATTCAACGTTTTTTCTCATTCTTTTTTCCAGGTGTACGCACCATCTCCCAACTCAGATGACTTCAACAGGGACTCTCCATCCTACCCGTCCCCCAAACCCCCCAGCAGTATGTTCACAAGCCCTTTCTTCGGTCAGTCAATTCTCTTTGTTTATAATTCATGTCATTTTGTTATTTGTTCATCAACTTGATGTTTACTTTGTTTTAACTTAATAATGGAAAGTGAGCTTTGCAAAGTCTAGAAACATATTTTTTTCAAATGGAAAGCAGTCGGCAACAGAAACAGCTCTGCCATCATTTACCCACACTTGTCTTTTTAAAACTGTATGACTTACGCGGAACACACAGTGTTGGTTAAAGAAAAATGTTGGTTCTCACTGATTTTGTACCCATACATTAGTCAATAGGGTCCAGCGGTTGTTGATTGACAACATTCTTTAAATTATCTTATTTTGTTTTTTTTTTGCGTAAGAATATAAGTCATTCAGGTTTAAAATGACAAGAGGGTGATAAGTTGAATAAGGATAGAATATTATTTTTGGGGTGAACTATTCCTTTAAATGAATTTTAAAGGTATGCAGTGTGGGGACCAAGTTCATTGGCATGTGTCGTTAAACTCAAAATCTTCTTTCAGTTTATTCTAAGTTGTATAAACATTTTGAGAATCAGAACACACAGTTCCTGTTACGTTCCTTTCCCCAAAACTTTTTTTGTAAATAGGAACATTCTCATGCTACCCGTTTTCCAGATGTAGATTGTTATACCTCCAACCATATTCAAACTTAGCCAGTCAACTTTGATAAAAGTTGAACCATCGTTTCAGTCTGTGAGGATTTCTCCTTTATTCTTTAAGGCGGAAGCAAGTAAACTGCGTCTGGCTGAATGTTATCTCAGCTGTGCTCAGAGCTTGGCTCGGGCTCAAGTGTAAAAAGCTGACTTGAAGGGAGGCCGGACTGTTTGACATCCTCACAATCCAAAATAAGGAGTGTGGGGGTCAGGCTTCAGCTAACATATCAAACTGTGTGTTGTGTTTTGCTTGGGTTATCAGCATTATTGATTACGTAAATGTCACATTGGTCTAGCTCACAGTTGAAAACTTTCCACGCTCAAGTTTAAGGCGGTGAAACTGTCTCTGAAGACAGAAAAGGAAGATGTTTTTAATGTTTCTCATGTCTTTCCTTGTGTTTAATTAGATGGGACTCACAGTACCTCTGACCCGTGGAACGGGTCCAATGGGATCAGCCAGCCAGGTTATGGGGGAATGCTGGGAGGATCTTCATCTCACATGCCTCAGTCTGGAAACTACAGCAACCTGCACTCGCACGACCGCCTGGTGAGAACGTTGTGCCTCTTTGTGGGTTCTGCCAAGTACAGCTGCCATTTTATTTGTTTATGTGTGAGGTCACTGTAACATTCAAAGCATTAATAACACACAATGTACTTTGTGTTAAAAAAAAACTCTTTAGTTTAAAAGTTGAATTGCTAAGACTTAAAACATTTTTAGACTGTGGTTTGTAACACGCTCTTGTTCTCTCTTTCTGTAACAGAACTACCCGCCACACTCCGTGTCGCCCACAGACATCAACGCCAGTCTGCCACCCATGTCCAGCTTCCACCGTAGTAGTGCCAGCACCTCGCCCTTTGTCACCGCATCTCACACCCCGCCTGTCAACACTGCTGAGGCAGTCATGGGTATGCTCTCCCACTTTCAATGTATTAGCAACTGAATTGTATTCATGTGTTTGTCTCGCACATCTTTGAAGCTTCAGTGTGTCTTTACTATAGAAAAGCATTACAAAAATGTCTCTGAGCTATGTTTCCCAAATTCGCACATTGCATGTTACAAAAACAAATCTGATTGAATTTAGTGTAAACAAGAATTTGAATTTATCCTGCCGTTTTGGAACACAGGCATGGTCGTTTCTGCATATTAAAGATAGAGTAGCTGAATGTATGTAAGTTATTAAATAATTCTACACTTTACAAAAGTCTTAAAAAATTATTTTAAAATGCATTTAGTGGAAAAGTGCTTTTTTGTGTAATTTTTGCCAATTCACACAACCAAAACCATAGAAAAAATTATGACACTGATGTCTGTCAATACTGTTCTGTTGTTTATGGTTTCAATGTGAATGCTGTATCTCTGTGTGGTTTTTTGTAGCTGTTGCTAACCGGGGGAATGCCACTGGAAGTTCTCAGACTGGAGATGCGCTGGGAAAAGCCTTGGCTTCGGTGAGATCTTTGTTCTTCCAATTCATTCTTTCACCATTTCAGAAAGCAGCGGTTGACTGTGTTTTATATACATTCCTTCAAATAATGCAGAGAAACGGATCAGATTTTGTGTTATTATTTTAACTAAGCACTTTCCAGCATTGTAAACGGAGCCCATGTTGTCCATCTTGCTTTTGCAACCTCCATGTTAATGTGATATAGACATAAGCAAGATTACCCGACATAATGGCATAGTAAAGACAGGACTTTTGCTCTTAGGCTGGGTATTAGTCGCAGTGCAGAAGGTTAAGAGATTGAATAAGGTCAAAGGATCTGTTTGTGGATGTTTCTGGACCTAAGCCCGGATAATTGTGCTCTTAATCTTGCAGTATACAAGAAAAGGAGCTGTACATAAAAGCTTGTGGATTATGCATTGGTTTGGATAATGAATGCTGGCGTTCACACTCGTTCACAGTGTGTCCTGAAACCAGAGCTTACAATAACCTCTAAAACTTGCCAAGCTTAACTCGAAGACTTTTTTAGCTTTCTAAAATCTTGCAGACTTGCTTATCCTACAGTAAGTCACAAAAGGGCTTTTTAAAAGTAGTAACACATCTGGACTGATTCAGCACATCGTTTCAGACGAAAGCGCAGCAGAGTCACCTCTGCTCCAAGGACGCTGTTGCTGCTTTTCTCAAGCTTTTGCCTTTTTTGATATCACCGAGGTCATATCGCCCTGCCCTTCAGAGAAATTAGACACCTAATCGCTTCTTTTTGATAGAACAGAAGAAAAAATGTAATAAGATACTGGGTGAGGCCACAAGTGCACACTCCGGCACACACACAAACACAAGCAGTGTCGCAGAAAGATAATCGCAAATTAAGTCTTTTTGTATTTGCAGACTCAATTCTATTAGCATGATAAAGCCGCAGTGAAACGGACACGGTTGGGCTGCTGTGGAAGTACAGGACAGAAAATGAAGTGAGGGGTGGGGTGAACGTCCTAACTGCTGCGTCTCAGCTCCGCGGGCTGCCCATTGTGGCGCTTTTGTTCGGGTTCCTTTTGGACGGTTTGTGCTCATTGGGCCCCCGCTGGCAAAGAGCAGTGTGACTGATGAGGAGGCGGAGACCGTTTGTTGTTGGTTAAATGAGTAATGTTACACTAAAAATTGAGCAGAAGTTGGACGTGGCGACCTGATTGGACGGCCACAGATTATTGGGTCAGGAGTCTGAATCCGGAGGATATGAACTAACTTTGATAGTGGTTGGTTTATTGATGTTGTTAAAATATTTTGTAGCCAAAACAAACAAACTTACACATTCTAAATCAAGAAAAGTGAATGTCTTTCACAAAGGATTCTGTTTCTATTACTTACACTCTCATTCACCCCCTCTCTGTTTCGGTCTACTCTGAGGGATGAATGTACTAAAGCCCCAGGCAGGATTTGCAGAGTTGATTGAAACACAAAAGTGTGGGATTCAGGGTTTAATAAGAAGATTAATAACGATAGCATCCACATTTTGATGTGTTTTTAAGTCAAATGGACTTGATGATCCCATGGAAGTGATGTCCCACAACTTTAGAGCTGTTTGTACTCAAATCCTCTCAGATAATTGGGATCAGAACCTGAGTGTTTTATAGTGGTTTCCATTATGAGACCAAAAACCATTTAGCCCAAAACAGGAAGTACATAGCTTATTTCTGAAGTCACACACTGTAATCAGAAGAAATAATGACAAATTAAACCAAATATATATTTCTGTAGTAACTTTGCCTTATATGCGACACTGGTGTTGTGCAAAAACATGTAAGACAGAATCTGGATGCCTTTTTTTGTTTATGGCATCTGTTTGTTTATTGTAATGTGGGTAGGGCTGTGCCGTCTCGGCCGCTATTTATTGGGCAGCCAGCGAGAAGCTTTATTACCTCTCATCCATAACTGAAGATGAGCCCGGGACGCCCAACAACACAGCCACAGGCCAGACTCATTTACTCTGATGAGCTCCAAAAAGAGAGATTAATGACCATGTCCTCTCTCTTCCCCCCCACCTCTCTCTCTCTCTCTCTCTCTCTCTCTCTCTCTCTCTCTCTCTCTCTCTCTCTCTCTCTCTCTCTCTCTCTCTCTCTCTCTCTCTCTCTCTCTCTCTCTCTCTCTCTCTCTCTCTCTCTCTCTCTCTCTCTCTCTCTCTCTCTCTCTCTCTCTCTCTCTCTCTCTCTCTCTCTCTCTCTCTCTCTCTCTCTCTCTCTCTCCCCCTCCTGTATTATCTGGCTTTTCTTTATTTCTGTATGTCCTCTATTTATTAGAAGTGACATTATGGAGCATGATAAAGCCATTTAAATTAAGGCTGGTCCATACGACCACATATACTGTACAGCCATATTAAATGATAGATGTCGGACATTTGGTCATATTGCCATCTCTAATCTGAATTCACCAGACACTATTACTGCCAATATTGGTATCCCCCCTCCCTTGCCTTATAATAGTGAGGTTCGGATGTTTTTTGCTCATGCGGTTTCACTTGTGATGTGCAGCGTGCCGCGGGTGTGTGGCACGGGCTCAGGCTTTGACTTAATAACAACCACAGATGTGTCAGAGAGCCAGGGAGTGCAGGACTGCAGGTGTCACACAGCCATCTGAGCGCAGGAGGGGCCGCGTGTGTTTCTCCGCAGACGTTATAAAGGGTGGTGTTGGCTGTAAAAAACCCATATGTATGCTGCAAGCATTTTTTACTGCCGCTCTGCTTGTAAAATCAGCAGAATTGATGAGGCAATTTCGGCTGAGGGATACTAACCATGATCGTAAAGCCGGAGAGGAAACCGACAGGTTGCGGGTTTAAAAGCGAAATACCTCACAAACTAATTTTTGTCTTTTTCTGTCTCCTTGTTTACAGATTTATTCTCCTGAACACACCAGCAGTAGTTTTCCATCGAACCCTTCCACTCCAGTGGGCTCTCCTTCTCCTCTAACTGCCCAGGCGGGCACTGCCTCAGCAGGTACAGTGGTGACGGCCAGCGGCCCCACAGGAAGGGCAGGTAGAGCACTAGCCTGCCTCTCTGACCCACACATACATTGTAACAGTTACACATTAACACACCGAACAGGCCAAAATGTATTAATGTCATTGGAGACACAAGAAAAAGGTAGTGTGTTCTCATATTTTTGTATTTGATCAAAGTCTTCAGGGGCAACTGACTGAGATGCACACACACAATTTGTTACATAAAAAATAAACACATATATCCTCTGATTTCAAAATTGATGGTTGTGTCTGGGAGTAGTGTCCTAGTTAAGGCTCGATGGAAACCAACCAGTCTGAAGATTTTATCTGAGCTCAACTAATGGGCAGTCAATTCAAAGAAAGAAATATAGAGAAGCACATGAAGCAGAGGAAAGACACAGTAGTTTCTGCAAATGAATGTTGTTGCAGGGAGCGGGCAGTTGTGTCTGTTGGGTGATATACTGGTGACAGCTGTGTCTGTGTCTGTCCCGCTCGTCGGCTTCAGCTGTTGCCCTGTTCCTCACACAGCTGTTGCCCATGACAGACCAGCCTGCGAAGATCCTCATTTATTAGCCTGACTGAGAGGAAGTGATAGAGAGGATGACTCAGCTCAGAGAAAGTGTTCCTCTCCAGATAGTTGCTTGTACCTCATAATGTCACTTTCTGTTATTTTGTCTAGCACGCCTTGTCCTGAAATTGTGAACATTGTTAAAATGTACAAAACCTTAGTTTGCAATGTTAGCAATTTTTTAAGACAGGTACAGAAACAAGTTGGAGAGACCTACTATAGAGAACAGATCTTGCAGCTACAGAAAAAAAAGAGGCAGTTTAAGATGTATTGTTCGTTGCAGTCCTGGGTCCGTTGAATTTCTACAAAATGAAACCTCAAGAGTGACATGTCTTTGAACCCTTATGTAATGTAGAGGTGTTAAACCTGTAATAAACTCAAGGTTATCTTATGAAAAAACTTTTCCGAAGTACATAAATATAAATATACACTTCTTCACATCTTTGCAATATTTGAGGTGTGGACCAAATAGACAATTTTAATAAAAATAAAAATAAAATCATCAGGCATAATATAAAGAACATTTTTTGAAAAATCTCTTTTGTATTGACTGAGTAGTGATGTAATGCAGATTTTGAAGTCAGTGTTTTTTAAAGGCCAGCTTTAATATTTTTCAAAACTTATAAAGCATGTCACAATATTTCCGTATTTATCAATTTCGTTAAAAAAAATATGGTAGCATCTTTTATATAATTATCATTTACAGCAGAAAACACACATCCTATTACATTACCCGACTACTTTCATTCTTCTAACCCCAAACCTAGATTATACGACTTTAGCTTTGATTTCTCTGACATCTGTAATGCATCATATAAACACACGCTTTTTAATAGTGATTTCAAAGATATACTGTCCTGTTGCTTAATTGGTAGAGGCTTACTTTAGCAACGCAAAGGTCATAAGTTTGATCCCCTGGGGAGCATGTACGCGGATAAAATGTATAATTAATAAGATGAAATTTGGCCATTTTGTGATTATCAGCATTTTAATTGGCTTGGCCTATATATAAGTCTAGTATACTCTTGGCACACTTACCATATCTTCTCCCCACAATTTTATCACATCATTAAGTTGATTTACATTCCCAAGCAGGCTGTCAAAGACCTCTTTGATATCTGGGGCCTTATACATTGAAGCTTTTTGATTAAGGCTGTTCTTAGACGTGAGCGCACGTAGTTTAATGATGTTATGTTTAAGACCAAACATATCCATCTGTTCCTCAGGATTACTTCCTTAACTCAACCATTAGACCCACTTATAGTTGGGACTTTTCTGCCCATTCCAGCCAATTAGAGCTCAGCACCACTTGCAGACTCCTACACAGGCCCGCCATCATTTGTCAAGCCGGCCAACGTTACGCAGGGCTTGTTAAACGCCCGCTCTCTTCACACGGGGAGAGAAGTAGAGCTCTCATTTCCTGCCCCAAAGTAATTCTTAATAGGCGGTTAATTAAAGTTTTTGAGGGTTTTGCCTTTTTCTAAGAAGCAGATTGCTTCAAATGAGGGTTGCTTACACTTTGGAATGAATGAATCGTTGGAAAATCTCTAGTTTGTGTCAAAGCAGAGGTGAAATGAACTGCCAGTTGTGTGACCACAATAAGCCCTTTACAACAGTTATGACAACCTGCAAAATAGGAAATCTCTGATATAAACAAAGTACCTGAAGGCAATGCTGCGCTTGATTTGGTTTCGGATGAAGTCAGATTTAAGACGGAGAAGGCTGGTCTCCAAGAATAATAATCTAAATACATTCATTCGGTTCACACAACATTAAATGACACCAGTTAGGACTTGGTTTCGTGGATTGCTTGTCAGTTCGAGACTTAGTTTGGTATGAAGGGAGGGAAAGTAATCCCACCTCCCCCCACCATTTTTTGATTTGTGATTAGCAGATGTGCATTCTTTCGAGCTGTGTTGATTTACGGCCAGTCAGAAACGGCACGTTTAGACCGAGACCAGACCAGAGTCATTTACATCCTTATTATAGTGCCTTTCAGTCTCACAAAACACACCACTTTCAGCAGTGGGTCTTAAAAAGTCTATGAATAATGTTCCCGTTTCTGTGGTCACCATATTCTGACACAATCTAACATGGGACTGCTCACCTTTCCAGTGGCTTGCAAGTTGTGAGTTTTGTTCTCATCCTGTCACGTCTTAGTCATTTAGGCTCTGCGTTGTGATCAGGAAAGTTAGGGTCAGGGCAAAACTACTGTATTGTTCTCTAAGCATTTTTAGTCATGACTTTATTAATGAAAGGAAGTATGTGATGTCCCTCAGTGTGGGTGTGTGTACGTTTGTGTGTAAGACTCGTCCATGCAACCTTCTCACATTGCAGGATACGGCCCAGTCATAGGAAATGATGTGCCTGGAGACCTGGAAGAAAACAGTCCATGTTGAGAATAGCTGGAATCAGACTAGATAGGATATTTTAGTCTGTTGTGACCTGAACCATGTGGAACAATAATCTTATGTTGTTTTCCTCAAGTGTTAGTTCACCCAAATAGGAAAATTCTGTAATTATTTTCTCTTCTTCAAAAATGTTGTGTCCTGCAATAGCGTACATTGTCATACAGGTTGAAATGACGAAAAATACTTTAGGGTGACCTTACTGTTTCACTATGCATTATACAAACATTGAGTCATTAAGTAAGTCAGATGTAAATCCAGAAACTTATTTAAAAGCTTGTGTGAGTCATTCACAATGATAACGCATGAGGTTATTACCCTTTTATTAAATGACTCATCCAAAATTGTTTTTGTGTGCATCAAGTGAGCAACAATACACACAGCACATTCATAACACACATTAAGTATCAGTTCTCATCTCTTTGAATTTAGGTAGTCTAAAGAGCCTCTTTCTCTCCCCACAGGTACAACTCAATGGTCCCGTCCTACCGGACAGGCACCGTCCTCCCCGAACTATGACAGCTCCCTCCACTCTCTGGTAAGATGTTTCTCCTCCCCAGACGCTGAGCACGCTTTTTTAATGGACACTGTGTCAGTTGATGGTTCGTTCCAGTGACACAGTGGGCAGGGGTAGCTTTACATGGACATTCCTGGATGACAAATGTCAGGAGTGGGACAGGGCGGGGGACCGAACAATACACATCCCTTGGGGAGTGTCTCCTGCCATCTGTCCTCTTTCGTCCGGGCTGAATGGAGATTGGCCGGGACGGACGGATGGGGTGGTTGGGGATTGGTTAGGGCGTGCGATGGGGGGTGGGGCGCTGGCAGCTGCTGACTTCAGCCACTGTTACAGGATTCCAGGACTGAGCCACAACAGGAGATCAGTTTACACGCACACAAAAACACACAAGCACAGTCGTACCCACTCATACATTCACACCATGGGGTGTGTTGATACATTTTTACTCTTATTTTTGTTGTGCCAGCTGTTATTGTATTTTTGTTTTAGCATGGCTTGTATAGAAATACATAAATGTTGGTTATAATTATATTTTTTAGAAATAAAACAGTTCTGGATGTCCTGCATCTGCTCTAGTGGCAGTCATTAGTAAACTGCATATTTAGTTTAGTTTATATATTTTGACTTACTAAGATAAAAAAGTTCTACAAATAGGAAATGAGCTGTTATTGGTGGAGTGAGCTGTCAGTCGAGTATTGTGCATTGTAATAATTTCTCAAAATTCCAGTTCTTGACAGACTGGTTTGATGCTCTTTTCTGATCTCTGTCTCTCACTGCTCCCATCTCACTTTCGTGTCTTTCTGTCTCGGAAAAATATGTACGCATCTCACTGCTCTCCTCTTCCTGTCTGACTGTAGAAAACTCGTGTGCACCAGCAGCTTCATGAGCATCTGCAGGATGCCATGTCCTTCTTAAAGGATGTCTGCGAGGTATTCCCGCTCTTGAGATAGTCACCTGTCCTTTTTTCTTTAGGCCATCATTTTTCTAGGATAACATACCTTTACGTTGTTTATCGACCACGCTTTTCTGTTTTCTGCTTTTGCCATTTTATCATTTATTGATTGTCTTTGATGAGTACAGAATTCATTTGGATCACAGTGAAAAACTGTCATTGATTTTCGTTGTTTATTCCGCCAGATGTTATGTAAATGCCATTTCACTTGTGTTGTTTTTTCTGTTCCATATGCTTAGTTTTTCTTGCATGCTTTTGTTTTACGATGCGTGTCTTTCTTTGATTCCGTGTCAAAATGCACGTCATTCAAATCTCTGTTGGTATTTGTTTTCCTATTTAGCTTATGTTGTTTTGTCTCTCTTCTTTCTCTTTTATTCTTTAAATTCCAGTCTCGAATGGAAGACAGGTTGGACAGGCTGGATGATGCGATTCAAGTCCTCCAGAACCACGCCAGGGGTTCCACCGCCAACCTGACGAGTGACATCCACAGCCTGTTGGGACAAGCACACAACGGGCCGGTCACAACCATCGGCACTAATTTCTCCGCTTCCGGATTGGTCACCAGCCGAACAGCACAGATGGTAATGAAAACTTTCCCCTTGTGAGGAAACCTTAGCTTATTTGTTTCAGTGTCCTGTGAGTTTCTTTGGAGTTCAAAGTCCCTCGCAGTTATTAGAGACGGGAGAATGAGAGAAGCATGTGTTTTTTTCATTGTGACTCTCCAAATAGGCTCATAAACAGAGTTAAGCCACCTGTTTAAAATGAAGGCCTGGCCATGTGCTGAAACTGAACTATTTTCCACTGAGAGCAGTTTAACTTAAACCCACATAGTTTCCATAAGCGTAATGGCTGGACCGAAGCTTGTTCTCCCTACGCGAGCTGCGTTCCACAGGCTGAATGGGAAAAGCAGTCACAGTAGATTCTAGTAGATCAGTGCTGGTCTGGAAGACATTTCCGTAGCGCAGCCTTCACTTGGGCTGTGGGGAGCTCTGTATCGCTCCCACATCCCACGCCGTTCATTCCTTGCTACAGAGAGATTAGTGCACAGCTGTAATTGAATGAACAGCCGAGGGAGGCGTTTTCCCAACACTTTTCCAATAAAACAAACTAAACTGGATATTTGTTTGTTTTAAAACAGAATCATTAACAACAAAATATTTTTTTCTTGTACGTTTATTTGAAATCCTCTTAAATTAGATGCCGACATCTTGTTGTTGGCCAAAGACAAAAATACACAAATGTTTTTAGGAAAAACTACAGTCTAAAGTTTGGCTCAGTCTTAATCTTTCTTTAGCTGTTCTTGCTGAAGTTCTTCCTCTAGAATCCCTTGACTGTGTCTACAGGGATAGTTCAAACAGTAAATATTGTAATTCATTGTAATTTAATAAATATCTTATTTAAAATGTTTTTCTTCGCAACACAAAGAAGATATTTTTAGAAATGTCTCAATGGGGTGCCAATGTTGTGTGGTATGCTTACCAATATTTTTCAAACAAACTTACTATGAGAAAGTTATAAGAAATCAACCATTTGTTTTTATAAACTATATTTCTACCACCACACAATGTCTGTTTTGAATGTTGGATTGGAAAAGCCCCTTCAATCTGTGTATTCACAGCATGTCAAACAAACTCAAGTCGCACTTTTAGAAAATTGTCAGACTGACATTGAAAGCTTATTTTTTGAGAATTCTTTCTTCCTTTCCACTGCATCCATGCAAGTCCATGCGCCAATAATAATATTTCCCATCCTAAAAGAAACAAAGCTCTGGTTTTGTTCTCTTCACACTGCCCCACACCTCATTGTCGTGCTAGTAATAATTCATGGCCTCAATCAAATTGAAACACAAGGATCCACACAGCTCTGCTTTCTCACAGTGAGTTTAAGCGCTTTTGACCGAGATGCTGCTTATGTTTTAGTCATGATGAACGGTTTATTCAAGCGACACATCGACAGAGCAGTACTGTGATAGTTCAGTTGGTTCTTCTTCTGTGTTGGAGCTGTTAGACTGCTGTCAGTGTTCGCTCGCGCACACAAACAGAGCTCTGTAGAGGTCATGCACGTACACACACCCAGACAAGGTCCTGATTCAGCGCAGCCAGCGTGCTTTTATTTCAATGCGCCCTTTTCTCTTTCTGTCTCTTATTTCCATTCCCCCTTTCTTAACAACTAAGGAAATCTGACGCTTTAGTCGTGTGTCTGAGCGCCTCAGCTGTATGGTAATCAAGCCCAGACAGGAAAATGGCGGCCTTCTTTGGTCGGCACCCCCCCTTCCTTCGCCAGTCTTCTGCCACAGACAAAGAGTTGTTTGGACACCTGTTGAGAATGGTGCTGAGATTAGAGCATGGGGGAAGGGGTTCGAGGCTGGGCGGCAGAGAGGTTAACATAGGCCAACAGTGACTTAGGAACGCATTCCTGGAGTAATAAAGGGAAGACCTCTTGTGCCCCTCAGTTTTTTATCCATGCCCGCCAATCCTGTGGTTAACGTGCTCCCGCTCGCTTTGGTGAGGGTGGAAGGATGAGAGAAGGGCAGCGTAGCAGGGAGGCAAAGGGGGGCTGCGTGGTTCACTAATCACATGACAAGAGCTTGATCAAATCCAGATGCATTTGGAAGCCACCAGTGACGAATGCTGGTCAAACAGCCATTTGATGTTCGCCTCCAAAGGGCAGATTGTTTATTGCTGTGTCCACATATAAAAAGTCTTTTTCCTTTGATGAAAAGTACAAAAACTTACAGACATAAGTGTCTATTTCAAAATAACCTTTTGAGTCAACATGAGTTGAAAAGCCATTGCAAGATTCGCAGGGCTTTCATTTTCATTTTAAGTATGCGTGGTGTTCAAATCAAATGTAAATCTCATTACACGTTAACTGTTTAAAGTGACTGTTCACCTTAAATATATTTTTAATTTTTGTTCAACTACAAGTCATTTAAAACCTGTATATAATTCGTTTTTCTGTTGAGCACAGACAAAGATATTCTGAAAAATTTATTTGTTGCTTTGTGTCAATACACTGAATTATGAATTAATAAGCATTTAAGTGTTGCTTTTATATAAATATATCTTAAACATTTTAAATAAAGACATATTTATTTGGCAAGTAAAAAGTAATTTAAGATATTTTAAAAATAAACAGGAACATTTATGTTTAAAACAAGCAAAAAATCTTCCCATGGAGTGAAAAATTAAACTTTATAATAGTTCTATTTAAACACTTTCTTTCCAAAAAAAGACAAAATGTCTTTCCTTGTCAAGTAAATGTTTCTTAATTTAAGAAGTTTTAGATATTTGTACTGAAAAAAAAACATATAATTGTTTTCACTGTACTGACATTTTTCAAAATATCTTCCTCAGAAGGAAGTCATAAGTTTGAAATGACATGAGGTTGAGTAAATGAAGAATTTTTATTTTAGGCCTACATTCACAGCACTACCAAACAAAGAAAGTGAGCCTCACTTCTACTAAAATGTAATATTGTCTGAAAAGGTTCATCCATCCTGTCCAGTGCTACATTGCAATCAACCTGCCCCTCAAAGTGTAGGCACAAGCTTTTAAAAAGAAAACCAAAGGAAACTTAATAGTCTTTTTGGGAAGACAGAATTGGAAGTCTGTACTGAAGTGCTGTGTGTCTCTGAGTGCAAATTTTCGGGCTGTGAAGGTCATTCTTTGTAGTGTGAATACCACTCTGTTGTTCAGAAAGGAGGTCATAGTCTACAGTAGGAACACAGAGACTCTCAGCTTTGAAGTCCAAGATCCGTCTCTTCCCGATTTAATGTAAATCACTTTTGTTGTCTCGGCACTGATCAGATGGCTTTGTGATCAGAGGGACCCTTGATGTTTTGCTCTGTTCTCTGCCTCGTGTATTTATGGCTATTTGTTCTGACAGGGCTCTGTTCATCGCGAAGAGAACGTTAGCCTAAACAACAACCACGTAGGCTTGCAGGCCGGCACTGGCTCCACCTCCAGCTCAGAGCTTAACCACCAGGCAGAAACATTTCGAGGTTAGAAAGCTTTTTCCACACTTATATGTTGACTTATTGTTCATCTCCTTGTAAGCGTTAAACAAGTCGTTTTTCTTATTGTGAATGACAGCACTTGCCGGCAGTCTGGCTGCACAGATCACTCCTTTGGAGCTAAAAATGGAGAATCACGATAAAGACGATATGCATGACAACCACTCCTCTGACGGCCTCAAATCAGATGATGAGAGTGACAGAAGAGATCTTAAGGGAAATAGGGGTGGATCTCGCCAGAGGCAAGGCCCTGCATCACCGAAGTACTAACTTTAAACATTCTTCACTGAACATAAATCTACCAAACATACCAAGTGAAACTTCAGCAGGTTTCACATAAAATTACATTTCCATCCAAACTGATTTTTCTATATGTTCTGCCACAGCAGTATCAATGATGATGAGGACCTGAATCCCGAACAGAAGGCAGAGCGCGAGCGTGAGAGGAGGATGGCCAACAATGCTCGTGAGAGGCTGCGGGTCCGGGACATCAACGAGGCATTTAAAGAACTGGGTCGCATGTGTCAGCTGCACCTGAAGAGTGAGAAACCCCAGACCAAATTGCTCATCCTCCATCAGGCCGTCGCTGTTATTCTCAGCCTCGAACAGCAAGTCAGAGGTCAGAAGCTGTTCCGCTCTAATGCAAATGTTCTTTGTAGTTTTCTGATCTGGTATTCAAAGCTCTTGTTATAAGTTCAGAGAAATAAAAAGCTTTAAACGGAGAATTCACCTAAATATGAGGATTAGTCCTGGAATTATTCAACCTCAAGTTGTTCCAGACATTTTGGATTTACATATATATTTCTTTGTTCTATTAAACACAAATATATATTTGATATTTGGAAGAAAGAACATTGACTACCATAGTAGGACAAGATTTCATTTCTTTGGCAAAGGTCGTAATTTATTTAAAACAAATAACACAAAATTTATTAAATAATTGTTTCTATTGTGGTTGTAAGAAATCGGCGTTTCTGACATTTCCAATATCATTTTTGCTACAAAGAAAACTATGCAGGTTTGGAACAACTTGAGCATGAGTAATTCATGACATAAGTACCATTTTTTGGGTGGATTATACCTTTGTATTTGACATATCATATTTTAATTTGCACTGTAAATGTAATGCACTTCTGAATCATTTTATACTATATAATCATACACAAATTCAGATGTATTTCTGGACAGTGGTCAAATTGAATCGCATTATAAAGAATTTTTTGTTTCATATTTCTGTGTGCAGAGAGGAATCTAAACCCCAAAGCAGCCTGCCTTAAGAGACGGGAGGAGGAGAAGGTGTCAGGAGTTTCAGGTGACCCCCAGCAAACCCATCCGCCTGTGCACCCAGGCCTTACAGACACATCCAACCCCTTGGGCCATCTTTGAGGAACTTTCCAGGTAACATTTACCTAAGATTACTAACATTTAGACATTTGGACATTGCAATACCAGTCGGTGATAGACTAATCGGTGATAAAACCACTACTAGCAAGATGTATACAATTGTTAACACACAGAATACCCAAAAATGAAAATGTGTTATTTACTCATCCTCTTGTCATCTCAAATCTTATGACTTTCTTCCATATAACACAAAAAAGAAGATATTTTGAAGAAAGTTTGTAACCGAAAAGCAACGGCAGCAATTCCTTGTTTTGTACAGGAGCAAAAACAATGCATATGAATTACTTCTGTGCTGTTCCGTTACCAACATTCTTTAAAATATCCTCTTTTGTGTTCTTCCGAAGAAAAAAACACACTGATTTTAAATGGCAAGAAGGTGTGTAAATGAAGAAAGAATTAAAATTTTTGAGTGGACTATCATATTAAGTTTCTTTGGTTGTCAAATTAAAAAACAAGTCAGAAAATAAGAACCTTCCCACTGGGTTTTTTCAATCATGCTCATCTTACTCTCACTTTCAGATCAAATGGATCCTGATGGTATGTGTTAGACAGAGTTGGTGACCTTGCTTTCCACGGCGGACAGGACTCGCAGTTTGTGACAGATTTGAAAAGACAGTCCTCTTGAAGCAAAATTCCACTGTTAAGCAATCCAGATATTTAAGAAAACTGGCAAGTGCCCAGTTCCTTGTGAAGACGTCCTGTATCGATAAGCAACTTTCTGCCCACCAGAGAAAAGAAAATCAAGCGTAGAATCCCCTGAGCAGCACATATTGCTGTCCGCGTGCAGCAGCTGTACAATCAGAGACTGTCGTCACCCCCTCCACCCTATACGTGGAAGTTGCCTTGTGCCTAAACTGAATTGACGAATGCATTGTAACAGCAATTGGTCTTTTTCGTTTGTTTATTTTTTCCTATTTATTATGTTACTGAGCTGCAAGTCTTTGTTTAAAGGGAAAGTTCTGACATTGCTACAAAAAGCTGGTGGCATTTCAGTAGATCTGCAGTTTGTCGCATGCCGTCCGCACACCTCTCCTGTGTCGGTCTTTGGAAGGGCCTCTCCCCTCAACATCCAATTTTCGAGATTAATATATTTTTATCGCACTCAGATCAAATTCCATGCCCTCGAAAGAATTTGATGGTGTCCGGATACTCAAGGATCCCTTATCTAGAAAAATTCAAGAAATAATATATTATTTATATTTATCGTACATTCATTCCGCATACAAACAGCATGAGAAACCAAAACTACCTAAATCTTTATTTTGTACGTATATAGAGTAGCTCAGTGTCCTCTTCGGTCAGAGATCAAAGAAAAATAAGCAGCGATACTAGATGACATCAGGCGTTTTCGCTCGGATTCCTTGGAGTTTGATGGTGGAACGGCAAACTCTGGCTTTACTGAAAGGTCAAAGATCAAACATAAACTGACATGTTTATATTCATTAGTAAGCAGAACAGAAAACAGAAAGTTACAAGACCCCAGCATTCCCTGCATTTTTCTTAGTGTCTTAAATGGAAAATGGGACACAGTCTCGAGCTTTTGATTCCTTTGCCATATAGTGTTAAAGGTTGAAACATATTTCCGATGCAGTTTCTCTGTATTCAGATGTTACGTCTTTGGGTTGAACAGCGGAGGAACATAGCGTTAACTTGCATCGAAGGCGTCAGACATGGCACTGCGTGAGAAGAGTTGCATTTTAAACGATGACCATTACTTCACCTGGCCTGAATTGAAATTTTGCTTTATGTTTGTTTGTTTGTTTTTGTTCAAAACTATTAACAATTATAAATGAAAAGAAAAAAAATACTCAAAGTAACCACATGTTATATGTTTATTTGTACTTGTATACAAAGCATTTCTCTAGGCTTCATAGTAAAGCGTATATTTGTTGTGTGAAAATAGAAGGATGTTCTAAGTTACTTAGAATGGCTTTGTCTTTCTCCCCAGTGCATTGAATTCTTTGATACTTGATCATTAGAATGTGAGCGCAATGTCTGTTAGAAAAAGAAAAGAAAAGCTCGATAAATTCAAATGCTGCAAAGCACCAAAATCAACAAACGGTGGAAATGATGAACAAAACCAGTGTGGATCAGGATTTTCTCTGCTGTTATTGCTTTAGTTCGTTTTTGTTTTCGAGAGCAGCAGACACCACTTTTTTGTATGCTTTTTTGTAAGACTGATATGTTTTTTTAACGCTCTTGCTTTGTATTTAGCGTTGTCTTCCACGCATTCACTCCATTCAGGCAGAGACGGACACATTTTAATATTAATCGGTCCCTGAGTTTCAAAGTCAAAAGAACAAACACATCAAGGAACATTTAACAGAATATCAGCATTAATTTCCATCTGTGTTTTTCTTTCTTTGGTTTTGTGGCGTTACCTTTCTTACCAAAATTCTTGTAAAATCCACTTGTCTTTGTGGCCTTGTTATACATTTCAGTATTCAAGAGCTTGTATTTTTGCTGGCTGCAAATTATTCAAGGTTATGAGTCATCTCTTTGTCTATTGTTTCGTTTCCCTGTTTTTTTTCCCTTGTTCTGTTTTTCTGTATGTTAGATTTTGCTGTATGCCCTGATGCTTTTCCTCATGACAAAAATCTATGAAAAGGATAAAAAAATTGGCTTATTTTTCACTATAGTTAGTCTTTTATACAATAATATTGTAAGAACATTTCTTGAATTCTAAATATTACTCTTTCTAGATTTTTGAAATCAAAAGTTTTGAGTAAAAAGTTTCTTACTTTATTTTACTATATTAGATAGTAAAAAATGTACGGTTATTTACCATAACCTGTCCATTATTCTAAAACAGATTATTGATAGCATCTCAAGAACATAAGTAGGATTGTAGCTCGCAGTCTAGTATGTATGGGGTATTGTACGAGCTCGATGTTCCAGAAGATGTGCTTTCCATTTCTGTCTCCAGTCTGCATTGTTGGTTGATGAAAGATTTGTACTCATTTCAAAATTCAAGGTATTGTCAATGCACATCAGAAAACCAGCAGTAAGAAGTTCAATTCTTTTTTTCTGTCTCTGTAACAGAAAACACAATATGTATATAACATTTATGTAGCAATAAATGTGCCATCTTTTTTAACTGAATGTGATGTGAATTTATTTACCTTCATCATTTGTTGTTTTATCTTCGTTTATGAGCAACACATATTAATTCATATCATTTAAAGGTTAGGACAAATGTTCTCTTTTTCAAAAGGGATTTTACCAACACCATATGCACACATTTTCTTAAGAAAAAAATATATTTTAAAGCTAAACAACATGATCGAGAAAATATTTACAAAATGTTGCTTGCATTTGTTATGTTATTGAAGAGAGATATTACTATTTTGGCTTTTTAAAAGCTCAATCTGCCTTGTGTTTTACTAAATACGTGAAACATCTGTCTTTAACTTGACAGAGAGATAAAAATGCTTTGCTTCTCGAGTGAATGATCCTTGGGAAATACATTTCTGCTGCTCTGAGATATAACGCTTGACTATTGCTCTTTCATTACAGGGTGTGTGCATATTCCCACATATTCCCACTGTAAACTGACTTTCCTTCCTAATTAAATTATTTTCTTTTCCATTTTGGTGTCGGTTATGAAAAATGGGAGCACCTGTTTCGTCCCAGCAGCGGTGTATGGTTTGCAGCCAAAGCCTTTTTGTACTATGCAACTTCCACATGAAACTCTAATAACAGTTTGCTCTATTTATTTCTCATTTTTCATCTCGACCGTACATTTTTATGCTATGACATCAGTCCTGGCTGTCCAATTAAAAGACTAAACTAAATCCCAGAACTCATCTCCCTGGCTTACACATCTGCCTTAAATTATGTCTCTGTACATGATTTTAAGAGACAATTCTCATTGGATTTGTCCTGTGCTGACAGACCGGGCCCCTGATCTGCTCTGAGACAGAAGCGACGCTGGGAAGGAAGAGTTGCTAAACGCTGGAGAGATCTCAGCCAATTCTAACTCTGGATGCTGTGGCTGTCAGCCTTCCAAAACGACACCTCATCTGGAGATTGCTCCAAGTCCACTGACTGGGTGGGAAGGCTTTTGTTCCATTTCCTCCCATTTGTGTGTTTTTGTGTGCATGAGTGTGCATATTCCTTCCTGCCTTTATCAAAACCGTGCCCTGGAGTGTTTACTTGCAGTCAACTTGAAAAATGCCCAGTTTTTTTGGAAGCATGGGACCACCGTGTTTGAAAGCTAACTTCCTGGAGATCTGGCTTCCTGGGACAGCACAGAAAAAGGAGTGTCGTGGTGAATGTTCTTACAGCAGCATCATGAATTGTGCTGCTGGAGTCAACTCTAGAGTTCATGTGAATCTTTCTGTGAAACAAACATTATTTCTATATTAAATTGAATTTACACTACATTCGCGAATAAAAAATTATATCTGGAAAACAGTTAATCAAGGACTTACTATGGGATATACATAATCAATATAAATCCATGTCTCATTTCATGTATACCTTTTAGGAAAATCATAGTTCATAACTCTAAAGGGATCTTTCACATGATTTCAGATATTGGTTATAATGGGAATTGTATTTACAACTGTGGTTTTAATGGAACATATAATGTTCTCTGCTGGTGATGTCTTTGCTTGTATTTATTGAATGTCTGGTGTTTGAATCCAAAAGAAAAACTTTCATCAGTGTAAAGATCACATTTTAAAGGATCACATTTAGAAAAAGTTTTTAAAAAATAGAGTTTGAGTTTCTGCATAAAAGTTCAATAAAACCTTTAAGATGAGGTTTGTGTTTGTTATCTATCATTCAGCATGTGTGTGATACATTAAGAAGTCAAACAGGACCAGAGAGCGCTCTCTGCTGAAAAGATGAGGTGTCTGTCAAGCTTTTGTGTTTCTGTAACACAACACAGATACAACACTTGAAGTATCAGATACACCCACACAGAGGAACAAAACCTCAAAGGGTCTGTGTATTTCCTAATATCAATAATGTGAGGGGAAAGAAAGAAACTTATAAACACTTGTAATACAAAAAACTAATATTTTTAATTACTTTTCAATTTTAAAGATTTTATTCTAACATTCTGACTGACAACATCTGATCTTATTGTTTTATTTAAAGCCAGACACCCACAAAGGAAAATTATGTAATAAAACTGCTCAAAGTTGTTTAAACACAAAGAAACATATTTAGACGGATGTGTGTAATAGTAACAAAACCCAACTGATCACCACAGTGGAAAAATACAATGCATTCTAAAGAACACCAGAACTTTTTTTACGTCTTACATTCTTCAAAATATCTCATTTTGTGAACAGGACAAAAAATAAAGCCATTTTCCTTCAACTCAATTTGATCACAAACATTTCCCAAACATCATGTGATGTGTTCATTAAAACAAAGAAATGTTTACAGATTTGAAACAACTCTATGTTGAATTTTTGTCTTTCGGTGAACCTTTACCGCATTAAATTTGTCAAGCAGTCAAAAAGCCTGACACAAAGCCTTATTTTTATCAAAATGTTAACAAATCCTATCCAGTTTGTTTTATTAGGGGTCACACACAGAGATGTGACAGAATTAAGAAATTAGTACAATGCACAAACAGCACTTCCAGAGGTCAAGCACTAGATGACGCTGTCAGTCTTAAAGACTTTCAACTCATTTATATTCAATTATGTAAAAACTTTACAGAAAAGTTACAACTATTCAATACATTAGTTTAAAAGAACTTGTGATTGTATCATATTGCACCATCCTAAAACCAGTCATAACTTTTTAATATTTCATATTATTTAATGATGTGCTTCTCCAATTCTTAAGATTCAAGATGACACCACAAACTTGTGCAGAATTCTTATTATGGCCTGAAAACTCTTGAATTAACCGATACCGAAATCACAAGGGCCCGGTCGGCCTACACCCAGTTTCTAAGGTATTGTGTTTGCAGTTCAGCTGACATGTAAAATGCGCTCTGATCGCTTGTCATGTACAAGAGATCAGCTGATCGGGGATCAGCCTGATGGACACCAAGCGGGCGGGTGGGCGGGTGTTGTAAGTGGGCGGGGCTTACTCTCCCTACAGCCCGTGCGGGCGTAAAGTTAAACTAGTCTGAGAACAAGACATGCAACAAGTGTCTTAAAGCAATCTTAAGGAGAATGGATCTTTTGCTTTTTGGCACAACTGTTTAAAGTCGGACTGGAGATTAAACACATCCTGTGGGATAAACAACAAAGGTGAGTGTTGTTAAACATGTTCTTATGTTTCTAAGTTTAGTAGTCAAGTGAAGTTTAAAGTTTAAGCATCAAAGCAAAAGTGAAAACTCAAGAAAGAAAAATTTTTTTATTATTGTTTTATTTTATGCCCTGATTAAATAATATTTACTGATATTGAATGTAAACAAACAAATTCAAATTTTAAAATATATTGTGCATTTACAAGTTGTCAATCTGTCTGATGTTTTATATTGTATGTTTCCTTCACATCTGTGATAAAGATGATTTTATATTTAACTCTTTGTTGACACTGTGGCTATACACACTTTTGGCTATGTATTGTTTTCATCACCAATAACACTTTTGATATTTTTGACAATGGTTATTCTCAGAATTCTTTTTTACATTGCCTGTGAAGAGAACAGCATTGAATGGATCCTGCACAGGTTTTTTTACCTTCCCTGTCACATCTCCACACATCCATTTGACACAATGAGAGGAAAAGAGTTACATTAACAGCATAAGTCCCTGTGTGTGCTGTACATGTGATACAGAAGCTGAAAGAGCCTATTGTGTCATATCCTTTCTTCTGCTCCAAAGCTCTGTTCCTTGTGGATAAGGGGGCTCGTTTTTAGAACTCGGCCTTATTGTTCTTACTTATTCCCCTCTGGGGCGCTGGGAAGTTTGACTCACTTCTTATTGGACCTGGACCTTATCAGCATCTTTTATATCATATGTTCAAGGAATAGTTAAGTTAAATATGCATTTATTTATTTGAACACATCCTTGGAATCGAACGGGTTTTGGATCCCATTGACTACCATTGTAGAAAACGTCACAATGGGAGTGAGAAGTAACCCAGAACTTGTTGCTGCCCCACATTCTTCAAACTATCTTATTTTAAATCCATTTTCAGACGATGTTAGCCAAGACCTGTTTGGTTTCAATCATTGTTCCAAATTTCCTTCTCTGTGTTCTTAGGAACAAATACATTTATTTTTGGGTGAACTTTCCCATAATTATTGAGTCTTTTCTTTGAGGATGTAGTGTCTTTACACTTTCTTCTTTATCGAATTTGATTTGAAAATGACTCAACATTATTTTGGGTTTGTTCATTGCCCTCAGGCATCTCACAGGTTGTCTTGTATATTATTACACTGCATGCTCAGGTCAGTAGAATTTGATGAATCACAATCATCCAATGTGACTCACCATATCTTTTGTTTGCTTTGAGGTGAAAGCATGTTATCTTTGGGGTCCAGACCCACCTGATAATAGCGGGTTGCTCAGTGTGGTGCCTGTCGTTGGGTGATATTTCTGCTGCTTTGTTTTTTCAGTACTGTTCCTTACAATACTCGTGTGTATTACGTATAACAATTGTGATCACTTTTGAATTAATTCATCAAGAGCTTTTTATATTGACGCCGTATTAAGCTACACTTGAATATTCCAATTAAAGGGATAGTTCACCTAAAAATGAAAATTTGGTCATTATTTAATCATCAATGAGTTTGGAAGAACGCTTGTAACCAAACAGTTCTTGGACCTGTTTGATTAGTAGGAAAAATGACTTTTGTTCTGTAAAGAAGAGATATTTTGAAGAATGCATTAGAATGAGTTATTTGGGGATTTCGTCTTCCATTTTTATTCTTCACACCATGGGATTCAACAACTTTTCGCTTACAGTCATTCATCCAAATATTCTCCGAACCACTTTATTTATTTAGGTATGGAACAACTACACAGTGAGAATTTTTACTTTTGTCTGAAATATCACTTAAATTCAAAATGTCTTTGCATCATTGTTAGTTATTAACTGTTAGTGAAGGTCATAGCACACACTGTAGTGAAGTGAAGTGACGTGACGTATTGTCAAGTATGGTGTGCAGCATTTTACCTATCCAGTAAGTGAACACTCACACACAGTAAGTGAACACAAACCCGGAGCAGTGGGCAGCCATGCAGTCTCGAACCAGCAACCTTCGGATCACGAGTCCAAGACCCAAACCATCAGGCCACGACTGCCCCAGGACCTTTTGACTAGTGACTTCATATTGCTAGTTTTAGGATGATTCAATACCAAAAGCCAACCTAAACAATACTAAATCCAACCTCTTCTTTTTTATGACCCTGTTGTTTTATTAAACACTACCCCTATGTAATGCATCGTATCCCACACAAGTCTATCTTTTTATTAGTCAGCAGTGTTAAGAATGTGCTGGAGATTATAAACCTGACTGTCAACTGAAATCGGAGTCACTTAATTGTCTGGCATGTGCTTATAGTAAAAGGTCATTATTGTACTGGCTTGTTTTTACATGTGCGGAGTCAAATACAGATATTTAAATTACACACAAAAAAAGATAAACTACCATGTTTGTCTCTGAATAAGTTCCCAAACATGAGTAGTAAATCTTATAAAAAGGCGTTCTAGGTCCTGGGGTTTTCCAACAACTTGTGCAACTTATTTTGAAAATTCTTTATATCATTTATGACTGAAAGACACAACAAGCTGTAAAGCATTCAGACAGTCTCACGGCTTTTTAAATGCAAGAATTTTCATTTAGAGATCGTACAGGCATCACATACTGTTTGTTTAATAATGAAATTATGGTTTTGTTTTTACAGGTGAGCCTTGTTCACTGAGAGGGATTTAGTTTCTCAAAGTGTTCCTCATGGAGTCCTACAGAGTTAGCGGGATACCAAACACTGGACTTGCACAAAGCTATGCCCAGACCTCTCGCGCAAGAGGCCAGAGCAATGGTACTTACGGACTCAGTATCAGAGTTCAGGGTATAGATGGACACCCTTTTGTCGTCCTCAATAACCAGGACAGAGGTCCAAACCCCTATGGAGCTCCCCTTAACAATAATGGATACGTAGATTCTGAAAGCCTACTTCCTCACAATTATGAGGAAAATGAATACAAAAATCTACCTGAAGGCCCACTTTTGGATTACAGACATCAGATGCTACATGGAGGTCCTCATAACGGGAGTTCCGATCCTAAAAGAGAGCAGTCCTCTCTTTTAAACTTCCAGAAGCATCCTGAACTTCTCAGGCCGTATGATCCTGAGAGCAATACTCTCGACAGCTTTGTTAAACCGCCTACGGTTGAAAATAGAAATCCCTATATATCATCCCTCCCCAGATCCAACTCCCCAATTGTAAGCCAACCGACCTCCAGCCTGGACCGACTGCCATTTACAAATGCGTCTTTAACAGACGATGGGAGAAACACCCAACCTCAGGTTCGCCCCCAAATGCTCCCAGTCAGTGCCCAATCTCAGACAGGACCATCCAAAGACCATGTTCTGACCCAGCCTCAGGTCAAACCCAAGGGGCAAACTCAACCTCAAGTCAAGTCGACATTCAAAGCTCCACCGTCTTACCAAGGTCAACCCCAGCCCACACCACGCCTTCCAGTTCCACAGGCATCTACAACCGTCGTCAATCCTCACGACCAGACCAAAACATCCTCCAAACCCCCCAGCTCAGTAAGCAGCACAAACTCGAGTTTAGAGCGAAGTCGACGTGAACCGGACGTCCTGCCCTTGCGGCGTGTTGACTCTAGCGGGCCCGTTCTGCAGTCTTCCTCCTCCCGTAAGACATCTATGGGCTCCACCACACCAACCAAGGAAGACCAGTTGGACGAGCTTTACGCAGATAACATCAACCGCCATGAAAATCGGCGCTACATCCCTTTTATGCCTGGTACAGGGCGTGACATTGACACTGGTTCAATCCCTGGTGTGGATGAGCTCATCAAGAAGTTTGACAGCAAAGATACTCATCAACGCAGGGGGCGATCAGGACGGAGGAATCGACTTAACCCAGAAGACCGAAAGCGCTCCCGTAGCGTGGACAGCAGCCTACCATTCGGTCTCGAGGGTGATGACAACTACTTGGATGAGGTTAGCCGTAATCGGGGAAGGTCCACAGAGCATCTCCTTCGCCCGTCACAGGTCATTCAGAAGGGTGCAGGAATGAAAACCTCCCCTGTTTCTCCACCTTCAACCAGACCCAGGATAAATATCAGAAATACAACACAAGTCAGCAGTGCTCCTGGTTCTCCCCAGGGCACCGTATCCAACTCTTCGGCTCCTGTTTTGGGGTACAAAAATCCTCAAAGTCGTCCCTCTGTAGTTTCTGTACAGAACAAAAATGAAGAAGTCCGTCCATCACAGATCAGAAGGACCTTGTCAAGTGTGACAACGGGATCAATGTCCCATCCTGCGGTCAAGGAAAAAGCACCAAAAAGTGAAGTAGATGCTCAGGTTAGAAGAGATGGTCAAATTGGCAAAATTATTTGAGCTCTTTTGATATGCATGTTTCTTATAATTGCATGAAAGTGTCTTGTTGATACTGTAATCTAAATTTCTTGTTTTTGCTCAGGTTACGCCTGATCTTCTGAGAGGTCAACAAGAGCTTTCACAACAAACAAATGAAGAGACTGCCAAGCAGATATTATTTAGTTACCTCAAAGATGGGTAAGTACTCTTCATTGAACAATTGTTAAACAGAACGTCTATAAATTAAATAATATGCTTTGCTGTGGCTCAGTGATTAGTGGCACTAGAAATGCTTGGTCATGGGTTCACATACTCAGAAACAAATGTATTGTGTAATGCAATGCAAGTCGCTTTGAAAAAAGCGTCTGACAAATAAATTAATGTTTTTGTTAGTGATATAATTATCAATAATATGTGCTAACCTTTAAAAAAATCATAAACCAGTTTAATTTGCTTTGTAACTGTAGGTTGCTTTATCAAGGCAGACTTCACCCTTTGTAATAAGAATTGTTTAAATGTAAGACGTATTAAACCGAACTCTTCAAGCACTTATGTCGAAACTGTAAAGGAGGTTTCCTATATCGCGTCATGATAATAGGACTTAAATTTACACTCCCCTACAGTCATCATGACTTTCCCTGTGCTCTTTCCTCAGAATAAAAACAGATTCCTTTCCAGTGACTCTGAGAGGCTAAACTGCCAGTCTTATTTATAATAGTGAAATGTAGTACGCATTTATTAAACTCCCAATAGTGTACAGCTACAATTTCAAATCAAGATAATGTACTAAGCAATAAAACATAAAATATAAGCAGTTAAATCATAAAAATAACACTTTTCATCAGCTGTTTAATAGAATCTTATTTATATTTCACAGCAGAGTTAAACAGATGAAGGAGTGAAGGGATTTAAAGTCCCTATGCATTGGATGGTTTTGCCCATCAGAAAACTGACAAATACAAATAAAAAAAAAATATTAAACAAACCAGTTTATTTTGCTGATAAAACTGAAATGTGATATATATACGGTGCTTGATAAAATATTGGAGGTTGGAAACTCTCAGAAGTCAAATTAAGTCAAACATTACATTGACAACATTTTTACTGCAAGCACTTCTAGTAAATAATTGTAACTGGGCATCTTAATGATAAAATAATAGTGTTCTACTTTATTCTACCTTTAAATGTACAACACTACTTTTGGAAAATCATGGATAACAACTCTAATTCTATTTTAGCATTAGAAATTCAAGAGATTACACATACTGATGGATGATGGATGATGGATGAACCATTGCAGAACCATTGACGGCCTAATACATTTTGAAGCACTGCATATAATAAACTTCCCACCATATGCTTCAGTTTGTTTTATGCCAGTGTAATTGGTTTCGGCTCACTGGTACTGGGTGAGGCAACAACGTCTAGCGTTTTTGCCCAGTTTTGCTCTGAGGTTTAAAGTTGCACCCAAAACAGGGTTGTTTCCTACTCCCAACTAATCCTGCATGATCGCTGCACAGCATCAAATGCATGCTGTAGGTGCCCAAAAACCCAACCTTCTACGGTGAATAGCTGAACCTGTGCCCTCCCTAAACGACATATTCTTGATGTCAAAAGGTCCGCCCTCTACATTCCTCATGTGCTGCATGTAGGGAGGAGAGGTGAGGGGATTACACACTGCTGTCTGTGAACCCTGTGAAGTCCTGCTGATCTACGATCAGAGATCATCTGCTCAATGGCAACCTTTATTATATTTTCCATAGTCAGCTCTTGTCATGAGGTGATGGTTGGGTCCAATTCAGTGACGCGTGCTGTAGCCACGCCAGGTTAACGGCCGTAGTGGTTGTGATATAGGTAGGTAAAAAAAATGCTGTTGTCAGCAGTGTTCTGGAACATCTGTTGGCGATATCAGCATACGTCATGAAACCAATAATAACAGTGTCTTCAGTTGTAGGTGTGTGTATGTCTGAAAGAGAGGCGGGCTTGGCTGTTGGTTTCTCTCATTGTTGCTGCATGGCAGTAACCCAATGTTCTGTCCTTTTCCCTCATGTATTACTCGAGCGCCCTGGGAACATGCGGGCATCCACATCCCCTCTCAGACACGCATTCCTAGACATGTGACTTGTTAAAAGAAAGCAGTCATTAGGGTGGGCAGGTCATAAGGTGACACATCAAAGCTTGTGTGGCCAGGCAAAGAGCCAGACTGTTTTTCTCAGAAATGTCAGGGATTATACTCTGATCCAGTCCACACATGAGAAGGGGCTTGAGATTTTCCGGGAATCCGAGTAAATATACACCTTTGCTTTTGTTTTGCTTTGCAGAAGTAACGATAACGATGACACAACCAAGAGGAAGGTCAACCTGGTGTTCGAAAAAATCCAGACCCTCAAGTCACGGGCCGCAGGGAGCGTGCAAGGGGACAACAATGTAAGTCGGTTTATTGTAATTGGGCTCAACAAAGGAATGAGATCGTGAGCCTCTTATGAGGAAGCCTCTTGGAGAAAGTATAAAGGCCTTCTGGGGTTATTTAATCACCGAATGGCATATTCATGGCTAGCGTTTTAACACGTGCAAGCCAATCCAAGAACACAGCGCCCTAAACATGCCAACTTTCCAAAATTCCAACATACTTGTTTGACAAAGAAAAACTAGCCTGAATTCTTTTTTCCTTTAAAATGATAGTTCAAACAAAAAACGGGAATTGTCAATTGTCAAATTACTCACTATATAAACCTTCAAACCTGTTTAATTTCTTGTTTGGTTGAAGATATTTAAATAAATGCTTGATATACAACAGTTTTTGGACCCCCATGACATCCATAATAGGAAAAATTAAAATGGTTGTCAAAAGTGCATCTGAACTTTTTACTGTCCTTCATTCTTAAAAATAACTTATTTTGTGTTTTATTATTCCTACTGTGGTAGTCAATTAACTTATTGGTAGTAAAACAAAGAATACAGATTTAGAACAACTTAAAGGGGAATAAATGATGAAAGAATTGTTATTCTTTGGTAAACCATCCCTTTAAATGCTTGGACAATACTAGAAAATTATGATTCTGGTTTTAAAATCCATCCTTTATAATAATAACTTCTGTCAACAAAGTATTACGAAATCATTGTTTATGTTTGACATGCGTGTTATTCTGTATCAAAACATCATGCCTTCCAATGATATAACTGAGAGGAGATCTGTTAGTAATAAAAAATATAACTGTCTTCTCAGGCTCCAGATCTTGCTGGCCAGGCCCGAACCCTTCAGGAGCAGAAAGTCGAACTCGAAAAACAGATTGTAAATCTTAAGAAACAGCTTGAAGATGAAAGCAAGGTAATGTGTTCTCTGAGCTTGCGAGCACATTCTTAAGTTCAACTCTCTCTCTCTCTCCACTAATTCCTCAACAACTTTAACTTGTCGGCTGTACCTTGGACCCCCACTCTATCTGTTAGAAGTGTCTGCATTAACTGAAAATCCTATTCCTGTCACCCATTAAGATTATAATTGAATTATCCAATTACTGGCTTATTAGAAAGACTAGACCAGCGATCCAAAAAAGGCTCACAGTGTTGAAGAGTGTTTGTGGGTTTGCTTGTATCATGGGGTGAAAGGTTCAATGAGGATCCTGTGATGTCACGTCCTTACTGTCATATCTTGTTATCTTCCTCCCTGCAGAGATGCAGAGAATTGGGCGAGACTCAACGGATGGCGGGAACGGGAATGAGAGACTCGAGAAGAGAGTTGGAGCAGAGTCAATCTGAGTGTGATAAACTGCAGGACAAGCTTAGTAAAACAGAGGCTGACCTGCGCACTACACTTGAAGAGTAAGATACTATTTATGGACTAAGGACGAATGTTCACGACCTTGAAGGTTTAAACTCATGTGGTTTTGGTTTAAATAAATGTTCTTGGGGTCAACGCAGACACTGCAGAAACTCAAAAATAAATGTATACCAATATGCAATGATAGCCGCCATGGATAAAAGCATCTGACAAATGTATAAGTGTAATGTAAATATAATCTATGGTCACTTTGTTTCTCCATATTTATTGATTTTTGTTTTATAAATCATTACTAACTCTCACTTTCATTGTTTGCTTTGTTTTGGCAAATAATTAACTAATGAAAAGTATTACAACAACGTGTGAACATATTTGTTTTAAAAAAAACAGTATTTTATCCATTTCATGAGATTTTGGAAACTTCTATCTCATGTTTACGATGCATTAACCCTTATGCAGAACTGGCATTATAAATCCTAGATATGGGGTTTGTTTTATAAAATATTCTTTGAAACACAACTAAAAACAAAATTGAACACACTTTTAAACACTCTTAATATACACAACCACCAAATACAGGATATCTCCATTCTATCCCATCTGTTGTTCTTATAATTACATGTAAATTTTTTCTGATGAAATTATGAGGTTATACAAATCAGATTGCATGGCTCTGAATGAGCTTTTGTGTAACTTCTATATTCAAACTGCACGTTTTGTTCTTATTGTGTTGTGTTCGTGTTTCAGACTCTTCCAAGTGAAGATGGAGAAAGAGCAGTACCAGACTGAGATCAGAGACCTGCAGGACCAGCTCTCAGAAATGCACGATGAATTGGACGATGCCAAACAATCTCAATCAGACAGCGGCGAGAAAGAGGCCATAATGAAGGTATATTGAAACTGCACACAGCATATTACATTTATATGGCCTGCTGAAAATAACTGCTTACATAAGCATGAATTTCCATAGTGGGTTAAGCTGGTTTCATCTTTAACATGGACCTTCTGATCAAACTGGTTGCATCCAAAACACAAATTCAATGCTTATACTTCCACTACTAGAATAGAATTTGTAGTGACACATAAAATGCATCTTGCAAATTTTGTAAATGCTACGCAGCATCACAGATCTTAAATATTTGCATTTTCAATATAGACAAGTTCTAATGGTAGTATATCCTACAAAATATAACCATGAACTGTGCTCTCTAGGATATGATGCAAATAAAACTGGACCTTCAGGACCTGCTTCTTGCAAGAGAGGAGCAGGAGGAGCTCCTGAGGAGACGAGAACGAGAGCTGACCGCCCTTAAAGGAGCTCTGAAAGAGGAGGTGGCAACTCACGATCAGGAGGTGGACAAACTTAGGGAGCAGTACGAGAAGGAGCTTCGTAAGCTGCAAACGGCTGCAGAGGAGGCCAAACAGGTGATAAATCTTCATAAAAAAATCACTGATAAAACAATGCTTTTGCTTAATAAATGAAAACAGCATTTTATTTCATCTTTCATTTCTCGTTATCACACTCATTACTTTTAGTTGTTAATGATCAGCATTAAACAACCATCACATTTGTTGTTCTCGGTATTTCTTTTTTAATATTTACACAATAAGATAAACTACATTTTTGTTGAAACATAAGACAAGTAAGCAGCAAGTAGGAGTTAGGGCCATTCACACAGAATGCATTTTTCCATTCAAACTTTTCCATTGTTTTTTCTTTGTAAACATGGAAACATTCATTCCAACTTTTCCGTTGGTTTTTAATGTTAACACATCGTCTTGCATGACCGTTACACTTGTGTCTGTTGCGGCACCACACACATGATCACATTTTAATGCACCATGCCAAGTTAAAAGGATTTAAACTTTGATACGCAGCCCAGCTTATCACTGTCAGTATCATAGCAGTGGACCGATCAGAAGACTCCATAGTCAGTGCATGAGATTTGTTAATAGCAGTTATTCTGTTAGTTAAAGTGCATCTCACGACCCTCAGGTTCTGTACTACACTTTACAAAAGCGTTCCTTAATGCAACATCTCACAGTTTTAAATACTGAGACACCTTCTATGTGAATGGCTGAAAGAAAAATTTTTTGGTTTTCATTTAAAATAAGAATCCGAATAAATCAGGAAATCAGGAAAGAAAAATTGTGATTTAAAATACATCTACAGCTGTCCACAGGTGTTCTGTCCTGTTTTGTGTACCTCCTTTTTTGCAACAAAGGAACTTCCTGTCCAGAGGAGGCCATTGTCATCTCTTTTTAGATTTATTTTAAAGGCGTAAACAGACAAACTGTTGTGTTTGATCAGGTGCCACTGGGAATCTAATGCAACACTTTGGCTTGCTTATTTTTGAGGAAAGCTCTGCGCAGCGTAACCAGATGTCAATGATGTCATGAGAGAAAATTGAATGAACCGTCACATTTAAGAAAGGGACAAAAAATCCTTTGATTTCATATAAAGACAGGGTTTCGGGGTGTTTTAAGGAAAGAAAAAGCCGTCAAGCTAAACATACATTACCATACGCCTCTTCTTTATGGTTTTGGTGTTGATGGGAAGACCCCATGTGGAGGAACTGAAGGGTAAAGCAATAAATGGAGTTTAGTCTTTAATTGCTGTGGCAGGCCGTCACTAATCTAATGAGGAACTGATGGGGAGGCTGGCTGGTATCTTTCCCTCTCTTTTTCTTTATTTCTTTGGAAATTTGAATGATGGGTTTGTTTCATATGTTAATAGCACATGGTCAATAAGTGGGTCACTATGTAGACAAGGGGCATTACAATAGGGGAGTTCTATACAAAATAGTTTCAGTTTGATTGTTTGTCTTGCATTGTTTGTTGTCCAATGTGCTAACACTTTACATCAGGTTTTACAGGGCATCTGTACATGTTTCCAAAAACCGTTGTTATCAGCATCCTGAAGAAAATATCTGTAGTCAATACAGCTCAGGGTTTCTTGTTCATTTTACTGCAATATAAAGGTACAGTTATTTTTCCCAAACTGTAGAATAGGATCCAAAAAAGGGGTGGGTGCATTAGTGTCCCCATCTCAGCAAGAGATTCCTGATTCTTAACGGTTAGACGTCTTTGTGCAAATGATTCTCTCACCGGTCCAGTAGCTATCTTTTTTTCTCTTTCTTATTCATCTGGCTTTAGAAAACCAGACTTTTTACATAATTAAATTAATTGATGTATCACCTTGTGCCATTTTTATTTGGCATTCCATATATAATATTATCAAAAAAACATGTTTTATTTCATGCTTAAATAGATTATTCACCCCAGAATATAAATACTTTCATTATTTGCTTAAAATTTTTATGGCTATTCTTTTTTTTCGTGAAACACAACAGATTTTGAAGATAAACACAACAGATTTTACCATACCGCATTTATTCCCACTGACTTTCATTCTATGAACAAAAAACCACGAGACATCAAAATATATTCTATTGTGGTCTGTGTGTTAGATCAACCTTGTCTATTAGATAGCAAATAATGTTTAATTTGTTGGTATCATCATATTTAGTCTGTGTGCATTTGAATTCAGCTCAGTAACTCTAAGGTATATTTTTGTTTGAACGCGTTTTAAAATCGTTCTAATTAAAATGTATTTAGCAGACACTTCTATACAGAGTGACTTACATTATATTGTTCTATACATTTATTTTGAAATATCAAAATTTTTATTATTTTCTTATTCTGTAATACACAAGTGAAGAGATTTAGAAGAATACTGGTTACCAGACCACATTTGTTCCCATTGACTTCCAACTTATGGGCACAAAACCACTGAGACATTGCTCAAAGTATATTCTTCTGTGTTAAACGGAAGAAAGAAAGTAATGCAATGATGCTAACGTGAACTTTTTTGGTGAACTCCTTTAAAATTGCATGTTAGATTAAGCAAATAGAAAGGAAATCACCCATTTCAGTTAGCCACTGAACACAACCCAAAACAAATCCTGTGAAACTTGTTTGTATCATCATATTTAGTCTTTGTGAATTTGACTCCAGCGCACTGCCTCTGCATGTATTTGTTTTTTGGGTTGGACTGTGACTTCTTGGTGAGCAGATAGTCTCACAGGACGTGGTGTGTTTCCTCAGGTGATGATAGCAAACTGTGCCGGGCTGCTCTTTAGTGCTTCAGCTGGATGCCTAGAGTGGAAAAGGGAAGTAGAGAGAGATTTGTAACATGAAACATGAAAAAACTGTCATATAAAAGCAAATACAAGCTTCAGAGAGATTTCATGCATCTTAATTCTATGAAGGTGTCAGTCTTCGCATTGCCCATCAGTTTATTAACGGCAAGCTAATTAAACGTTTGTACATAAATGACAGTATATGTTTTTAAATGGGTGACGGTAACTAGACCATGGATGTCTCCTCGCTACAGAAGGACACGGCTCCAGCATTCGCCTGCATTCTTCTGCCATTGTTCTCACCATCCTGCAGAGCCAAAGTCCCCCGCCGTTAGATGATGTGTTCGGTCCTGGAACCTAACAAAATCCCCAACCGCGAGCTCAGCAGAGGGGTCAGACCCTCAGAGCTCCTGCCTGCAAGAGATTAAAAGCAGAGGCACAAAGCTTGGGATTTAGCTCAGGCTTCAATTGAGTTTCAACTTATTGGCTGCGGTTTTCAGGCTGGGAGAAAGAACCTTGATGGCATATCTTTAAATATCTGTAATGTTAATTCGTGTTAGGAACATTCATCCTCATGTGAAGAATACACTAAAAAATCAGCTTCAACACTACTATAATGATATAATTTGAGATTTATAGTTTCAAAAGACAAAATGAATCTAATACGGTCAGATAAAAAACAGCCAGTGAACTATTCCACGGTTGTTTTACCTCCACAAATACATTACTAGTACCTAACACAAAGACTATACATGAGCAAACGGTTACAGGAAGTGATTTCATCTGCAAAATACGCAGAATGAACAAAACTAGAGGAAATCCTGCTTTCCTAATGTCCAAAATTTTACCACCCTGAAAACAACCAAACTCATGTTGTCACTGTGACAGCCAAGACCAATTACTCATTATTCCTACGGCCAACCTTTCAAGAAAAGCAGCGTGACTCGACGGAAAGATAAGCATACACAACCATAGAAACTTAGTGACAGGTTATCCAAGGTACTTGAAACTTTATCAGGCCAGCACAAAGCGTTCAGCCTTTGAATGCCACAAAGACTTGAGCTTTAATTTAGTACTGAACAACACTGGGTCTGTTTCTCCATCATGGAGGTATACGTTACAATAGCTTTGCGTCAAACAAAGAGTGCACAGAATCAAATGTGCCGGAGCAGGACGCAATGCTGTGGACGGGCGAGAGGTGCTCAAGCTGGAAATGAAAAAGCGCTGTATGAAAAGCACTGGCTTCTGTCCAGTTGCATGAGCCCTGTGTAATCACCTCCTCTCGTCCTTCAGAGGAGCGTTTTATCTGGATGAGGAGGGATTTGTAGATGCTAAGCAGCTGTTACCGAGGTTAATGTGCACATTTTTTAATGCTTTAAAACTAGTTGGTTATAAAAATTATTAAGTGAAACAAAGTTGTGTAAATGTTCAAGCAGACAGAAGTTGACTTTATTTTTACTATGCTCTGATCAAACTTTCAGCTCCTCGGGTATGAAAATGATGACATTATTTATTTACCCTATTTTCTGTCCAAATTCTATTACTTTTATTCTTCTGCAATACATCACAAAAGAAGATATTTTGGAAGGGTGTATAAATGAGACAATTTAAAAATGTTCTGTTAGTTTACTCAATTTGATTTTTATTTGACTTTAGGCCATTTTTGTTATGGACTTTAGGCCATTTTTGTAATGTACTTTAGGCCATGAGGCTTTGTTTCTTTAGTGGAACAGTGAAGAACATCTTTAGTAAAACTATTTTACTTGATAATTCAAGCCTTCAGATAAAAGTTAAAAAATCAGGCAACAAAACCCTGTGACCTTTAAGGTCTTGTGAAGCTATATGTTTAGTTTGTGCAAGACACTGAACATTGTTTACATTTTTACCACTTGAGTAAATCAATTTTGTAGATAGGATTAGTATGGCAGTCCAGTTGTCTACGATGATCTCTGTTTTCAATTCTGAATGGCTTTTAGATTCTGGTATACCCCTTGCCTTAATTATACATCTGACTTGTAAACCTGGATAATTTAAGATTTTATTAAAGATTTAGCACTTTGAAGGCACTTTGGTACATGTTTAAGAAAAAATAATATCACATGCTGAATTCAGAAAGGGTCAGTCTTATTGTCTGGGCATGATGCAATAGAGATTTAGAGCTTTAAAGCTTGGGGACGCTTTGCATCTTTGATTTGAGTGTATGGACTGAATGGGATTCTCCTGCCATTGTTATTCCTAAACACGCTCACAATACTGGTTAATGCCAAACTATAGACAAATGGCCCAAGCCGGCTGGAGCACCACTTAGATCACACTGGTCTCTCCAATGTCTCTTGGCCTTCATAATAAAGCTGTTGAGAAAAGAAAGAGCTCTGTTCCAATTCTCTCTCTCTCTCTCTCTCTCTCTCTCTCTCTCTCTCTCTCTCTCTCTCACACACTCTCTTCTCTCTTTCTCTCTTTCTCTGTCCAGGTAGAAGCTCTTCAAAGAGTTGACCGCAGGAAGTAGGGCATGGAGAGTAAAGGGCATGTGTGAATGTTCATTAAATCCCAACACTGGTGTTTCACACACAACAGTTTCTCAAGACCATCCCCCTGTCCCTTCTGTTATCCGTGATAAAATGTTTCAGACATTCTCTCTCCTCATGCGGAAGACAATATTTTCACAATTCAACTGTGTTAACCTTCTCTGAAGGACATATGATAAGATGCCTCGGGTCACTGGGTCGCTTTTTACAGAAAGGCTTTGATATTTATAATTTTAAAGGATCATTTTTCACTTGGAGTGTTTGTGCGATTTTGCAAGCACAGATAAGAGATGGTTGGGTATATTGTCTCAGGCTAGATACATATTAGCAAGGCACTCCCCAACATGACCTCTAGAAGACTGGATTCAGTGTTGCAGCGACTTTAAAAGTTACTGATGCTCAGAATTATTGCAGGTTTGCACACAGAGGACAGCTGTGTTTGATAGAAAAAGCTCTCAAGAAAGTGTATAAGAACTATTAAGAAAATGTTTGTTTTACATGTGTGACCCTCACCAAAAACTGTCAGAAGTTGCACAGATTACGGTACTCCTTTTAACAAAAATCATTTTTTAACAGTTGTTCCATTGTGATATTTTTGAACATTTATTTGTAAGTAATATGTAAGTAATGAGGCAAAACAATTTACCCCTGCAGGTTACAGGTTTAAAAAAAGCTATATCTCTGCCACATATTGTCCAATGTAAAACAAACCATACATCAATGGATGGGTTATTTATTTAGCTTTCAGGTGATATATCAATTTAAAAAATGACCCTTCTCACTGGGTCCGGGTCCAGGACTACACATAAGGATTTAGTACATATACACTACACTGAAAAACATGGGTTGTTGGAATTACTTAATTTTATGACGTAATTTTATCTTCCACATAAGAAAATCAAGATATTTTAATAAAGCTTTTATTCAAATTTATAGGGAAATTAAGTTAAATCATCTTAGTCATGTCGAACCAATATACCTGATAAAATTAAACACATTTTTGTGATATAAAAGTTAACAATTTTAACAAAGTATTTATTAAGTATATTTTAATAATATTACAAATTGTAAATATAATTTTTTTTACCCAATTATTCAAACTTTGATTAAAGTATGTTAAATGTTAGTGTTGAGATTCTTGTAGTTGTTGTGTGCTGTTTTGGTTAATAAGTAAATCATGACTGACCAGTGAGGCCTGTTGTGTTTCTCAGAGGGGCTTCTGGACTTTAAACTATGAGTAGAACAGACATAAATCCACCCTTTTCTGCCAATGAGTTACCACTGTTAGACTTCAAATGACCTTACATTAACACACAAACACAGAGCTGATATGTAGACCGGATGTCGACTAATCACAATATTGTTAATTAAAGTTCCACTCAAACAGCCCTCAGGTATTTCACACCTTTATAGTTTTACTGTACACTATGTACTCCTTTATAAATACATTTAATGCTTGATCCGATGGTTAGTTTCACCAAGTGTTTCATTTCCAATTATAAGGCAGTGTTGACAGCATTTCATAAATGACAAAAAACTGTACCTATAATGCGTCTGGTCTGCCTTTTTGTTTAGCTAGAAATTGAGTATTGTCTTCCTCTGAAGTCGCTCGCAGCGGATGGCCAAACCTGTTGTTTGACATTCCCTCATGCATAGCAAACTATCAACCTGCTGGTCCAGTTCTGGAACCATGTTGTGTGAAATCTTTCAGCTGTCATCAAAAGCATAAAGAGACTGTTGTTGCATGACAACTGTCTCCACTTTTAAGACCTTTCCAATGGTCTGCACAAAAGCCCCTACAAAGAGTTCTTTGTTGAGTTGTTTTACGGCACACGGACAACCAAGTACGAAGGGGGTTCCTGAAGTTGCAGAGTGTGTTTGGAATTTTACAATATTTTCATAACGTCCATATGCCAAGCAGCAGAGAAGAGCCACCACCTCCCAATTCAGAAAACCTTGTGGAGAAGAACATTAATCTTGACAAAGACATGATACAAAGAGAATTCAGACTTTTTTAGGAAGTGCTTTCAGGTTCAGGAATAACTGCACAAGCCACACGTTTTGAAAAGGCTTAAAGAATTTAGTATGTACAGTGTTCTAGAATGAGTCATTCAGAAAGGAGACATGCTTAACTGAGTCTAAACGGACTTGACTAATAAATGGAACAGGGTGATTCAGTTTAACCTCAACGCTGTGGATGTGACTCACTGCATTTATGTTTTACCCACATCATTTAAGCAAGTGTCAAAATGTTAGGGGCCTGTTACCGGACAGTCACTTTTCAATAAGGATTCATACATTTGTAAAGCTATTGTTGTGCAAAACCAGGCGGAGATTGCAACCAGTGTCCAAGATGAAAAAACTTGTGACAGATCTTCCACGATGTAAAGGCTGTCTTTAGTGAAGCAGAGACATTTTCTTAAGTAAACTGATTCTGTCATAAAGGGGAAAGGAAAGTACACACTGTTTTAAATTCTATGTTTGGGATCTTTTCTAGAACAATGCCACTGCCAACAAGCAGAAGGAGGAAGTAGAGGTAGCACGTAAGGCTTCTGATGGCCAGGCGAGCCGTTTGAGTCTGGAGGTGGAGAGGCTGCGCAGGAGGGTGCAGGAGTTGGAGAATGAAGTGGCCAAACTCAACCGCATCACTGATGATGCCAAGCTGCAGGAGGGCAAGCTGAACGAGCGAGCCAACCGTCTAGAGGTATCTTCGTTTTTTTGCTTGACTCTATGACATGCTTTCAAAGTTCCATCGTTCATGCCACAAAGATTAGGATTGTCTGGAATTTCATCAGTAGGGATTCCTTGCTTTAAATCTAAGAAAAAGCTTTAATCTGTGTCTAGAAAAGCAGCAAGAGAGTTTAAAACATCTGTGATGCGTTTGTTTGTGTGACCGTAGAAAGAGAAAAGGCAATTGGAAGAGTCCCTTGCTGAGGTCAGGGAACAGGAAGAGGAAATGACCCGAGCAAACCGGGCACTTAGCACTCGCCTGGAGGATGTGCAGGTGAGATCTTAAGTCGGATTTAACCAAATGATCCGAATTCTGCCGTCAGAAGATTTATGAGTTACATTTTAACAATCATTATTTAATAATTATATTTAAGTCATATGTAATCCTAGCTAAAGTTAAAACTAGCATGGAAATAAAAACTAAAAATTCTGCATTGTATTACTGCAGTATTTCAATAATTGGCCTAGGGAAGTCATGCCGTGTTAAATGACATTTTCCCATCTGCAGAGAAACTTAACCAAGATGACTCATGAGCATCATGAGCTTCAAGAACGTTTGAAAGACGAAAGGAATCAGAAAGAGCAGTTTAAAAGCACCAAGAATGAGATTGAAGATGAAAGAAGGCTGCTTGACCGAACCGTTGAGAAACTACAGCGCGAGGTGAGACAAAGTTTACATTTACATGTATTTATTTGGAAGACACTTTTATCCACGCGACTTACAAGTATTGTGCAGTTGCCAATTATCAGTGCAGAATAAACGGGTGTGGGGTGTCTTGCTCAAGGACACTTCAGTCATTGTCTGCTGGCACTGGGATTCGAACCAGCAACCTTCTGCTTACAAGTCCAAATCTCTAACCATGAGACCATGACTTAATCCCTGGAATACAACAGGGATTAAGTGTTTTTATCCACAATACTCCTAGGGGATATTTGGGGATATGGATAGTTGACACAAAAATAAAAGTCATTGACACGTCATTTTAAACCTATATCACTTACTTTCTTCAGGCACATTCACACCGATCTGACAAGCACCAACAGACAGACATCCATCAACAAACTTGTTCATTCTAAACCTGAAATATTGGTGTTTGTTGGTATTTTTCGAATCTGTGTGATTTAATTTCTTTTAATATTAAGTCAAAAGTTTTGGGACACATGAGTGAAATGATTTTGATTCTGAAGTTGGATGCCTAAATGTCTGAAATGAGTTTAATAGGCAAAAATGTGATTTAGCAAACATGTGTTTTTCATTTTAAAACATATATCTACTAAAATGTTTCTGAAATAGATGACTTTGAAGTAAGAATATCCAATAAGACTGCAAAATAGACACAACTCATTTAAATATCTTTTAAAAGAATCTCAGTTTGAGACTTAAAGAAGCTGCTTGATAAAATGACAAGAAAACATTTCTCTAAATTCTAGTCAAAAGGTGACTATACTTAAGATGATCAAATATAATTTGTTTTATTTTATAATTTTGCCATAATTCGCAGTTCTTTGTGTTTTGTTTCATAATTTTGATAAGTTTACTTTTATTCTAAAATGCAAAAATAAATATGAATACATAAGTGATTGAGTGTCCCAAACCTTTTGACCCATAGTGTAAATAAAAACAGCGCTTGTAGAAGTTTCACAAAATTTTCAAAACAATTCTCCACACAATGCTTTTCTATGACTTTAAAAGATTTTGAAAATAATGTGAGGATTTTTAATAATAGTTTTACGGTACACTATGAGAATGTGTAAATAATGGACTTGTATGCCTTTCATCTGTGTACCCTGCTTTCAGGATAAACAATGATCTGGTTACGTGACTTTAACATGACGTGTGTCAAATTTCTGAGGAACTGTCAACTTGTTATTTGCCTCACTGGTTTTTCAATGTTTAATTTTATTTTATTTCTGTAGATGTATGAGATAGTAGAGGCGTCTCAAAGCTCAACTCAAGAGCTGCAGGAACAGATAGACACATACAAGGAGAAGAACCGGAGGGAGATGGCCGAGCTGCAAAAACAGCTTAAAGATGGAGGACTGGAGCTGGAGAAATCACGTCTTACCACCAAACAACTTCAGGAGGAGGTGAGGAGGGCAAATATCAACACAGCTTTACAAAACCCACCCAGGTCCAAAAACACATTAAAATTTTGTTAAATTCTTAAATGCATTTAAAGTTCACATACCAGGTTTGAGCCGATGCATTACATTTCTAATGTTGTAAAGTAATACCCCCTTTTAAACAAAGTTTGTTTTATCAAACGAGTTTATTTCCTCCTCTCTCTCTCAAAAATAATTTCAGCATATCAGGTCTCTGGGTGTTAAATACACATTCCTCGCCGTCATTAATCATCATCCAACATTCTTTTGATCAGATTTTACAATCACAGTGTACATCCAACCATTCCGTTTATATACTCAGCAACCCCAAGTGGGACTGACCTTTGACCTCTTCTGTTTGGATGCAATTATGCGTTTTAACCCTGTAAACACTGAGGCATTTGTGGAATGTTATTGTTTGATATGGGAATCAGGCATTATTGGTCAGCCCTGTGAATGGTGTCCTGTGGAATAGTGGGGCACCCATCCCCCCCGATCTCATTAACACTTTATGAGTTGAGAACAAGAGTGGATGTAGCCCGTTTTCAGACTGTAGCTCAAATCCTATCCGCTGGATGCCTCCATCGTCCTTGGACTTTTACGGTATCCCACAATCCTCTGCATGTGCGTTAGGGCTTAAACACAACTTGTGTCTTAAATATTCTGACCTGTTTATCATGAAATAAACAATGTAGTCTCTGAACATGATCAATTGGTTTCTATCTAACAAAACATGCTATGGGTCCAACGGAGTAAGAAATGTCTGGAAAAAACCCATTGGAGAGATTCAAAGGAAAATAAAACAAAAGAATAGAGACATTGAGACATCCTCCCCTGCACAGCTGTGTATGTGTGTGTGAAGGAAAAGAAGGATGTTGTGCTCCTGTGGAGAGTACAGGCTCTGAGTGATGACCTAACGACACCTCATCCTCCCAGAATTCCCTCTGGCACATGCAATTCTTTCTGACACGCTTTCCTCATATAATACATGACCTCAGTCACACAGCTGTTTCCTCTAGAGCTACACTCTTCTCAACCAAAAACAAACATCATACACCTTTAGTCACCTCGAATTCACCTGTTCTACCTTGCAATTATAACCTAGTCCTTATATATTTATTAACTGCATAAAATAAATTTTTCAAGTTCAAGTGTACTTGACAAAGGCAACATCTAGTGGCCACATCTGTAGCTGCAGGAATCATTCAGAGAAAAGAATGTTCTTTATCATAGCATGAGCATCAATGTGCAAAATCAATGGCAATGATGCTTAGATGGATCAATGGACCCAATTTTAGTGAATTCAAAGTGTATATTTGTTTGCTTTTTAGTTAGGGAACTTGCAAGAGGAACTGCGGCAGTGCCAGAGAGACAGAGATGAAGCGCAGCAGAGAGCAAAGGACTTGGAGCACAAGGTTTTTGACCTGGAGGTCGAGGCCGATTCTAAAGCCCACTCAATTGACAGATCCAGACAGCTGAAACTCCTTGAGGTACGTGTAATCTGTTTGCTGTTTTTGTTCTGTGTAGTGTTTTTTAATGAGTCTGCTCGTTCTTTTATCCAAATGGTCATACCTAGATGTTTTAAGATAATTGCTATTATCTTCCTAAAGGATAAAGTGACACAATTAGAAATGGAGTTGGAGGAGGAGAGGCAAAGTGGAGACATGCTGACGGATAGAGTTGAAAGGGGAAGAGAACAGGTGAGAATTTCCTACTGAAAATGCAGGCCTTATTTAAAAACGGTATGACATTCTCATCTCAGCAAAACACAACAGAAGATATTTTGAAGAATGTTGCTTTGGTTTTGTATCCATACCAAAAATGTGAATGTGTGCCTTTTTTGTTCAAAATATTCTTTTTTGTGTATGAATACATTTCATCAGCGTGACCTATCACGTCAGATCTAGAGATGTTTACATGGTTTTATTTTGCTTGCTTTTTTACCAAAAAAACTATTCCAGAGATTTATAAGACACATTCTGTAACTGGCACTCACAAAGGCAGTGTTTTAAAGTAGGAAAAAATACATTACTAGAACATATAGTTAAAGGCTACAAGCAACAGAATGAAACTAAACTGGCAACTCGATCACTGTTCAAAGTCTGCTTTCAAAGTTAATTCACAGCAGAGCAAGAGAAAGATGGAGTGGTCAAGAGAGCAGAGTGGGTACAGAACATTGTAAAAGAAAGTTGCATAATCATTCTCATTGGCAGCTTGCCTCCTGGTGAAAGAGGTCCTGTCCACATTTTAGACATCAATTAAGACAATTTCTAAAGCTCTGCTTCAGCCAAAATATGCAAGAGAGCTGGCATCTCGAGTCAGCAAGTGGCAGAGCTTTTGAAATAGTCCAAAACTCAGCAAGCAGAGGTTGAAAAAAAAAGATGCAGAGGAGAAATCTTCCTTCCTGAATGATAGGCTGGGAACATTTTGATATCTGAGGCACAGATGATACTTGTTGCCTGAGAAAAAAACCGGTGAACAGTGTATTTGTAAAAGTTTTTTTATAAACTGAATCATCCGTGTAATAGACTTTTGACTCTTTTAACCCGATTCTTTTTAAAACTTTCAGCACAAGCAGCCTAGATTTCGCTTCTTGCCTATTTTTTTTAAACGTAACTTCTCCAAAAGCTATTCTGGTGCATTGTCCAATTGCACCTGTCGCACCATATATATCCTCCTGAAAAAAACTGTGAATCTGGATCGGGAATGAAGAGGTGATTAATAGATTATGAAGGAGAGGAGCGCGGGAGCTTTTTTTAATAGTCTGGAAATAGAGGATCAAGGCAAACATAGTGACACAATAGTGCTACGTTAAGACCAAGGTGAGATACACGGAAACAGCAGAGGGCTTTACGGAGACAGGGGTCGGTCACAGAAGTGGGCAGGGGGGGCATCAGGATGGGCACACCTGCCTCCATGGCAGCAGGTGCAGGAACGGCTGTCTAAATGAGAGTAATCTCTCGCTCTTTGATCTCTCTTTCTCTCTCTCTCTCTCGCCCACTGGTTCTCTTACTTTCATTAGTTTCAGTGTGTTTTCTGCTCTGCTGACGCAGCGCCCTGCAGGGTAGAGCGGCACACGCAGCCCATCCCTCATCCCTGAGCCCCAGTCAAACACTAATTGGCATAAAATATCATCCACTCTTACCGGCTGGCACCAGACAGAAACAGCCATCTTCTCTCCATTGATCGCTTTCTTTTTTTCTTTTCAATTTTATCCCTTTATCCATATCTGTCTTCACTTCCACTGTCTCAAGGCAATTTCTCATTTCTTGAGTTAGGAGAGTGTAAGTTCTGCTGGATGATGGCCTAGTTTCAAACTTTTTACACATTTTACAAGTATTTGTAGGGAGGTTAAAAAACTATTGGAATAAAACATCAGAGGATCATCTAGGGGGTCAGTATATGTTCGCTATTTAAATGTGCGAAATGTTTTTTAAAAAGATGCAACATTTACCATGTTGAAATGTACCTCCAGAAGCTTGAAATGTCCGTTTGTGCCTGTCACAAATATACTATTCCATTATCATGGCCAAAAGATTTCTCAATATTGGTGCAATCATAACTTTACTTCTATTGGGGGGATCATACTCAAAAGGAAGTATGGACGCAGAGAGATATTTTAATAAAATTTTGGCACTTAAGACAGAATGTTTAGATGCAAATCTGTCATTTATTATATGAAAATAACAAACTAGACTTATAAATAATGTCATTAAAAATATTTCTATTGTAATGTTTGTACCATTAAGAAGGTGCAATTATACCTATTCCAAGTCCTAGTAGAATCCCTACATTCAGTTGGACAAAGTCATAATGGTTTTTATTAACAGAATACCTTTCATTTTTTGCTTTTTCCTTTACTCATACAAGGAAGTCTAGAGGCACATTTAAAAAACTGTTTTTAACATAAACAATTTACACAAAAAAATGGACACTTGTTTTAATCATACAGTTAAATGAAATATACTGTAAAAAGTTAAGTAAATCTGATTGACTCAAATATTTCTATTAGAATTCACCAAATAACTGTATATATGTGTTCTATAAATACCTATTTTATTATTACATTAACCTAAGAGATTTTAGTGAATTTAACTGTTGGATTTTTATTAAATTATTAAAATATTTCCACTAAAAACCTGGTTTATGTTTTAATAAGATTATATGAGGTAAATATAACTATAATAATTTTTTTGACATTTACTAAGCCACATGAAAAGTTGTTTACATTGTATGAAAATGTCATTGAGCAAAAATATTTAAACAGTAATTTCCAAGACAAGGAGTCATAACGGTTTAAAGCTAGGTGGTGTAGCATTGTTTATGTGGTGCTGATATTGCTTGTGTGTTTTGTTTGCATGGTTTACTATAAATGTTTGTATTGTTTGTTGTGGGGCAGATGGAGCAAATGAGAAGTGAGCTCATGCAGGAAAGAGCCGGCAGACAAGATTTAGAATGTGACAAGATTGCCATAGAGAGACAGGTAACAAACTCAGTAACTTTCTGTTGCCTTAAACTAATTAACATCCTTTCTTAAATGAACTCTCATTACATCCCAAACAAGCTTGAGTCTACAAGATTTATTCTGTATCTTTTTAACTATTGAGTGTATTAACTGTACCTTTATTTTCCTGGAGCAGAATAAAGATCTCAGGAGCAGGATTGCATATTTGGAGGGATCCCAGAAGCCAAGTAAAGAAGGACTTGTAGCACAGCTGGAGAATCGCATTCAAGAACTGGAGGAAAGACTGGAAGCAGAGGAGAGGTAAACAGGGAGACCAGTGCATTGCGTGTATTGGTATACAAATATATTTAGAAATGTAACTCTAAATGTGTTTGTGTAGGGACCGAGCAAACCTGCAACTGGCCAACCGTAGATTGGAGCGTAAAGTAAAGGAGACAATATTGCAAGTGGATGAAGAGCACCAATCACTACAGGGCCAGAAAGATCAGGTTAGCAAACATATCTTCACTTAGAGGAAAAAACATGAAAGTGTCAGAGGGTCATGATGTCATGTTGTGTACTGTATCCCTGTAGCTGAACCTACGTCTGAAGGCTCTGAAGAGGCAGATGGATGAGGCAGAGGAGGAGATTGACCGCCTGGAGCACAACAAGAAGAAACTGCAGAGAGACCTGGAAGAGCAACAGGAGGTCAACGAACAACTGCAGACTCAGCTCAAGTCACTGCGCAGTGAGATGAGGTAAAATATTAAATAATTTATACTGAAAGAATTGTAATGAGATGATGTTATCAAATTATTTACTTACATTTAAACTAACAGATGTATATAATATGCATAGTAACTTATAATAAGGTTTAAAATAAAAATGTATATTTATTGTTAAAGGCGTAAGAACAACTCCGCACCATTATTGAACGCTGATGATGACGATGATGATGTCAGCACAGATGGCGAAACCTACTTCAGTTCTTCATCTGGTTTTAAGCGCTCTGGCAGTCAGGATCTCATCAGCTCTGGTTACTCTCTGTGAAAAACATCTGGAAACCAAAAGAGAATGAGATGAAGGAAACTTTTAAACATTTACGCCTTTCTTAATGCCTTCTCCTATGAGGATATATTTTTGTACAAGTAATCATCTGTGTTTTCAAATCTATTTGCTGCTGTATAAAATCTTGGAAAATATGCTTTGCTTTTTAACTGTATTTACCTATTTGTTTTTTAATGAATATTCTTAATTCTGCTGTTTCACTTAGGTGATAGTTCATCCAAAAATTTGAATCTATTCATCATTTACTCACACTTTTGTCATCTTTGACATCTTTCTTCCCAGAAAAGATGATATTTTAAGATAGTTCGTAACCGTTTACTTCTGTTGTGTGGACACAAAACCAGAGTGAATGGGAACTAGTTAACGACATTCTTCAAAATATCTTATCTGTTCTACAGAAGAAAGAAAATCATACAGGTGTAAATTACAACAGAGTAAATCACAAAAAATTTTATTTTTGGGTGAACTATTACCGATCCGGAATGTGAAGGACAAACAATAAAAACGAATGAAGGGAAGTATTTATAAGGGACAGTTTATAAAATAAAACACAAAGTTATGTTTGTCAGATTACTTTTTTAGGCAGACTGTATCTCTGTCGTTTTTGCTAATTTTAACTATTCATAAAAGGCTGCTTTCATTTTTGTATACTTTTTATCTTATTTTCAACTTGATACCAGACACAAGCGCCTTCAGAATGTAAAGAAATGCACTGCGAATGGCTTAACCAATCTTTACCATAAACATATGTTACATCGTATTGAACATTTTGTTACCGAGTCTTTTCTCTCTGCAATACAGGACAGTGTTATATATAAACTGTATGAGCCTTTAGGTTTTAGTTCCCCTACATGTTGTTACTGTGTGAATGCGTCATATACCTTCATATACTTAAAGATAAAACATTTGTGTGCCTGTCTTTATGCAAATCTTGTATATAAATGTTCTGACAATCACCCTTTTGTAATACACTGTGTTGATTTGCACTGTATGTTGAAGTGAACCATTTGTAAACGGTGCTCGAATGTTGTTTGATGGAAAAATACTCTTAGACTTTAGTGCATCTTTTTTAGATTGAAGATAAATTCTGCCTCTACCTCTCTGTACACAAATGCAAATTTATGTAAAAGACAAAACTGGAAAGAAAAAATAAACTCAGCTAATCTCATGTGCCTGCTTGCAGATTTTTTTTGGGTGGCAGTATTTTTACATATTGCCTGTAAAGGATGTCATTTATTTTTTGCATAGTTGTTAAAATAAGCTTATTTTACACAGTCAAAGCGTTTTTATGTGACACAATTTACACAAACATTTACTACAAGTACAACACTTTGAAACTACGTTAATACACTGTTTAAATGATGTGCATCAAATATTTATATTAGAATTAGCCCAAAAATATTAGTATATATTACAAATATATATTTGTTAGATAAATACTTTTTATCATTACACAAACAGTTAAAAGAGAAATAACCTTTTGGATTTTACAAAAATGTATAGATTTCCTGAAATAATTTCCTGAAATAATCTATTTAATATTTTAAAGATAAGTTAATAAAACTGTTAATTTTTATGATATTTACAAAGACATATAAAACAAATTAAAGTGCAGCTTTCTCAATAGAGGCCATAATTTTGTTATAACTTATTTGATTATTCTAATATATTTGAATATTTGTGCATGTGTGCGTGCATGTTGTCATTCCTCTACATCCTGTTGCCGACCAGCACACAATACTGGTTTTCCTTTAGCCAGAGAAACCAAACAAACCCACAACAAGAACAGGAAGAGACATTGTCAGTCTGACTCCCTAATGTTGAGAAGGGAGGAAGGTTGGGTGTGTATGCTGTAGATATCTTCTCCCTTCATGTCTTTACAAATGAGATCTGGAAAAGAATGCATGTGAGAGGCCCAGAATCCCTCAACAAATCCTCTCTGTTATTATCTTTGGGTCTGATGTATAGTGATGAAGCACACAACAAACTTAATCTTCCAAAGTGAGAGGAGTATCTCTAAGTCTGCCGAGCAGGGGTTCTTGGCAGATGCTTCACTCTTTTGGGTGGGGCAGACGTGGGCCTGTGTAGCGATGATCCATTCCTGAAATTCCGAACCCACTCCTAAGAAACAGATGCTTAATAAAAGACTAAATGTTTCTTTTGAAAGGTGTGGTTGCTGTTTTATTTCCTATTTTAGTCAAAGTAGTGTGGGGCATTTTTTTCATAAAGTTTGAGCATAAGTTTGGTTGTGATGTACAGCTCTCTTCTGCCCTCTTCTGTCAATGAGTGGTGGAACATGTTGAATGACAAATGTTGTGATGATAATAGCAGAATGCAGGTGATTGATGACCTCAGCTTCTGGATTTTGGTCAAAGTATTAATCATGTAAGTAACTGATTCAGAGAGCAATGCTGCACTAATGATAGCATACAGAGTAAACAGATTATCAGATAAACATTCATCGTCAACAATATTTAAGCCAAATGTAAGGTTTTATAGCACTAATTGTGTTGTGAGCAATTGTTAAAGGGATAGTTCATCCATAAGTTACTTAATCTGTTTATGTGTTGCACAGAACATAAGAAAACCAATTATAAATACAAAGGTTTGAGATAAATGTTGTTATGGTTGGTTTAGTGTCTGATGTCAAACCCGCATATCACATGTTTGCTAGATGTCTGATGCATCAGGCACACAAAATTCAAGAAAAAAATGTCTGATAAAAGCCTAACTGGTCATTTATTGATTCTTCTAATAGTAAACATCCAATAGTAAGAAATGTGTAAGTGCATAAGTTGAAAAAGACCACATATGTGTCTGTGAAGCATGGAACTGAAAACATCACTATCATAAGTTCATTTTACATTTACATTTATTTATTTGGCAGACGCTTTAATCCAAAGCGACCTACAAGTATTATGCAGTTGCCAGCTATCAGTGCAGAGCAAACAGGAGTAAGATTTCTTGTTTAAAGACACTTCAGTTGTCTGCGGCAATTGGGATTCGAACCCGCAACCTTTTGCTTACAAGTCCAACTCTCTCTCTCACCAGTTCAGTTTCCACAGAATAAAAAGGTACTTTTAAACATTGTCTTCCAAATGCATGAATGTCCCATAACACGCGGATCATGAACATCACAAACCTGTGTGCACAGAAGTCATAAATGTCAAATAACCTGTTCTTCTTTCTCTCCCGTGTGGACATTATGACACACATTAAGATGTTGTTATAGAGACTGAAGGTGTTATTAGTATTCTGTAAACCAAAGGTGATGATGGAGTGTGACAAAACAACTCCAACTTCAAACAACATCATCTCTATGGCAAAATTTCTGTAGTAAATATGTGTAGGAAGGGAAGCACTGCTCAATTTATGTTTTACAAAATAGAGAACTTGAAACATAGAGAACCTAAACACAACAGAAAAGCCTCCCTTAGATTTCAAGTTTTCAAACCACAGATGCAAGCATGAAATTGAATTGATTTTAGAAATTACATGTTGATTTAAGACAAACATAAACCTAAACTTTATTTAAATTTTTTTTATTTGGCATTAATGATTTATACTCCACACACTTTATAAAATAATCCCTAACCCTACCTCTAAACCTAAACTTCCTAGAAACTGAAAGAAATCTGAAGAAAATCTAAATCAAGCACAGTTTTTTTGCAATCTAGTTTTCATGGATACATTACGTATCCCTGTAAACTAAGCTTACGATATTAACATTGAACACATTCTTTGTATACAAGCACACACAGGCATATAAACACACTCACATATATACCCTGCTTTAATGTGTTTGTACTATTTTGTGTCTTCTTTTATAATACTTAATAGCACAATCTTAAAGGTCTATTGTGAAAAACAGTTTTTGTGTGTCATATGTTAAGATATTTAAAGTAAAATCTGTATTTCCAAAACCACACTCATTATTTGTCGCACTTCTTCCTACCAGCTTTTCAAGGTATCTGTTTTTCTGTTTCCTGTTGTCACTCCCCACTACATCTCTAGAACATGAGTGTTCTCTGATCTGCACCTCAGGGAATCTAACTCATCAGGTAAGACCAGGTAAGCCAGGTGACAATACCTAAATATTGTATGAACTTACACGTAGATCCCTAGCTCACTTGTTATCTTCCTTATCCAGAGTGAGGGCAAACAGACTATAGCTTTGGGTGACTTTGTAAGGATAATTGGATAATTTGTCAACAATGTTGTTTTGGGGGTTATGATTTTTGAAAAGTACAAACATCTAACATGATACGACCAGGCAGATGTTGTTTTTTGTCTTCTGATAAAAAGGGGATATCATCTGCTGGATGTTACATCCTGTTGTAGCACTAATGTGGAAAGGTCCACAGCCAGGAAAATACTGTAATGTGTGTTGTTCCCCAAATAAGTCAATAGTTTTCCTGCATAATTCATGTGCTCCTGCAATCATTCAAGTGTATACTGGCATTATTGCTACAGTACTTAAATAAACACTCTTTATTAAGGCATAAATTTACACAAAAATGCCAAAGAAAACTGTTTATACAAAATACATGACAGCCAACCATGGAAGTGTATTTATTCAGTCATTTTTGTACAACTTTGGCCCTTATATCATTTGAGGCATATTGACCTGTTATTTCTGAACACATACACAAAAACATACAAATATAGATATTTAGAAAATATTTAAATGTGTTTTTTTTATTTAAACAATTTAAGTTGATTATTTGTGTGTTAGCAAAACCTTTATGTATGAGTGAAGGAATGCACTGCGTCAAAAGAAAAGAAATATGATATAAATGTATGTATGGTCAACTGCAGAGTAAGGGACTAATGCAAAAAAACAAAACAAAAACTAAGGTGGTAAAATAAGCGATTTGTAGCAGATAAATCTGTTCAGTTTCACAGAAACTTATGACCAAAACTTCTGATAAAATTCTAAAAACGAGGAATAGTGAAAGAAGATACTTGATCTTGTGCAAGATAGGTCCATATAATTTTTTCCTGCTCTTACATTTAAAAGAGCTCTTTCCCAAAATGCTAGAAATGCCAAATTTAAAAAATATGAGTTTGTCATGCCTTTTTTGTCGTGTACTGAACCTATTCTTTGCTCTATCTATGTTTTATGCCAAATCACTATATATTCTTCTATAAAATGTACCGCAAGTTGCTGTTTGTTTTTTCTATTAAATGATATTAATCCTGAACCTGTTTTTAGTCTAAATGCCATACGTATCCTCAACCAATCATAATTTGTTCAATGCAATCCAACATGGCCATGCTTTGAAGTGTTTGTTTGTGTTCAATCTTTCAAAATGAGTGCTTAAACTCAAATAACACTTTTTGATGGCCTATATAGCCAGTGACACACACATAAGGGAAAAATGGCCGACTGGACATTTGTATTTATTTGATTCATATGAACTTTTAGTAAGTGATGTAATTTGTTTCATGTTATCTTGTTTTAGTTTTTTAAGTAAAAATCAAAACAACAAAGGGATGGAATTTTATAATGTACAAAATTGTTATCTTATTTAACATTAATTGTTTAACATGTTCAGACTGAGCCAACAGACCATTTTAACAGGATAAGTTGAATATTAAATATTGAATATTATTTATAGGGTTTTGCAAAAGAGAGAGATTTGTTATCTTCACAGAAATTATTTGGTCATTAAAATTAGCGAATTCTCAATGTCTTAAAGATCAAATTTAGTTAAAGTGTGTTGTAATGTTAAAAGAGGGTAAAAGTCACAATAATCACAGTTTGTTTTTCATCCAGCGAATCAATGAAGAGAAAAGTGAAAACGGTTGGAAAGTTACTGATTAAACTGGGATGTGTATCTGTTTGAAAAATAAATGATTGACCTACAACATGCGTACTGAAATATCTTAGGCAAACGAAATCACACAGATTAAAGATGTCATCAGACAAAGTTCACATGTGCTGTTTGGAAGGCAAGACAATGAGAAATTAAGTCTTCATTATCATTCATGAATTACAAAAAATGTGCATGATATTAAACTGATTTAATATTTAATCTACATGCCTTTTGTTTTATTTTCAGTTTGACTCACTGTCATGAACATGCTGTCACACCAATGACTAAACCAAAAGAAAAGTACCACACTTGTGTATTTCAGGAAAGCAATAACAATCAGGCTCGACTGACTCTGGAATAAGCTCAAGGTGTAACGCTTCCAACAATACAATGAATATGAAGAGGGTTCCACCCTGATGACAACAGCCCCACCTCATGAAAGTAGCTGGCCACAGGTAGGTGGGTGCTCGAGAGAGCATACAGGTAAAATGTGGCCCAACAGGTTTGATGGGAAACAAGGCTTACGTAGCCAAGACAGATAATGAATGGCTGACAGCTCGCTCTCTCTCTTTCTCTCTCAGTCAGGAGGAGTCTATATGGAACGCTGTCACTCAGGAGTTGCCTGTCTGCTGGAGTGCTGTTTTTCTACTGACCCATGCACATTGGAATACTGAGCCTCATTTTCCCCCGATACTCTCTGTCTCCCTTCCTTCTCATCCGGGGGAAGGAATTCTGGCAGAGCTGGAACTTTTTTCCATTCTTCCTCTCTTTCACTTAGTGTGCAGCGGTGGGGCTGGACATTGATAGTGTTTGTGTGAATGTGTGGAGTGGACCGAAAGGGACATTGAGAAAGGAGCCATGCTGCAAAATGCCACGGCCGGTGCCTCCAGCACCACAACCACCACGACTTTATCGGACCTGAGTGAGGTAAGCAACACTGATGAATGCGATCAACTTTCTTCAGTCTGTCTTTCAACTTTTTCTTTTGAGGTTTTGTCTGTTACTAGAATTCTCTGTCATTGTTATTTGATCGTGTCTATTTTTACTTGTTCCTCCACGTCTTTCTCTGTCCTCACACTTTGTCACTTGTGTTCTGGATCATGGTCTAATGGCTTGTGTCCAGGATCATCAGTGGCACATACTCTTGCACTTGACGTGTGCATGCGAGAGTTTCCACAATCGATTCAGGGTTCTGTTTTTTAGTAAGAGTCTGTAATAAGAGCTGCTGTCCTGGGAGGCAGGGCCCTGTCATGTTTATTTTATCAGGGCCTGGCACACAGCCGACGTTGCTCTGGTAAGCTGCCATTCACTGACAGTCTTACAGCTGATCAACTGACACCCACTCAGATGTAGCTCCGGGAACTAGTAGAGAGGGCATCAAAGCATAAACCAAGTCTTTGACTATATACATGTACATATCTGAAATGGAGACAGTCATATTTAAATATTATATTATTCATTGGATGGTTCAAAATATATGAATAAAGTGTTGTTTAGTATACACTATAAATTCCCTTCCTGGGAAACACAAATTTCAACAAGGGCTTATTTATCTTGTATATGTAAATTGTTCCAAAAGCCCTATTTATAAATACTAAGAGTTGTTTTCTCACTGTATTATTATTTAGTATAGTGGGTGTTGTATGGTTTCTGCTGTACTGTCTACTGTAGGTTTTACATAATTTGAATAATAGCTGCCACAGGGTGACTTCATTGTAATTGATCTTTGTTTGTTTGTTTATCTGTTTTTGTTTGTCTATGACCACGTAAACCAGAGGAGAATTAGAAGTCTGAGACTCACCCTTCGTAACGATGACAATCTTAAAACCCAGAATGAAACAGCTGTAAGTATCAGTTTTATTACACATTCCAGACAGATTGGCGCTAAACATGTCATCACATCATTATAACAGACTTCCTCTTACTCAATCAGTTTGATATCTTCATTTTGTTTGGGAAGCGCTACAAATTGCTTAATGGCCTGATTAGAGTAAAAGATGAAAAGGATAAAAGAATTAATGATTGGTTTGTGTTATTATTTAGCAGTTCTATTAGAACTGTTTTGTACTGTTAGAATTATAAAATACAGCACAAATAAAATATACTTTTAATGGATGGAACATACTTTTTGATACTTTTGGACAAAATTATCTCCTAAATGAATTATTTTTGTTCAGTTTAGCATTTATACATGCATTTTGTTTCATCAGATATTCGGACACTAAACATCACTAAACTGGCTATGCAATGTTATTGAGCCATCTTAGGAGTGTCACATGACACAAAATTAATGGAATTAGTCACTTGTTTACCTAAGGAGGTGATGTTACATATTCAGCTTGTTTGGCACCCAGATATCATGCTTACTCTACTGTATGTGACAAAATAATGGATAAGTTGCTATAAGCCTGTGTGCTGGGAAAAAAGTCAAGGAGGTGTGTTATACATTTTTATCTGTACCTTGGCTTAGGAGCTCTTAGACCTTGAAGATAAACTCCTGGGTCTCTGATAGCAGCTGCTTTGGGAACATTTAGCACTTTAAAAGTTAGGTACAGGAAAGAAATAGAAATCTAGGAGTGTGGCCAACAGAAAACTGATAAAGGCCCTGTCAGTGTCTCTCTAGTGACAAGCCAGCTGTAGACAGTCATTGAGTTGTGTGCAACGTCAATCCACAACACAGGATCTTTGTCGATGGACAATTGCAGTAGTAGACCAATTTCTCTTTATACTGCATGTGCCACATAAGGTTCGTTGTAATGCCTTTAGGACAATCCTTGGTTGTGTGGGAAACTGTAAACCTGAATGTTTTATAATATTATAAAGCATTTGGTTATGCACAGCTAAGAAGATATGCTTATTGTACAATAAGTGTCTAGCTTCCTGTTTTAGGATAGTTGAGTATCAACACTTGGGTGAGTAAATTATTTTAAGGTATTCTATTACTTTTATCACAGTGAAAAAACCACCACTGCAAAATTGTAGAAGGGCGTGTTTGGTAATCTTATCCACTGTGAGAGACAGGCCTACCTGAGGTCACCATTACCCGAGTTACACCTGTTGGATTACCAGAAAGTCCACCGGTCAAGGATCAGCATTGCTTTTAAGAACATTAAGCATAACCTTTGAGAATAACCACATTACTGGACTTAGCATAGCCAGAGCAGGCAGTTCTTCACTGACTGTAACCCACACAAACAGTTTCTGTGAGACAGGTGCTAGACAGGACTAAACAGCCACTGGCACATCTTTGTACAACAACAATAGAGCGTACAGATGGAGCAGAGAAAGAACAGAGCATGCAATTCAATCAGTAAGACTACACGCGCGGTGGAGAATATGAAACGGGACAAACAAACCAAGCTTTTGGTGTGGTGTGAACATTAAGATATAAAGTGCAATATCAGTAAAATATTTGGAAATGAAGAAGAGATTTTACAAGAGCATTGTTGTTAGTTTTGTGTTATATTGTTTGGATACTTGTATGCAGTCTGGTAGGAATGCATCTGATGAAAGATGTTCAGTGTTCGTTCTATTCTTATCTCTACCACCTCCCACACTATAGCTCGCCTTCAGTTAGAGTTAAGGGTTAATCATTTATCTTACTCACAATCTTTATTTCAAAATATTTGACTTTCCATTGTAATGAATAGTAATTCTAATGCTTTGCATGATTAAAAGACATGTCCCTCAGCCTTTGTTTGGGAAGCTCTGTAGGAGGTTTTAAATGGATAGTTTATCCGAAAATAATTTTTTTTTAATTATTTATTTAACCTTATGTCGTTTTAATCTTTTCTCTGTATAACAAGAAAGAAGATATTCTGAGAAATGTAGGGGAGTTGCTTTGTGCAAAAAACTGAAGTCAATGGGGGCCAGGGTTGTTTGGCTACCTGCATTCTTTTAAAATATCTTCTTTAGTGTTGTACAGAAAAAAAGTCCGGGAATGTCAAAGAAATATAGAATTTTGGGTGAACTATTCCTTTTAGGGCCATTCTTTATATTATTCCTTCCATAAGTTTCATAGTATTCAATTTCTTATTGGCAAGCTGCTGTATATTTTGTTTTGGGATATAGCTGTTCAGAGGTGTGGTCACAACATGAAAGAGATTACGGTTCTGTGAAACTTTGTCCTGAGAAAGAAGAGTACCACACCCTGAGTGTGTGATCACAGCTGGAGATGATCAATATTATTTCACTTCAGTATAATGTGACACCCATACCAGAGAGTAGAACAATACTCTTTAACAGAAACAAGAGTACAAATGAGTAATCTTTAACAACAGCATACTAAACTTTAAAATTGACAAATATTTGCCTTATCCCAACAATTCAACAATGTATTTTTCACACATCAAACCTTAGCATTTTGTTCACTTACTGAAATGTTTCCTAAAGTCAAAATGGATGCTTAAATGTTTCACTTTATTAGACAAAAAGATAAAATTTTGCCAAAATATGAGTTTTGTATTTTTTAAATTGATGACCAAATAATGAAGAATTCTCAGAATACTTTTTTAAAAGCTTCCAGGGTTGGGAAATCAATAAGGTAAATTATAAAATGTATGTATGTTAAAATTTTTATATATCCTATTCCCAGGCGGGCATCTTTGAAGATGCTAAAATATAACATTTGTTTAGTTTATTTCAGATGTTTTATCTCCAATATAACTCCCAACGTTTTAGGTGTGATTCATTTTGTTTGGGAAGCGCTACAAATTGCTTAATGGCCTGATTAGAGTAAAAGATGTGATTGATGTTGGTTTTAATGAGTCTAATTTTATTGTCAGCAGTGAATAAAATTTAACATTTTTGGAGGTTGTGGAAAATTATAAAAATTATATTAAATACAATTATATTGGATTTTTTTTATTAAATAAAAATATGATCAGAGAAAGAATAAAGGTTTAACCAGTAGTATATTAACTGACAGACACTCTGTTACATCTCAGGAAGAAAAAGTGGTCAATGGTACCTGGAAAAGGAAAAATGGACTCATGCAGAGAGAGAGACCACCTGGTAGAGAGGCATCCGAACACGAAGACAAGGTAAAACCATTTTATGATAACCCATCACATCAAAATAACATTTTACTATACTATAAGTATACAATACAATACATATATAAGTAAAAATATGTATCCAAACAAAAAAAGGGGAAAGTATTCTTACATCATATCCATTTCAGTTTCATATCCTGTAAAACACAATACATATACACCAGGTAATTGTATCTATGATACTGCCAGAATTATAGTACAGTATTTAACACAAGGACTTTCTTTCACAAGGTATTTAAGCTTGTGCTTTATTGTTTGCAAAGCAAGCATGAGCTGAAGTACGGTCCATGACCTCATGGCTTTTGTTACACAACATGTTTGTGTCAAAGTACTAAAAAACTATTAACAACAGAGTATACAACGCTTTTGATCACCAAATCTTGGAGACATACAGTAAGTGACCCACTGGTTAAATTTAACGGCATCCAGAACCATGGAACAGATCAAAATTCAGAATACAACGCAAAGTCACTAATCAGATACCTTGTCCCCTGGAGCAAGTGCTTTTGACATTTAGTTGTTCCAGGAATGTTTATTTTTGCTTACTTTCCTTTTCCTTTGACTTTCTCATGACTTTCTAAATGTACTTTCACTGGGTCACATGTTTTTTTACATACCATGTTGAATATGTGGCGCATGAAAGAAAATATTCTCGTTTAAAAAAAATGGATTTCTTCCATTTCTTTCTTTTATACGGCATTGCAGAACTATGATACACTCATTGAGGCCCGTTTGCATCCCGTCCACTCGCTTCGAACGCTCCACAGTAATGCTAAAAATACATTAGAATGCAGAATCCCTTTTACTCTTAGAAATTTTCCTCAGGATATTTTAAATCCTATTTTGTCAACCAGAATGCACAAATAAACTAAGCAGTGTGATCTGTACTCACACTTTGAAACAAGTATACAAACTGAAATCTGACCCCTGTGGTCCTTTTTTCCTCAGCGCCCTGTATCGAATGGCATTATTAAGGAACAGCCTGCTCAGCATGGGCCAAGAATCTATGGCGTAGTGCAGAGCACAAGCCCCAGCCACCAACATGAAGTGATGGCACGCGAGGGGTCTGTCAATCACCTGAGAGATGAAATGAGGTACATCAGAGAGGTAAGCACGGAAGGATTTCTTTTTACTTAATAGAGGATGACGGAACAGAATATCAGGGTTTATTGAGAATCTGCATATATAAACTATCGTCCTTTGGCCTTCTCCACTGACTTGGCAGTTATCAAGGAATACATAATATCAGTTTGTGTATTTTCTGAAAATCAAAGTCATGACCTTGACATTCTTACAATGTCTAGCGGATGTGCTACAGAAACCCGCTGTAGGTGAACTATTTTTACAGTAAATATACCAGACAACCTTGATTAACTAGTTCTGAGGTTTGAGTCATAACTCAGCCTTCTGAAAATTCCAACAAGATTAATTTTCTCTTCAATTGTGTCAATTAATTATATTATACTTTAAAAAAAAAACTTCCTTCTTTCAGGTTCGTGACTCTTTGGAAAAAGTCAGAGAAAGGATGTACGGCCAGTTTGGAGGAATGCAACAGTCAATGCAAAAGCTATCTCAGGAGTTAAGGGTGAGTTAAGCCCAAATTAAAATGACTCATAACCAAGAATATCACCAACGTTTTTATTAAACACAACAAAACATTTTTTTTAATTAAAGAACAAAACAAGCCCAGCCTTACATGTCATAATGTAAGACAATGTGCTTACTGCGTTCTTTACAGGTATCCAATTCGCATAAGAGACATCTAGAGTCAGAGGTGAGGACAAGAAGGGCAGCTATGGATAGTTTTGACCAGATGAACACCTCCCTAATATCAGCAAATATTGATCTGCAGGTACAAGATCAATGCGGTCATAGCCACCTGCCAAAGGCCAGTTCTCTTAAAAAATTGCTACAGAATTTGTAGTTAGTTTATCTTGTTAAAACAAACTAGGGATGTCATATACAGTACTCTGCAAAATCTTTGGCACTTCAGCATTTTCACCCCACAAATGTTTAAATCAGTAATTTATATTTAATTTAAAATTACAATAAAATATTTAAAGTTAACATTTCTTAACATTTATTTCACCGTTATTTGTAAAAATATTTGAGAAACCATTGTGCACTACAATTATTATAAGGGTGTCTGTGTTGCTGTTTAAGAAATCATTGCTGGAAAACTGTCAAAGCCGGGTGGGGAACAAGGATGAGATGAAATCTCTGCGCAGCTCCTTGGAGAAGACCGAGGAGAAACTGAAGGAGACAGAGAGACAACTAGCATCAGCACAGGCTGAAAATCGCTCTCTAAAAAATCAGGTGCAACACCTTACACACACACGCACGCACGCACGCACGCACGCACGCACGCACGCACGCACGCACACACACACACACACACACACACACACACACACACACACACATACACAAACACACACACATACACAAACACACACACAATATGATAATCATGCAAACCTTCACCTCATGGAAAAATTTGGTGTACCGGTTTTGTTACTGAATGGAGTCTTAATTCAGGTGACGTCATAGTATTTTATTTGTGTTCCAAAAAAAATAATGGTACCACCATTGCACCATGTTCAAAGTAAAACATATTAACCACTTTGTGTGACTGAAATGTTATTTGTAATATCCAAAACATTACAAAATAAAATTACTTCAAATTTTATTGATATCAGAGACCTGTTGTCTAGAGTTACATCTTAATGTTACAAAAAGTTCATGTTGTAATAATGAAGTAATGCTTTTTTATTTTGTGTGGAGGTGGAGACGTCTCAGGAGGCCAAAACTCAGGCATTGAAGGAGCTGAAGGCTAAGTTACAGAAGGAATATGAAGAACAGCTGCAGGACCAGCAGAAGAAATACATAGAAGATATAGAGGCTTTGCAGGTACACAAATACACAGACACACCCACAAAGCCTTCCTAATTACTCATTTCGGGTTCACTTTGTAAAAGTAAAAGATTTTTAACTTCTAACACACTGTATAAGGAGCGGAATGGTTTTCTTTTATTCTTCAAAAGCAGGGTGTGAGGATTCCAATCTCATAACAGGAAACATCTGTAGTTACACACCAGGGAAAAGAGAGAAATTACTATTTCTTAAGATAGGGTTCCATCTAGTGGAAGAAGTAGAGTGAATAGAGAGTTTCAAATGATTGTAAAATGTGAATGAAAATGTTCCTAAGACCTTGATTGTCTTTTGACACAGGCACAGCTCGACGACTACATGAGGAGGCTTGAAGAGGCCGAGAGGAATGTGAAAATAGCAGAGGCTAATATAGCTGAAAGGGACCAAAGAATCACAGAGGTTGAGCGGTTATTAAACTGTATGTCTCAGGTAACTGAATGACAAATTGCTTATATTAGTCTTCACCTTTAACCACTTTGCTTATATTTATTGATTCGATATAACTATTTGCTTCTTTATAACAGGAAAAGGGTGACCTGATTAAAAAGCTTTGTGACTGTGAAGAACGCATCAAGGGTTTGGACCAAGTTGACCATGCAGACATAGCTGTGACCGAACAGTAAGACAACCAACAATATGTTTTTTTCTGCTCAGACCTGTTGTACGACTGTGCTTTGTTTAAAATAGGATGCTTAAATATCTTTGGTTTAATGTGATAACCCATGGGCCCTTATAACTAGCAACATTGCAAAACTAATAGATTTGAAGATAAAGTACTGCACATGCATAGAACTAACAAATATAGAAGCATTTTAGGATCTGATTAAAAAGCTGCCGGATGTGTTTTGTTTTATTTTAGAATAAATCAGTTTTATTGCATATATAACCACTATATCACGTATCTCCTTAGATCTGAGCAGCTAAAAGAGGAAGCATCAGAACTCAGAGAGAGAATAAAGCACCTCAATGACATGGTGTTTTCTCAACAGAGGAAGGTCAAGTCAATGATAGAAGAGGTGAGGATTCAGTACACCGTTCACATCAGTTTATGTGATGCTGATAGTGAACCCAAAAATACAATTGGATCACCATTTACTAACCCTATCGTCAAATCAAACCAGCAGAACACAAACAAAAGTTGTTTTGAAGAAAGTATGTAACCAAACAACCGTGGTACCCATTCACTTCTATTTTATGAACAGTGGATGGGTGCCAGTTAACAACATTTTTAATTTTCATTCTGCATAAAAAGTCATACAGGTCCTGAAATAACAAGGGGGTGGTAAATAAAATTATAAAAAGGTTCAAATTTGAACCACCACTTTAATGCTTTTATAGACTTTGAGTCATTACTACTTGTCAAATATATAAAAAACAAAACTAACAAATAATTCCACAGGTTGAAGCACTGAGAGCTAAAGTTGCACAGAAGGATATGTTCATCACAGAGCTGCTGGACAGGATTGCCATTGTGGAGTGTGAGGTAGGATCTACAAAGCCAAAATTTGATTTTTGCATGCCCCTTCACCAATCAACAAAAGGCGCAGAATGGTCAGAAAAAGCATGCTGAATGTGAACACTTCACATTCCACTGCTATTCTGTCAGCTGGAATCTATATTTGATTCCTTTTGATTGTTTCAAATCTCTTATACATCTATGCTGAGTCAAACCTAGTCCAACAGTCTGTCTGTATATCTGTCAATTTTCTATGCCTCTGATCTGATTCTGTCCTTTGCCTTTCCTCTCCTAGAATAATGAGTTAGAAGACAAGCTGAAGTATTTTATGTCTGTACAGAGAAATTCTGAAACTAAAGTATCCACCAGGGAAATTGGAGTTGGTTGTGACATACCCATTAGGTAACTAGTGCAAAATTGCCATGCCATAAAATTTTTGAGACCACTTCTAAAGCATCATCTACACATGTTCTCTTCCGTTTTCTTAGATCTGAAGAGAAGCCATATGTACCTCCTGTACAAACTAATTCTTTCTCAACAACCCCAAGAGTTAGCAGACTGAGCGGCAGTCTTCTTAATTATACTCCTGGTCAGTACACCACAATGCTGCGATCCAGTATGATGCATCCACAGGACAGTTTGACAAGAACCACACAGTCTACAGCATCATCTTCAAGTTATGTTCAGACCGGTCATGAGAATGAGGAGTCTATACAATGTCCAACTTCAGCACTGTCTACTACCAGCCCCAGAGCAAGAACCAGCCCATCACAGATTAACACTCCGTTTATGAGGCTGATGGAGTCGACTCCTAAAATTAACTTTGATTGAAACACTGCCGGAAGTGAAGCCGATAACACAAAGTATTCTTGTTTAATTCATGAGTGCAACCAATGTCCCACCTATCTGTGAATAAGTTATTTTACTTGTGTGTGATGATGCATTCTATATTGCTTAACCAAAAATATTGCAGTTGTTATATGTGATGCAATAAGTCTTTAAAGTTTATTGTTGTCTATTTATTTTTCCTTTTCTGAGCACATTTTGATTTGTTTTCTAAACTGTATTATCCAAATATTATTTTCTTATAAAAGTGAACTGAATAGGATTTATATATGAGGGGGTTTTCAGTAAGGGATTGTTAGTATTTTAATAGCTGTGACACGACTTTGTACACTTTCACGTGTATTAATGTGTAGAAATGGATCTTTATTTGTATAAGGAGAGTGGTTCACATAAATGGACTTGTACTCTCTGCTGCACTTTTGCCCTTGGATGCACCAACTACAGTTTATTCAACTCTGTAGATTTTTTACAGATCTATTAAACTTTGAACGAACTATGTTAAAGGAAATTTATTTTTTGTTTAACAGTGCTTTCAAGGATGAATCTGTTTACCTAGGTGAAGTGTGAGGGAAAGGAGAACGCTCAGAGACTTCTTTACACAATGTGTTATTGCAGTTTTCTGATGGTTGCCAAAATCATAAAGAGTATAGCACTTATCAGTACCTGTTTTACACAACACTTAAACACATTTAGTATATTCGACACTATTTTTACTCACTGAGCGCTATATTTACGTATCACTGGGTACATTGTTCAATAAAGGAAATATGACCAAACCTACAACTCAGTGGGTTTTATTGAAGATCATAGGCCTCTGTGGAGAGTCTGTCTTTCAGATGATGTTCAGCTGTGTGGTGGAGTGAGCAGACCTCTTCTTGGGAAGGCAGAGAATGATCACTAAGAGAAATAGATTTGGAGACATGTCAATTTTCTGTTGTTTTAACTGCTAATTCTACAAATGCATATACATAGTTTGTATGCATGTTTATTCTTCATCAAACATTATTGTTTGTTCCTCTGGAGTGGAGGCTTGACTCTGCATAACACAACCAAAAATCGGTCAAGGAAATTATATCATATTATTTGCTTTTATTGTCCTAAACCGACTGTGAGCTTTATGTTGGTAGTCCTATACATTCCTGGTCTGTTTTTTATGTCGGATTGCTTTTTGATCTGGTTTTTACTTTAACATAGGTATGTATGCTGCCACATTCAATTTGTTCTCAATAACATATATATATATATATATATATATATATATATATATATATATATATATATATATATAGATGACTGTACATCAAATTATGATATCATTGTATTGACATGACCATGATACAGTATTACATAACATTATGACTTAATCATAATGAATGTGACATCATTATTAATGCACACATTGTGACATAATAAAATGTTTCCATTAATTATAATGCATGAGCTCACTATGACGTCACACTGTTCGACATTACATCATCATGAACATTTATTATGTGTTGCCAGTGAGTGTCAGAATGAGGGAAAAAGTTATTACGTTTTAAACACGATTTTTTTTTTGTTTTACCTCGATTTAAACAAAACAGCATGGTAAATAAACTCTTAAGTTTGATTATTTATGTATAATAATCGAAGAGTTTATACGTTGACTCACTCACTATCACTGACGCAACCTTAAGACGTTGCCATGACAACTTCAAACACCGGAAGCGCTCCTTTCGGCGGTGAGGTGGTGTGTTTTAAAATAACACGTTTACTTGTAATAAAGTGATTAACTGTGTTAGAAATGTATTTTTCACATAAATATTTGAATCCTGATTTTTGTAGTATAAGTACCACATGATATCGTTGATGTTTGTACTTGACAAATATTTGACATTGTTTTGGCAAATGTTTGTGCACCACCAGACACAAAAGACACAACATTAGCAATGCTGTACAGTATGTCTATGTACATGTTAATATGGTAAAACTATTCAGGGAATTACTTTCTAAACATTTATCAGGTCAGCTGATGTATATTAATGCATGTATGTATATATTATACAGTGCAGGAGTTTTATCTCTATACTCATTTCTCAGAATACAGAATGGCTTTGTACCTGGGAAAAGGCCTTGAGATCCCAGAGCCGTCAGACTGCAGCAGCAATGAAGAGGATGATGACATACGTTATCTGACAGATCTATACCAGCCCGAGCATCCGTTATCTGAGTCTGTCAGGGTAATCAATAAATTGTTGGACAGTCTCGTGGACAGAGCATGGGAAGTTATATTAAAGCAGGACCAGATCAAAAAGGAAGCACATGGAACGGGAAAGGTTCAGGGGATCAATCCTACTAAAGAAATTAAGGTATATGTGTAACATTACTTGCACTGGAATGTCGTTTTATTTTGTGTCTAAAATTTGACCTCTTTTTTGTCTTTAGCTTCCTTGCAAAACCAATAGTGTTGTGTGCTCTGATGATGGAGTTTATCTGTTTCTGGGGCACACTCACGGCCTGTCCGTCATCAGTACATCTACACTCACATGTGTAAGCGCATGGCACTGTGAAAGCGTGGAACTCACCAGAATCTCTTGTGCATCTCTGCAAAACTCCTCACACCTGTTATGTACAGTGGATGACATGGGTAATGATGATTATCTGATGTCGAAGATGAAATCTTCATTTGTGCTTATTTAAAAATTGTTTTTTTCCTCTGTCTTGTAAGGTATTGCCCGCCTGTTTGTTCATCACACTGAAAATATTTACTTAATTAAAGTACTGAAGGAAACTGTAAGTGCACTAGATTTTCAAGTTACATGGAGTGTATTGTTTGTTTTTGTTGTTTGTAATGGAAATTAATGACATTTTCTGCAGGACGATATAAATCAAAGACAAATCTGTACAAAATTTGAGGTGTCTAGAAATGGAGACTTCGGAGCTGTTGTCATGACTTGTAAGTTTTGTGTACTAATCCTTCACATTATTTGGACACTTACTAACTTATACCGTCATATTTTTTCCCACATTTCATAAAAATAATAACAATCGATCATCAACCTTATGAAATACAACAAAGGGAGGGGTTTGAATTGAGAAATAAAATGTAAAATAAAACATGTTAAATTTGATGAACTTAATTGTATTTTTCCGAATTTGTAGAAAGGTTTTCTTCTCATTTTATAAAACAGTCAGTTTCTAAAGGTATCACCCTGAGATGCTTTTAAAATAATTTTAAAGAAATCACTTTATTTATTCAAAGTCATTCATTTTAAAAACATTTTTATTAAAAACATTTTTGTCATTAGAAGAATATGATTCCTAAACTGTATTTTTTTTTGTTCAGAAATTTAGGCATACACCTTTAGATCAGTTTTTAAATAGAGAAACATTTCTTAAAAAATGTCCCAAAACCTTTGTAGAATGGTTTAACTTTTCAATACAAAAACATTTAATTTAAACCATTAATGCTGTTTTGAAGCCAGTGGATCTGTTTGGTTGGATGTTTATCGTTTCCCACGGGATTTGTGGCTCAAAGAGCTGGAACCCAAACAGGTAACTGTAAGAAACATATTACTGTTGGAAAACATATTATGTAGCAGTATCGATAGTTAAAGTAAATTTCACATGCACATTTTTTCAAGGCATATTTTCAGTGGTAATTCATTTGCTTCCGGAGTTGCTATAATGGGATGATAATATTCTGCTGTCTTTTCTTTAGGCCATACAAACCCCAGGCTCCACAGAACCCAAACTGTCTCCCACTGTTTTACTCATGAAGATTAAACCTCCAGAAATCCCTGCGGGTATCTTATTAAAGCATTTATATATTATCTCAAGCATCTTAATTCATTATCTACCACACTAATCTTACTTCTATGACAAGCCCAGATTTATGAATTTATTGTTTAAATGTTATGTATCCATAATACATAAATGTTATGTTGTGTATTCTGACAAATATCTGTAAGGAACATCTTTAAAAAGTCCATCCGAAGTCCTGCAGAAAACAGTAGGTGGCACAATAATAGGCTCAGGCCAAAATCACATGATTAGCAGTTCACAATGGGAAAACCAGGATGCAGCATTCAGGAAAATGTTTGGAAAGTACCTAAACTCCAGCCCAATGACACCATCACAACAGAGATCAGAAGGACCCAGGTAAGAGAGTTTAGAGACATTTAGAAGCAGTATATTTTGTTACAGTGTTTATCTTATAACATCACAGAGATTTTAATTTTGTCTTAAAAAATGTTCTCCATGCAGAAACTGTACTTTTCACTTTTTTCTGTATGAGGGGTTTGGCCTATTGCCTGCGGGAGCAAATCCAACTAGAGGTGAATCATGTATTAGAGATGTATTCTTTCAAATTGTAAAAATAATCTACCAGAACAAAGTATTAAGGTTAAAGCAAAATTGTGAATGTATGATATTTCAATGTATTATTTCTATAGAGATTCCAGTTTCCGTGTGTCTCTGGTGGAGTGGCAGTCATAATTTTTTACAGTATATTTTAAAAGCTTCAAAGGATAAAACAGGTACTCCAGACATAACTCGTAAAGAAATGTATTCTATCTTAGAAGAAAAAATCTAGAGTTACGTAACATTTGTTCTGGATCAGATGGTGAGCCAAGGCCAGATGTTTTGTGGCCAAATTCACAGGAAATCCTCTGCTCTGCTGTCAGTGTCTGCACAAGGTTTGTTGTTCTAGGACTTGCCAGTCAGCTGGTGACCATATGGGACCGAAGATTTGGTAAAATGGCTTAGATTAATCTTTTTTAAATGCTGTCTATGATACCCTATGATTTTATGGTGTTTAAAGTCAACAGTAAAACCTGATATAATGTTCTTGTGGTGGTGCAGGGTGTCCATATGCTAATATTGTTATCCCTGGAGAGAGTGCAATATGCAGACTCAAGTTCATTTTGCAGAGGGCATGGCAACAACAGGTCACTACTCACCAGCAAGGCCCCTTTTCACCTGAACTGCAGTTAGTGGTCACATGCAGAAATGGGTCATGCTACAGTGTGGCAGTGGGACGTGGAGGAGACACACAGATTTTTGCATTAATCGAAAGGTACAAAAGACACCAAACTACTGAATTTGCTGTAAGAATATTGTATAAAATTTTGTCTATTTGTTTTCTTTCATCAGACCACAAGACCAAGGCAGTTTCACCACTGTTGCTGAACCTGTGCCTTTCCTTAAGAGTCTGGTAAAAATGACCTTTTATTATATACTGACTCTTATATCATACCGAACATGTGGGACTTTCATCCACAGAACACCAAAGAAGATATTTTAAATAAGACTGGTTAAAAAATTAACCTTGCTCTGTCAACTCTTAGACTTTGTTGATGCAAAGAAATGGGCAAGTATCTGTATGGGACATGAAGGATGCAGCACCAGTGTTCATGTTAACCCTGCCTCAGATGCATGTGCTGAGCCCAGTCTGGGACCCTGTGTATGTGATGGATCCGGTCCAGCAAAATCTGTATATTAGAGGTAAGCTTTACTTACTTTAAAGGATTGTGTGGTTGTCACAGCTGGTTGAAATAATAAAAAATCAATATTAAATACTTTACAAAAATAGATATCATATGTGTGACACCTTATCCTGTTTTCTACTCTGTGTTGTTTTTTATTCAGTGATTATTATATTTCTCACCTCATGGCTTGTGTTAATTAGGTGACAGAAAAACACATTTGAAAAAAGTGACAGATGAAGAAGAGGATGAGAGTTCTGTTTTTATCTTTAGCTTCTCCCAGTGTTCAGTGATGGATCTGTATCAGATCAAATCGCCAGCTGACACAGAGAAAGAGACAAGAATCACACGCTGTGGTTTTGAGGAAGCCTGCAACATTTACATTAAGGAAAGGTTTGTGAACTGTCTGTTGAATGTGTTAAAAAAAACAGAATATCAAACTTTAGACTGTTTTTGCTTTGAGCTGTAAAGTTCTCTAACAGATTCTATACTTTTTTTGTATCCCCAGATTTGACACTTTGGAAGAAAGAAGCAGAAATTTGAACATCCAATGGGAACAGCTTCAGAAGCATGTTGTTAAATGAAACATCTATGTGACAACGATCAGATACAAAATACAGGATAGAAATTGCATCATTAGTATCATTCTGTTCTTTCAACTCTCTCTAAGTTTGGTTTAATGCAAGGCCATTGTGAGAATTCATGATTTGGAAGGGTACACTCAAAATACATAAAAGCATGAAGGTGGTACATTAGGCTTCAGTTACACAGATAGCATGAAAATGTTTTATTAAGAATTTTGCGCAAGAACAAATGAGTTACATTTTCACATTTTATAATAAAACTAAATCATCTTTTAAAATGTACAGTCCTAGTCATTCAAATATGAAATCACAGCTTACTATTATACTAATTTGTGTTCTTTGTTGTATCATTCTTCTTTATTTTTAGACAGGTCAAAAGTATTGGTGTAAAGCTTGTACCCTGTTTCCAGCACATATTCATGATTTGTTGAATTTTTTACTGAATATCTTTTTAATTAAATTTGGGCTGCATCGTAAGGCTTATTGAAAAGCTCCAGGTTATTTCAAGTTATGCACATTATTATTTCGTTTATTTAATAAATTTTAGTCATATTTTGAACTTTCGCACACAGATTGCCACGGGCAGATGACAGATTTTAATTCAATTTATGCTAATTTGTGGAACATACAATGAGTATGAACATAATATGAAGTCACAGGCTATCCACATTGAGTTGTATTAAAATTAATATCTGCCAAGCATTCAGAGGCTTTGGTTTTTCAATTAATTTATTGCCATTTGACCACGAGACAAAAATACTTTAGAAAAAAAGAGAAAAAATTAAAGAATGTACACCTACTATTCAAACTCAATTCTGTGTTATCAACCTGTGTTTAGGTCCAAAATGGACAGACCCAACCACCATCACCAGCATGCGTTTAAACTTGATAGAGGTAATATCCTAATTTTGTATTTGTATTGTAGATGTATAGTCCCTATTAAAGATCCAAGTGCCTAAAAATCTTTTACACCATTCTTTATATTTATACACATTCTCGTTCTTATTCAATTTTTTCTAAAGAAGTGTGATGAACTGCTAGTCTTTTTAAAGTAAAAGAGGAGGCAGAGCATCTGAGGGAAGTCATCAAAGAGTTATTAGTGTTCTCTAACTCAAAGTTGACCATGTTACGCCGCCGTTGCCTCATGCCTCTGCACAGTGGAATAGTAAAGAGACCGTAGATGATGGGGTCCAAACAAGCGTTTAACAGGCCAAAGACAAAGAGCATGTGCGAGAGTGATTGCGACACTGTTTCCTCAAGGCCAGCAGGATAGAACCAGTACCATAGACCAAGCATGTAGTAGGGTGTCCAACACACCATGAATGACAGGACAATGACCACACTCATCTTCAGGGTACGCAGACGTGCCTTTGGGATGTTGTTCTTTGACCTGCGGAGCTGGACTCTGTTGGATAGCACTGAATATCACAAAGACACAAAAGGAAGTAAGTCATTTTATAATGTACTTTAGCACATCTCACAGATCTGAGATTTAAATGACTTACAGTTGTCCTTCATTTTCTTAGAGATCTCAAACAGTATCCTGGTGTAGCAAGAGATCATGATGAGGAGGGGAAGGAGGAAGAGGAAGGTAAAGGTAAGCATGTTGTAAACAGTTTCATGCCAGCTGGAGCTAAAACTGCCGTGGGTCGTACACTGAATAAACTGCTCGGGAAAATCAATCACGACGACATGGAAAACAAATACCTGGAAACGAGAGGACATCCCATCATTTATTAAATGTTAATATCAGTAACTAAATTTAAGTATAAAGGAGGAAAAATTCAACGGGTTGTTCTTTACTGTAGAAATGTAAAGACTCTTATTTTTCCAAAACCATTCTTTCAAAAGTACAAGTAGAGAAATAAATAGAATATCAAGGGTGTTTTATGTTTTTTTCATCATACTTTAAGGGATAGTTCAACCCAAAATAGCAATTTTATTAGCATTTATTAACCTTTGAGTTGTTCTTAATCTGTATATAGTTCTTTGTTCTGAGATAGATATTTGGAAGAATGCTTAAAACCAAACAGTTCTGGGGCCTAATTGACTACCATAGAGGAACATATTACTTTATAAATATGTGTGATCTGTTGAACACAAAATGAGATATTCTGAAGAATACAGCAAGGCAAAGGGGTCTGGGGTTTTGACTACCATTGATCAGTTGTGGTCTGGTGGTTAGAAAGTTGACTTGTATGTAGAAGTTTGCGAAATCCCAGGGCCAGCACACAACGACTGAAGTGTCCTTGATCAAGACATCTTACCCCTGTTTGCTCTGCAGTGATGATTGACAACTGCACATTACTTGTAAGTCACTTTGGGTAAAAGCGTCTATCAAATGAATAAATGTAAATGTTCCATTTTAATTTGTCCTACTGTGCTAGTCAATGGGGTCAAAGAACTGCGTAGTGGCAAGCATTCATCCAAATATCTCTCTTTGTGTTCAAACAAAGAAAAACATTTGTACAGATTTGAAACCAGAGTTAATTCATGACATTATTTTCATTTTTGGGTTAAATATCACTTAGAGAGAGATAAGATCTGCTGCCAAATTATCCTCAAACATTTCCTTTTGTTCAAGAAAAAGATTTGTTTTGTAAAGCAAAGGAATTATCTTTAAGGCAATATTTAACTAATTAAATATTGGCAAGCATTCATCCAAATATTCTCTTTGTGTTCAAACAAAGAAAAACATTTGTACAGATTTGAAACCAGAATTAATTCATGACAGTATTTTCATTTTTGGGTTAAATATCACTTAGAGAGAGATAAGATCTGCTGCCAAATTATCCTCAAACATTTCCTTTTGTTCAAGAAATAGAATTTTTCTGTAAAGCAAAGCAAGTATCCTTTTAAGGCAATCCAATAAAAATCCAATAAACATACTTATTTGAACTTCTGTTTGATCAAAATATCTAAATGTATTAAACATAAACAGAGCAACAATATACAGAGAAGAAAGACAAAGAACCAAAGAAGAATTTGCTATTCTGACACACCTGTGGTATAGATAACACCATACTCATGACCCATGCCACACTCAGCAGAACTTTATTCCTCCTGCTGGCCTGGTTGATGGAGAGAGGATTCAGAATAGCAGACTGTCGATCCAAACTTATGACCACAGTCATAAAAGCGCACGAATACATGGCAAAGAGTTTGAGAAACATAAGTGTCCTGCATGCGACATCTCCGGCCAGCCACTGCACGGTTATATTCCACACAGCATCCAGCGGCATCACCACAAACGTTACAAGTAAATCCGCCACAGCCAGATTGGTGATGATAAGTCGGACGTGTGATTGTTTTCTGCGGTTATGATTGGCGGAGTAAAGCACGGCGAGGTTGCAGCAAGCGGACAGTGCGCAGAGGATGAGAGTGAGGGTGACGCGGACCTGAGCTGCTGTGGTGAAGCTGGGCAGGTGATGAGATTTTCTGACACTTGTGTTACAGTAACTGGCATCAGAAATGCATGTGTTGTTCAATAGAGATGCATCCTCTCTGTGATGAGTTGAGTTCATTTTGAGTAGACACTTTTTGAAAAAATGCATTTATTTTTATATAATTATGAGCAAAAATTGGATTTATGAATGGGAAAGAAAATCAATATATTTACCTTAAAGAAAGCTTCTTTTAGATGAAGACGTTTCTCCAGGAGTCATCTGTCATTTTTGATGAGTCTTGGGTGAATCAAGTGTTGGAGTATGAATCACATCATCATGGAGGGGCGTGGTTTTAATATTTAATATCTCTATTTTTTTATTTCTAGTGGTTCTGGTTCCTACTTATTATCAACAGCCTATCAATTATTGCACAGCAGAATGATTTTTTAGAAATGTAAACACACACACACACACACACACACACACACACACACACACACACACACACACACACACACACACACACACACACACACACACACACACACACACACACACACACACACACACACACACACACACACAGTTATTACACAATAGTATTAATTTTTGCAATTTAAAAGAGGCAATATAAAAAAAAACAGGTCACACACTTTCTAAATAGTTTTCACAAGTTACATTTTTTGTTCTTCTTTCTTTGAAAATGACTGAAATATTATTAAGGTTATAACAATTATTTCATTTAATTGTTTAAGAATTTATTTGAATGTTTTATAGGTTAAACCGAGCAAAACTAGAGGATCTGTTTCATATAAACTTTATATGAATAAAATCTATGCTTCTTTTTTAATAACACTGTAAAAATAGTAAAGTATTTAACTAGTAAATAATTAATGATTGTATCTATCTCTGGAGACAACAGACACATGTGATGTAAAAGAGTGTTGTCAGGAAGGTCACGGTGTCCCACAGAGGAATAAACTCAATCCTTGCTCTGAGCTCGGAAGTGCCACTAACTCCACTCTGAAAGCCTTATAGCCTTACTATGGTTTAATTTCAGGGACAGAAACATGATCAGGAAAAAACTAAATCCTTGAAATTTGTTCAACTGTTTTTGCACTAGTTATGCCTTTAGATACTTTTTTTTACTTAAAATTTATTTATTTTCTTGCCTAATTTGTTTTTAATGTAAAGACATTTTTGGCCTTTTAATATACATATACATAAGGACTGAAGGTGATTGAAGCTCATTTTATTGAAAATCTCATGTTGACCCAACTGCTGCTTTTAAATGGAATGACATACATTTGTGGAGTTGTATGTTAACATGCAGAACAACAACATAAATTAGGTAGCGAGAAGAAAAATGGATGTATTATTGTACACTCGGAGTCTTGATAGGATCTGTACACAATGGGTTGTATGTGTAAGATATCATGGGTCATGTCATTGAACCTTAAATACTGTTACTGAAGACTGTTTTGGTGACATTTACCCTGGGTCTTGAGCCTATACTTACTGTGCATTTAAAGTGTAGTTCTTCTTATTATCATAACACTTTTCTAAACAACGCAAAACTTAAGTTTTCATCAACAAATATATTAACATTTAAGATGTGTATAACACATTAGATAAAACATTTTATACACTGTTAAAATCTATTATTAAAACTAAGTAGAAAATATTTAGATAATTGATTAAAAATCAAAGAGTTCATTTCTCTAAAGAAGTTCATTCAATGAAATAAATAAGTGTTTAATTAACATATAGTTAGTAATATGATGATTTTTTTGTGATATCACATGTCTGTAGATGAATCTAAGTAATCTTCTCTATATATTTTCTTTTCCTCACAATATGAGGGGTTATGTAGAGATCATTTGTTCAGTGTAGACCTCTATCCGTGAACTGTTGATTTTGGCCACTAGATGTCGCCCAACATTGCATATTTAAAGCATGCAGTTAGAAAAAAATGACCACAGTACCCCCAGTTTAACCTTTCATGCCCATTTTAGTGTATTGTTTACAAACTTGTGACTTTCACCTCAATACCGTTTTAACCTAATATATGTTTTTAGAATGTATGTTCTAATACTTAATATACAAATGCATTTAACTTGGATAAATTTGTTAGTAAAATGACTGCATTAAGTGTGACATACAAAGTAAAGTTAAACTTTCTCCAATCTATATTTGCTACTCTTTTTTTACCCTTGTGAAGATAATTTGGCCGTTTAAAGCAATGTTTAACTGAATGAATATATAATTTACTTACAATTAGTACAAACGTGTACAGGTTCATAATTATTGGAATAAAACAATTGGGACCCTCTATTCATAATAGCAAGAACAATATCATCAAATTCTCCATATTTTATCATAAATACATACTTTTTATTTTAGTTTTATTCTATGTTCAGTGTATCTGATAAAAAGATCACAACATTTGTCTAATTCTTACTTTAAAAATGGAAAAAGAAAGATTTTAATGAGTGAATTTGGTTATTTGTTACATTATTGTGTGTAATTTTAACAATAGGCTTAAATGGTGATGTGATGCAAGCTTTGGAAAAGAGAGGGATATGTGATGCTATAATGGAGTACAGTCCTCTTTGGCTCAATATGAATCACTCTAAGGGCTCAGTAGAGCCATAGACAGATGGGAAAACACAAGGAGTGGTGAGGGTTGCTCTGTAGGGTGGATAAAAAACAACCAGTCAATACTCTCTCTCTCTTGTAAACTCTCTCTTTCTAGCGTGTGTGTGTGTGTGTGTGTGTGTGTGTGTGTGTGTGTGTGTGTGTGTGTGTGTGTGTGTGTGTGTGTGTGTGTGTGTGTGTGTGTGTGTGTGTGTGTGTGTGTGTGTGTGTGTGTGTGTGTGTGTGTGTGTGTGTGTGTGTGTGTATAAATCAACTCTGCCTCCAAAGACAGTCTGAGATATACTGTTATGCTATTGCTGAGTCCATTCTTTAGGCAGCAGTAAATTTTCTTTGCTTCAGAGTATTGAAGCACAGAGACCTTCAGCGCAAAACTACCGATTACCTCCAATCACACTCACTGTGAATATAGACACATTAAATGACCACTGTATGATGCAGTCAAAACTGTAGTCATTTTGGGTTACTAAAGCATAAGTTCTGTTTCATTAAAAAAAAGATGATTGTTATATTATAGTTTACAGTAAAATCAACAAGAGTTGAGGAGATTATCAAGAAATTATGTAATGATTATTTATAACAAGATTGATCACCACTCTATTACCAATAAGCAAGATTTAGAAAAATTTAACTCTTGCATTTTAATCCCTTTTTTATTTTATATATGGTATGAAAGATAAAGCACAAATACGGAAATTAATATTTGCCCATATGATATTTGGTCAGTGGCAGCTCAAATTTCTCTAGTTTGGCACATTGCTCTCAGGGGACACAGTGAGTGATATTTTTAGTCTTGTTATACAATTTGCTTTGACATTTCCGTCAACCGCACTAAGACTCCATTTTAAACATTTGAGTTCAGTAGTAAAAGATTAAAGAATTATGTTATTATTGACCAAAAAGCAAACACAAGAAGAAAGCAGAAAGGTGGAATATAACATACAGAGAGAGCAATCATTGCAGTGGACTAAAAAGTATTTAGCTCACTTATATTTATATATTGTTTGCACAAATCTGCTCAATCCTGATGCTCAGCTGTTGCTGAAATAAATCCACTATGCATTCTTAATTATACACATTGAGAAATAGTTCACCTTTTTACTCACCCTCTTTCTTTTCAAATTATATGACTTACTATTTTCTGTATAACACTCGATAAAATATTCTAAATAATGTTGAAAACTGAAAAACCCGTTGCTTGTATGGTATAGACACAAATTCCATGCGTCAACAGGTACCAACAATCTACAAAATATGTTCTGCACAAGTAAAAAAGAGGATGAATAAATGATAATTTTCATTTAAATAAGAATGACCTTCTATTCCTTTAAACTGGTTATGAGTATTTTACCTCATGTTGCTGAAATACACAATCCTATTGTGATTGTATGTGTGGCCTTAAAGGGATAATACACCCAAAAATCCAAATTCACCTTTTACTCACCTTTGGGCTCTTCCTAAATCTGTATAAATGTCTTGCTCACTCAGAAAACTGTTACTATTACTGCCCCAGTGACTACCATAGTAGAAAATCTACAAAGAGTTCTGCTGTTATTTTGACTACAATTGTCATTTTTCCTATAATAGTCAGTAGGTCAAAGAACAGTTTGGTTCTGAGCATTCTTCCAAATACACTAAACTGCCAAAAGTATTCGCACACCTGCATTGACTCGCATATGAATTTAAGTGACATCATATTCCTAATCCATAGGGTTCAATATGATGTCGGTTCAACCGTTACAGCTCTAACAGCTTCAAGTCTTCTGGGAAGGCTGTCCACAAGGTTTAGGAGTGAGTTAAGGGAATTTTTGTCCATTCTTACAGAAGCGCACTTGTGAGGTCACACAATGATGTTGAATGAGAAGGCCTGGTTCTAAGTCTCCGCTCTTATTAATCCCAAAGGGTTTCTATCGGGTTAAGGTCTGGATTCTGTGCAGGCCAGTGAAGTTCATCCACACCAGACTCTGTCATCCATGTCTGTATGGATCTTACTTTGTGGTGCACCATCATGTTGGAAGAGTCCAGCTCCAAACTGTTCCCACAAAGTTGGGAACAAGGGATTGTCCAAAATGTCTCGGTATGCATTCAGAGTGAAAGTTGAAACACCTTATTTTGATTTTTTGGTGAGCGAATACTTCTGTCGATCCAACAGAACAAAGAAATGTATCCATATTTAAACTAGAGAGTGTGACAGTATACTTTGGGTGCTTTCAACAGAGAAATAATGTATCAGTCTTAAAAAAACACATCTGATAAAGATTCTGAAAATGACCAGGACAAGTGGGATGCTTAAGAAAACAGATGTCAGTCCACCAACTAAAGACCCTGTTTGACATCCCCCCATACCATGTACATTTATAAGCTATCATCCAGCCATTCATCCAGGGGGAGGGGGATTATCTTAGGACAGATACAGTGAGGAGAGGAAAGAGGAGAGAGAGAGAGAGAGAGAGAGAGAGAGAGAGAGAGAGAGAGAGAGAGAGAGAGGTCATCATTTGGTGCAGACTGTGATGGAAACGCAGACCTGAATCCCCTCATCAGCACCAGGACCAAAGGATGACCGTCTCCCATCTGTGACTCCATCACCGTCTCCGTGTGCCGGGGTTATTTATAGTCTGCATTTGGACCATTCAGATTCAGAGATCTAAATGCGTAGTCGGAGCTCATTTCCTACGACTCGATCGCATCCCATCCTCACCGGACCGCAACCGGAGGCGATGCCAATGGACCCGTGCACGTCTCGCTGAGGATCCATCCTTGCACTCCTCAATGGTCCCTTTCTGTCCGAGTCTTGCTGCAGTCCGCATCGGAGGATGCAGGTGAAACACTCGATGTGCGCGGAGGGGAGCACGCCGGACTCCGAGCCAGACGAGTACCAAAAGAAGACATCATGCTTCTCCAACATCAAGATATTCCTTGTGTCAGAATGTGCCCTAATGTTGGCACAGGGCACTGTTGGAGCCTATCTGGTGAGTTCAAATGCAGCTCATGTCGTAATGACATTGAATCCTTTACATCCATCATTTTCCTTCAATGTGAGATAAACAGGGTCGAGGTGGCTCTTCTCCTTCTTGGAATGCTTTATTTTCTTGGGATTTAGGGGATGGGGATGATCATCTATGAATGGCCCTGTGGTCAAGGATAAACACATGATTGTATTTTGTAAAATGAGACGTCACACCTCTACGTTCACTCTCAGCATCATTGCATAAACGCATCTGCTGCTGTGGAGGATGGAGAGGGATTGATGTGATGTCTCTGGGGAGTTTTGTTTTATTCTCTGTGTTGAATAAAAGGTCATGGGGGATATTTATTTGTCTTGAAACATCAAGGATGCAGCATCATGAAACCACTAAAATATGTGCATTTTGTGGCAAAGTTACAGGTCACAGGTTTGTGACTAAAGAAGATATTTGGAAGAATGTTGGTAGCTGGGGTCTATGCATTGGGTTTGTGTTTATGCATTGGAATGGAATGGTTGCTGCGGTTGTCTGTGGCCTTTTTCTGAATATCTTCTTTCTTGTTCTGCATAGGGAGGAAATTCATTAAAAAGTTATTTAAAGAAATATTGGCGTTTTTTAACTATGTATTTGATGTGTTTACTCCTCTTGTTATTTGAAACTTGTATAACGACGGAAGACATTTTGAAGAATGTGTAATTTGCACCCATTCACTTGCATTGATTTTGTGTCCATATAATTGAAGTGAATGGGTGCTGCCGTTGTTTGTGCTTTTCTTCATAATATTTTCTTTTCTTTTTCTGCAAAGGAGGAAAAGTCACACAAAATTCTTCAAACAAATATCTAAATTTAAAGAATAAAACATTTGTTTAGATGTACTTTACACATCTGCTTACCATTTGAAAACTGTATAAAAATAAGATATTTTAAAGAATGTTGGTAACTGGCACCTATTGATTGTATTGATTTTGTTTCTATACAACCGATTTTAATGGATGCTGCCGTTGTTTCTGCTTTTCTTCAGAATATCTTCTTTTGTGTTCTGCAGAGGAAAAAAATAGCTATTAAAATGTTTAGATTTACTTTACTCATCCTCTTGTCATATGAAACCTCTATGTAAGAGGAAGATATTTTAAAAAATGTCAGTAATTGGCACCTATTCACTTGCATTGGGTTAGTGTTCATACAATAGAAATGAACTGGTGTTGTTGCTGTCCGTGCCTTTCTTCAGAATATCTTTTTTAGTGTTCTGCAATGTATGTCCTACAAAAGGTCATGAGAACAAATATCTTAATTTTTAGAATAGTTTGTGATATAATTTACTCATCCCCTTGTCATTTGAACGAGGATGATTAAATTATGACAAAATCATCATTTTGGTTGAATTTTCCTTCAGATAACTGTGTACTCTTCTTTTTTTAGGTCAGTGTCCTCACCACCCTAGAGCGACGCTTCAACTTGCAGAGCGCTGACGTGGGCGTGATTGCTAGCAGCTTTGAGATTGGCAACCTTGCCCTCATCCTATTCGTCAGCTACTTTGGGGCCAGAGCACATCGGCCGCGGCTGATAGGTTGTGGTGGGATCGTCATGGCGTTGGGAGCCCTCCTGTCCGCTCTACCAGAGTTTTTGACCCACCAGTATGAATATCAGTCCGGAGAGTCACGGCCTATAGGACAGGGAAGGGATATGTGCTCCAATACTACTCGACCTGGACTGTCTGATCCTAGTTATTTCTGTGGGAATAGAACCAATACCAACATGATGTATCTCCTGCTCATTGGAGCTCAGATGCTTCTGGGAGTTGGGGCAACACCCCTTCAGCCACTGGGTGTATCATACATTGATGATCACGTCAGGAGAGAAGACTCTTCCCTTTACATTGGTGAGAGTAACCTGCTTTGATTATTTTGTGTTTATCAGTACGTGTCCACAAGTAGTCTAAAATCAGTATCCTTCTTCTGTGAAAGACACCAAAAAATATTGTCAGTTGGGACACCCGTTTTTTGGTTACCACCATTCGTCCAAATATCTTCCTTTTTGTTAGGTAAAGGAAGTATGTCATACAGGTTTTTAATAACAAAAGAAAGAGAGAGAGAGAGAGAGAGAGAGAGAGAGAGAGAGAGAGAGAGAGAGAATTGAAAAAAGTCATTCTGGGGTGTACTGTCCCGTATCACAATCTGAACCTTTGGTAAAGTGTTTGCAAATGTAGGGGTCAGGACAAAGAAATAAAAGAAAGCACAGTTGTGGTTTAAGTGCATATCACATAGCCGTGCCGCCAATATCCTGCCAGTTTCGCAGATTACAGCACTTTTTATTATTAATCATTTACAAACCGCTGCTCTTTACTGCTGTCCTGATGGACTCCCTGGCACACTGAATGAATGTACACACATAATTAAAAAAAGGAAGCTCTGTACAGTAGCTGGTATTGAGTTTAAATCCACGGCTTTAGTGTAGTGCGTTACTGTCTTCAACTTCTGTTGCTATGTTGTTAAGGGGTAAACAAGATTCAATGATGGCCTTCAGTGCCTGTTATTACTCATGTGAAGCTAATGTGTCCTGGCTGCTCTGTCGTCCCTTAGGCAGCTCACATTCTCTCTCTTTCCATTCTTTCCATTCTTTCTGTCTTTTGCTACAACAACACCGCATTGAAATCAAGAATGGCTTAAAGGAATTGTTTCCATCCCACAATAAAATATGTGAAAATGGATAAGTTCACCCAAAACCACAAATATATGCAATACAAGGAGAAATTTTGAAGAATGTTGACCTTCTTTATTTCGTAATGTTAAGATGTGACTAAGGCCGCCAGTCCATAACATTGTGTTTTGGGTTTCAAAGAAAAAAAAACACGGACCAGCACGAGTACGAAGTAAAGTGTATTGAGACTAACATACAATTTCTGTGTGAATTATGTTATGTGTGTTATCTTCAATTTTCTGCATCGTCTGTCTGGAGACATTAATGTCTGGGAAACTTATTTTAAAATTGTATTTCGCTGACCCTCCTCTGTCGTATTCATAACCTTCAAAACCGGATCTTTTGTACATCTTACCTAAGTTTATATAGATTTCCCATTTAAGTGTCTTTCACAACATATTTATCCAAGATATGTTACAAAACTCTATTAACACAAAATTCACTATTTGAATTTTTTTTAATGGTGGATGGCATTAGCATTTAAACTTACATCCATGATAAAAAAATGCATAACAAAATTCCATTTAGGGTATCAAATAATATTAGACAGCAGAAATAACATTGAAAGTCAGGGGTTACAGACCCTCATGCCTTAGGTCACAGAGTTTTGCCTCTATGTATTTTACATTTTTATTTTACATTCATGCATTTGACAGACATTTTAGTCCAAAACAACATACATCATATTTGGAGAATAATTTTAATCAAGCAAATTTTGTTTTCCTGGAAATCAAACATCTGACCTTTGCATAATATTTCTGCAATGCTGGATCAGTTAGGAGAAAGGAACACCTGTTTTACGTCATAGGGTGAAGCTTTAGCTGCTCATGGAGAATTCGGATAATTTATATCAGCATGTGGCTGTTTGTGTTCAGTAAGTATTCAGTGTTCTTTGATTATGCTGTGCTTCTGTCTGGACTAATAATTACTTACTATGGGATAAAGCAGCAGATAGTACAACCTTTACAAATGTGTCCGATTTCTATGAATTCCTATGGGATCCATAATAACATTTAAGGTATAAGAATTGGCTCAGAAATGTATGTGTTCATCAGGTTTAACACAACAAATACATTAGGTGCCAAAATTATATAGTTATGTATTAGAGGTGATTATTTTCCATAGAATTTTTTTAAACGAAGACACCGGTAAAATTCAATTAATTGTTTACTTTCACCTTTTTTGTTTTATCTAAAAAGGTAAAGTTACATTGAAGAACCAACAATGAAAGTGAAATGGCATCGTTTAACAATAAAAAAAATCCCTAAAAAAGTTCAAATAAGGGAACCGTTTTAATGAGTATTTTTTTCGAGGATCTATTGACAGAAATGCAATTTATATACATATACATAAATATGTCTTTAGAGCTGTGTAAAGACCTTACATATTAAAGAATTATGTTTTTATTACCTTAGAATGAGCTATCGCATCATTATTGGAATTCTTACCTGGAATTTTAGGCCGCCATGTTTTGCAGTATGCATAAATGGATAAACTTCTCTAGAGAATGCTTAAATGCGTTATCTCATTCTGCGTAGAAGCACATGCCGACTAAATTAATAGTGCTTCGAAAGGGACGGGGTAGGGGTCCGTTTTAAAACTCACCACTAGATACTGCTATATTTAAGTGACTGGTCCTATAAATTGAAACTCATAGTTTACCCCAAAATTAAAATTCTTTAGACATGTTTTACTTCCATCTCATTCCTGCATAACTTGATATTTTAGGAATAGATCCAAACATTTAAAATCATGTGGCCATGGGTTGTTATGGAAACAATCATTCTACAAAATAACTTATTAACATCTTAATGAAACGATAATGAAAATCTTTTCTTTTTGTGTAATAGTGCAATATGAAACAGCCTAATGTGGTCATTTACACCACATGTTAATAAAGAACAATATTTTTCTGTTGTATTACAGGTATCTTATTCTCAACACTGGTGTTTGGACCAGCCTGTGGTTTCATTCTTGGCTCTCTCTGCACCAAAGTTTATGTTGATGCAGTCTTTATTGACACATGTGAGTATGGGAATAAAATTCAACCTGAAAATGATGAAAACGAAAAAGTTGTTTCCTAAAAATAATACTTTTAAAGTCCTTTGATCACTCCTGCAAAGTGGCAAAAGCATTAGTCTGGCGTCTTATGATTAATCTCTTGTGTTTGTGTGTTTGTAAGTCACTTTGGATAAAAGCGCCTGCTAAGTGAATAAACATAATGGAATGTAATAGAACACCACACCTAAATCATTTCTCATGGCATCTCTGTTCACTCCCAACAGCCACCCTGGACATTACTCCCGATGACCCGCGCTGGATCGGCGCCTGGTGGGGCGGCTTTATCATCTGTGGCCTTTTCCTTTTCCTCTCCTCGTTTTTCATGTTTGGCTTCCCGCAGTCGCTGAACGAGCCCGGGGAAGATCCGGGGGGCGAGAGTGAACAGGCCATGTTGCCTGCCGAGCTGGTGCAGGAGTATGAAGGAGTGAAAACCTCTGATGGCCCAGACATCAACAACGGCCTCACCTGCTGCCAGCACCTGCAGGGTGAGACAGAGGACATGGAAATAAAATGCACAGCAAACCATTCTAATAGAAATGTAGCTTCTACAAAAAAGTGTAGTTTTCTTAACGTTAGCCATCTAATTTTAGTCTCATTTCCCATTAGTTATCCCTAAGGTGACTAAGCATCTGCTGTCCAACCCGGTTTTCACTTGTGTCATTCTTGCGGCCTGTATGGAAATCGCTGTGGTGGCGGGGTTTGCTGCCTTTCTGGGGAAATATCTCGAACAGCAGTTCAACCTCTCAACGTCCTCCGCCAATCAGCTTCTAGGTACTCAAAATCAAATGACTAAAAATGCAAATGGTGAAATAAACGCTATGTCATTTTATGAAATCCTATCCATCGCTTAAATCTTCTTGTTTGTGATGGTGTTTATAGGGATGACAGCAATCCCCTGTGCTTGCTTGGGTATTTTTCTGGGAGGCCTCCTGGTGAAAAAGTTGGATCTGTCGGCGTTAGGAGCTATCCGCCTCGCAATGATTGTAAACATCATCTCTACGGCCTGCTACGTCTCCTTCCTTTTCCTTGGTTGTGATACGGGCCCAGTCGCTGGGGTAACTGTTGCCTATAGCAACGAGTGAGTAGAGCGCTTCAACATAAAAGTCTCACACAGATTTTTAGTCACTGTGATTGTATACAGGACGTTAATTAAAGCACAGTCTTTTATGGTATGAAGTTTTCACAAAATATGATGTTTATTTATGTTTATTTCACAAAGGTTCTTTTAACATGTTTTTTTGGATTTGAAGGTCACGTTTTTCCTTCTACATCCTGGTTAGAGGAAATTGCATTAAAGTTGCATTATAAGTTCTTTAGACTGTTAAACATGTTGAGTTGATCTATTTGTTAAAAAACGAGTCGGAAAACAATGCTAAAGCTGTTATGATTCGCTGTTTGATTGGGATCTGCTATCTGTAGAGATTAACATAAGAGTGTCAGCAAACTGCTTATGATACTGTTTTAATATAACATAAAACATTACAGAATTCATGTATAATTTTTCTTTCCTCATTCTCTCTACATAGGAGTCTGGGATCATGGGATCGGGGCGAGGCTGCGTGTATGTCAGGATGTAATTGTTACACATCTTATCTAAGCCCAGTCTGCGGCTCCAATGGCATTACCTACCTCTCAGCCTGTCTGGCTGGCTGCACTAAATCTGTGAGTTTCGACTCACATTCATTCATAAGCAGAATTATTTGTGCATTGAAACACTCCCCACTGCATACAGATCAATACACATGGAGAGATGTTAGCTTAAATGCTTTCTGAGGTCACTGTGCTAAGACATCGTCTTGTCTTCTGTCCCTGGTCAATTAGAAATACTTGGTTTTTACTCTTTCAGAAACATTAGACTCTATAATCTCAAGTCTTCTGGCTTTTTTATATTTCTAACTAGACGCGTGGAAATCTCCAGTGTAGCACTTAAGAAAAAGATCCATCATGAAATATGCACTCAGCCCGGCTCTTCCTCTCTTTTTCAGAATCTGACAGGATGTAAATGCATCGATCATGCGGACGGGCCGGGTACAGCATCACCAGGAAAGTGTTCCAGCCCAGGCTGTCAGCAGGCTTTCCTCACATTTCTCGCAGTCGTCTGCATGTGCAGCATGATCGGAGCTATGGCCCAGACTCCTTCTGTTATCATCCTGATCAGGTAATCTTGGTGACCCCCAAGACATTAAAGTATTGTCCACCTAAACTAAAAAGACCCATCAAGACCTGTCATGAAATCTGTTTAATGTCTATGCTTGGTTTAAATAAATTTGGAAATATGTTAGCAACAGGGTGTAGAAAATGATGGTATTGTTTGTCGTTCTGTTAAACAAAAAAGACAATTTCGGAGGAATTTAGGAAAACAAGAAGTTCTGGGGGAACCATTGACTATCATATAGAATTTTTCCACGATGGTAGTCAATGGTGCCGCAGAAATCTCAGTTACTAACATTCTTCAAAATATATTTCATTGACTGCAACAGAACAAAGAAATGAATACAGGTTTGGAACTATTTGTGTAAACAATACCTTTAAAACGATAAAACCCCTAAATAAAATCTGTCATCCTTTACTCCCCCATTAGTTGTTCCTAATCTTTACACATATGTTTTGTCTGATGAAAACAGAAATGATTTTGGACAAATGCTTTCTACCAAGAATTTTTGTGGACCCCATTGACTACCATAGCAAAAATAGTTAATAGTTAATATTTTGAAGAATGTAGAAAATCAAAATGTTCTGGGACACTTTTGATCCGCACTTTTATTTTTTCCAACTATTGTAGTCAGTGGTATCCAAGTACAGTTACTTTTACAAGCTTTCTTCCAAATATCTTTCTTACTGTTCATCAGGAACAAATTTAGATAGGTTTGGAACAACTAACTACTTAATTTTTGGGCAAACTTTGAAGTGCCTTTTAGATAGTGATAACTTAATAATAATTGTATTCTTTGAGTCCTCAACGATATATAAATGCGATTAAAGTTTCAAAGAACGCATTTTTAGTTTGATTATTAACCTTGATGCTTTGAAGAAAACACTTGCAATTCGTTTCTGACTCTTTAAGGCCCGCCTCCCAATGTCCTGGTCAAATGGTCTATTCTACTGTTATTGATCAATTCAGTTTTCAGTTACTGCATCACCACCGGTGATGAGACGACGTCATGTGAATCCAGTTACTTCCATAACAGGTGTCTGATGTCACGGAAGTAGCTGGCGTTTCCTGTAGTCCAAGACTTCTGGTAAAGATGATAACTCAGTTTAATCGGGAACATTGGGACTGAAAGGGGCAGTCGTGGCCTAGTGGTGAGTGAGTTGAACTTGTGATCACAAGGTCACCTGTTTCGATTAACAAGGCTACAAGTAACGTCTGACGTGCCCTTGAGCAAGGCACCTTAACTCCAGGGGCTGCAGTGTGAACTGCCCACTGCTCCGGATGTGTTCAATACTCAATGGATGGGTTAAAGGCTATAGGTCAACATATCAGACAAATATGTCACTTTCACGCAAACACAGAAAGGAATTGTAAAATGATGTTTAAAATCTGACATGCACGTTAACACTTAAAGGTTAACATGTTAAAGGTTTTATCTTGTAAATTGTTTGATTTTGACAAAATTTTCTGTTGTTGTTGTTTTTAGAACCGTAAGCCCAGAGCTGAAGTCATATGCTCTTGGAGTTCTCTTTCTGCTGCTCCGGTTGTTAGGTAAGATCCTGGCATAATAAATTGCATTTAAAGTGGTCCTGCTGGTACTAGTTATTGCTGTTTCTATTTATTTTTGTAATATTGTTTATTTAATATTGATATGTTTAACTTTTATATGTAATCTAATATTTCAAATTTTATGCCAGGTTTTATTCCCCCACCTCTGATCTTTGGCATGGGAATCGACTCCACCTGCCTACTGTGGAGCTCTGTGTGCGGCACGAAGGGCGCCTGCATGCTTTACGACAACATCACGTACCGCTATCTTTACGTCAGCATCGCCATTGTCCTCAAATCCAGCGCCTTCATTCTATACGCCGTCACTTGGCAGTGCCTGCGTCAGAATTACTCCAGGTACATTAAAAACAGTGAGGATTATCTGACACCAAGCCAACTGTTCTCCTCCAACCTCACGCTGGACAACCTGGGCAAGGACATTGCAAAGAACCCTTCCAATCGCTCCAAGTTCATTTATAACCTAGAAGACCACGCCTGGAGTGAGAACATGGAGTCAGCCATATAGTTCCTCCCCAAAGATGGCCAGATGGCCCATATGCACATACTAATTTAATCTCATTAATGCATTTCTTCAAAAGAGAGTTCATGTTTCCGCACATTCCCGCTACCTGGGGGAAAACCGGCACTCTAACAGCATATCCAGGGTGTATTTTAACTAAATGGAGCCAAATGAATTTGACTGTTACTGTAGTCAGGAGTTAGAGCTATACAGTATATGCTAGATTTATGATAAGTGGAGGTTAAATACATCTGTAATATTTGGAAACATATTATTTCGAAGTTCAAAAACTGAATGATTTATCTTCTTTAGGTCATAACTAGCCCCAAAATACATACAAGCGCCTTTTTTAGGTTTCATTTTGGATGGTATTTTTAGTATTTTTTTAAAGAGTTCTGGGAATATTAGCCGATGTTTACTTGAATATTGTGAGGCATTTATGTATATTTTTATGGAGATTTCTGTGGAAAACTAGGAAACTAAGAAAGCTTGATGTAATTATTAAGTCTCCCTTGTACAGGTATATGATTATAACTTAGATACGAAGTTCACGTCATATATTCAAATAATCAACATAATAGTGAACATATAAGGCCCGCGTGTGTAAAAATGTATTGCTTGAATAGGTAAAGGTTATCAATTAGTTTTGCTGCTTTATTTGTCACCTGCAGTGGTCCTGAACAAACATGAAACATTTATTCGTTGTAATCAAGCAGCGTACACTGAAGCAATGAGAGATGGGTTTATTTAAATGCATGCAGGTATTGCATGTTGATGCATCAGAGTAGGTGCATGGGAATTTTACGAGATAAAAGAGGGTAGACATTTTCCTTCTACACTCCAGCATTCTCTTAAGTGGTTCTTTATGCTGTTTCTCTGCATTATTTATGAGTAATGCTAATACAGCGCCATACATCATCTATGAGTTTGAGACCAAATGTAATGAATAAAATGGCAAGTTTTTGCTCTTTATTTTCCTTAGCAACTTTTATCATGAGCTACTAAAACATTATCACAGTCAAACGGCGAATCATAGTTACATAATAAATATTCCTTTCAAGATAATCCAGTTACTTTGTACATTTTTCTATGACATTGGACCTAAGAATTTGTTTCATATACTTATTATTTTTATGCATTTTCTAAGAAAAAGCTAAAAACAAAATAAAAAAATGACAGGCATAGAGGAAATCAAGGACACATGGTGATATGATGTTGCTGAAATGCTTTATACAGAGGAAATTAAATTTCGTTTCTGCTGCTTTTTAAAGACGGTTCACTGAAGAAACCCAGAGAGGGAAACCCCATATCTGTTCTCACTCTTCATGTAAAAGGCCTCCAAGCACATTATTTTAATGCACTGCAATATACAGAGATGCTTGATCGCTTGAATGTTGAGACCAGTGTCAATACAAATGGGATGATACAAGAATGATGTCATTGTTTATATAATCATTCCTCTCTAGAGATAATTCATTGCCGTATAAGTGCCAAAGTGATGCCATTTAAGTGTTCTAGAGTTCTCTTTGAGAGGCAGTTTTTCATAATGCTGGAATTGTATATGACCGCAAGATGCTTTACTGTATTGTATGTAGACATATGTGATATATTTAGCAGCCATTACACCTTGTACATAGGAAAATTATGTTCCCTCCAGAATGTAGAACATAGCGATGCTTAGGCTTTTACAGGTGATGTTACTTAAAAGTCTTAACTTTGGACAAAGTCAAAATATATATTATTGTTCAATGCAGGTGGAGATTATGTTATGCTTACAGAAGAATGTTGTGGTATATTTTTCTACCCATGTCTGTATTCTGAAGCTTATGTGTAATGACCATTAAAGGTGTACAAGTTATAAAAAAATGACATTAACATTTATCTGCACTACAAATTTTGTCCTTGTATTTTCTTCTCCAAAATGGTTGAAAAATCTCTGCATGAATCCTTTTATCTGTTTACAAAGTGAGTGTAAACTTTGACAGGATCTTTTAGGAGCATAATAACAAGTGGAGAGAATAATAGAAAATTGGAACATGATCATAAACGGTAGCGATGCATATAAAACTGCACTTCAAAGATGCAACAAATTCATGTCATATTTTACACTTTTATCACACCAGGGGCTGCCAGAATATTCAGTTTTAGTGTGTCGTTCACACTGAAGGTATTGATCTCCAACCCTCTCGTACCATATTTTCAGTTTTAAGGCTTGATATTTAAAACCGATTTGTTTAATTCAACCCAATTTCGCCAGATTCACACACAAGAATTGAGGCTAGACCAAGACTAAAATAATTGTTAAACCTGTCTTAATTGAAAATAACTTACCCTGACATGGTTCTGTCTCAATTTGCATACAATTAATGTGCTTTTTCTAAGACACTTTTATAAATCCAATCCCAATATCCCAATTTAAGACCTTGTCCTTGGTTTAGGCTAAACCAGGCCTTTCAGTCTCGATTATTGAAGTTTAAAATAATGCATGATCCCAACTGTTTGGATCTAAACATTTTATCAACAGAAGGACACTTTTATTAAATATTTTTAGGCATTCAAATATGTATTTTAGTTTTCTTCGCTTGTTGTAAAGGGGGAAGTCACGGTCTAGTGGTTGAAAAGTTTGATTCCTAACCCTAAGCTTGCAGGTTCAAGTCTCGTACCGGCAATATCATGATTTAGGTGCCCTTGAGCAAGTCCCCGAACCCCCAACCGCTCCCTGGGTGCCGCAGTATAAATGGCTGCCCACTGCTCTGTTTGTGTGTTCATGGTTTGTGTGTGTGTGCACACTTTAGAAGGGTTAAATGCGGAGCCCAAATTCTGAGTATGGTTCACCATACTTGACTCTATGTCACATCACTTGTTGTTACTATGTTAAATAGTACAGCAAACCTTGCAATATACTTCTAGTCCAGGAAGAGGTGACAAATTTGCACCTTGCAATATACTTCTAGTCCAGGAAGAGGTGACAAATTTGCAAAGTAAATATAAAATAAATTTTGTTAAATATAACGCTGTGTATTTTTTATGCATCACAGATTCTGGTCAAGCTCACATAACAATTTGTATAAATTATCAAATATTTATATTAAATACAAGTTGTATATGAAAGGCTGACTTTATTGTTGACGGTGTACAGTACAAAAATTTATTTTGAGAAAGAATTACAATTGCTAATACTTCCTCAATATAATAATAAGTTGCTAGAATTTAATCATGTAAAACTGATGTACATGATAAAACTAAGTTGTTTATACAAAACTGTTTTTTTTTCAAAACAATTTTCTTTTCTTTGTTCAAACATAAATTTTCAAAACAAATTAATTTAATCATATGGAACCAATGTTTATGATGAATTTAAGTAATTCCCAAACCATCTTTTTTTCAGTGAAGGAAACTATTGTGGAAAACCTACACAAATACTTCACTTCAAAGTGCACTTGTCTGTTAACGCACACACACAGACATGCAGAAGTGCTACGTGAATTGTCCATTGAGTCAAGTGCAGTCATGGAGCTCAGTATTTTACCCATTAACGACATTTTCTAAGCTTTGTGTTGAAGTTCAAATGCATCTGTGTGTGTCAGTAGTCCAGTGGGGCCATGAGTAGTTGTAGCTCTTTAAAAGTGCTGCCATGACGGCCGACTTGCTCCGCCCGGTTTTTTACCACATTACTGAGGTTCTTTAGCTGCTTATAGCATGCTTTACATTTCTGATGCCTGAAAGAAAAAGTAAATCATTCTCAAAACTCATAAATGCCATGAGCCGATATCTGCCTAACAAAGAAAAAAATGTCACTTGTTGAAATAACACAAAATTTAAGAAATGAATTGAGGAATTTCAGATACCGACCTCTCCTCTCGAGTAATATCCACCCCTACAGAAGGAGGGGCAGACAGTGTATCTGAAATTAACGGCCAAAAGCGCTTAAGAATCAGCTTCAGAGAAATACAACCAGTCTGCATATAACTATTGAAGGAAAAAGAACATGTGTTACTTGATCCTCCTGTTTTAAGATTTCAAAGCAGATTCTAAAAAACCTAGTGAACCAAAAAGAACTTTCATTTACATAAATAGAACAATTATTAAAATTAGCTGATTTGAAAACCTCTTCATAATAATAAGTCATTAACAGCCACTCAAATGCTCCTCATGAGAAACACAAGAGACATGCCAAACACAGTAAGCTACAAAGTTGATATTACTAAATCTCTAATCATGCACAAAAAAAGACAGAACTGGTGAAATTAAAAGAACATGCTTTGATATTTTATCAAAACTAGATAATAATCTTCAGGTGGAGTTCATCACAATGTAATATATGAATAGATCACATTGCCAGCATACCTTTCATACTTGCTTTGCAACAGTTCTTCAATCTGTGGTAGGATAGAAGTACACAGGTCCAACTTCCACAGAGATCTTGAAAATTTTAACGAAATTAACGAACAAGATTAAAATGACACCAACAACATTGAGAAACAAAATGTATTTACTACAGTATCATGTCATACTTACGGTTTAAGATTTATTATGTTAAGAATGTCCACCACAATGGAAAGATCATTCATGGAAACAGCAGAATCCAGGGAAGTCTATGCAACATTAAAGGGAATGCAAACGTTGCAATAGGTAAACATTATAAATCAGTTAATACAACATCCTTCAATAACAACAAGCTAATACAGCATTTACTAAATTACATTTTAGATAAGCATTAGTAATGTATCCTTCAGCCAGTAACAGATCTCTCATTTAGGTCTGTCTATGCTGTTGTTTATCAAAGCTCATCAGCTTGAGTGCTATTGCTGTTACCTTAACATCCCCACTGGCCCAGGACGAGCGTACTGTGTCCAGATTTTTGTATCGACTGGTCAGCATTACGCACATGGTGTCATGCCCTTTTCTTATCTGTGATAATGCCTCTTCATCTCCCATCGTGCTGGCTTTACTGTTTCGTGCATGCTATTAAAGAAAAAGTGAACAAGGGTAAGCGGTGCGTTCCCTTGTATCTTTTTGGCCACATGCAATGCAGCTGAAATTACTTTTAGCACATAATGGTCAGCTGTTGTTGTTTTAAATGGCCAATACTTATTTCTAGAGAGGTGGGGAAACGTATCTTTCGACAAAGCAGTTGGAAATCTTATTTGAAATACGATATTGATAACTGAAAAGTGCCCATTTATACAGTTTTGTTAAGACAACAATCAGTTAATACAGAACCTGATAAGAAGCGAAAAGCAAGAATTATATTTTGTTGATTTGAGTAAAAACATTCAAATCATATCCTTGTTTATAATTTTTTAACTCACAGAAAGAAAGTCCGCTGCATTAAGGCCAATTGGCTCATTGCGTGTTGAAAGAATTATTCCTGGAGTGGGTTTGGGTTTAGTGGTAGTAACCACAGGACGGGATGAAGAGGGCACAGATGTGGTGGTCACGGGGCGTGCAGTAGTGATTACAGTAGGTTCAACTCTTTGAACTGGAGTAGAGGAGATGATGGGAGCTTTCAAATGTCCAGCCTACAAAAAAAAAAAAAAAACACAAAAACACTCAGATCCTGGACTTATCTCAATAAAAGGAGAGGTATCAAACGGTTTTATGCATTATATGCACTTTAGACTGTTAAACATGTTGAGTTGAGATGTTGAGATGGTACATTTGTTGGTAATCGTGTTAAACGCATGACGTGGTATTTCTGTGCTCAAGACACTCCCCCCATAAATGCTTCGGAAAGGTTCTTTCAAGTATTCAACCTATCACAATCATTAAGTCACAAGTTATTGATTGTCCATTCATCTGTAAAATACCCCACTAGCACCATTCAGAGAGCTTGGAAGGAACAAATATCAGGATGTACATTCCAGAAGAAGTCCTTGCGAAGAGATTGGTTATGAATACGAGCACTGCACACAGACACGGAAGGTTTTCTAGATGTGAACAGCACAATTCTACACTATAGGTACTCAAGATTAACATAAGATAAGATTGACAGACACCGCCTTTGAAACCCCTTGTTTAAGAATAAAGTTTATTCACCGACATAAATGTGCAGAATACGTACTCTGTCAATAACTGGAGTTACAATCTTGACTGTAGGTCCAGGTTTCTCTAGTACACTCTCAGAAAAAGAATGCTCTAGGGGTGCTGGGAAAGGTTCTGTCTTTTTTGGAGGTGTCCGTGCTATACGTAACACAACGAAACAGCCCAAAGAGAGAGATAAAAAAATTAAGTAACTAATAATAGCATTCACAGAAGTACAATGACGATAACTTAATATTTTGCATGACTAATACAGTGTGTGGTAAGATATTGAAAATATATCTTACAGATGACACTCCTAGGCTGAAAGATTTCTTGGTAATCCTTATGGTTAGTAATTTCTGCACTGCTTTCTTTTTCGTCTTTCTCATCCTCACTACTGGGACTTCTGCGCTCCCCTTCTGGGCTTCGACGATCAGCCTCTGAACTTTGCTTCATCCTACACAATATAAAAAAGAATTTCAAACCTAAATAAATATAATGATATAAATGTGATCAAGATAACATAACATGATTTCTCTTAAAAAAAATCCTAAAATCCTATTTAATAAATTAAAAAAAACTTTTAATTCAATAAACAGCACAGAAGGAAAGACTTAGACCAGTGTTAACGCTCTTAAGCATATTTCAATATTAAAATCAGGAAATTTAAATAAACTCTTGGAGAAACACTAACTGTTGTCCAGAGCAAGATGTAGTCGGTCGTTCATAATTTTTTCGCAGCGTAGTTCCCAGTGCAGATGTAGGCGCTGGAATTGGCTTATCCTGAATCAGCCCTTGAAGCACAGATCCGGACTTCTTCACTCGGTTGAGATCCACAACATACCAGCTCACACTAGTTTGACTGTACGACACTGCAATCTAATCAAGACACCAGAAGAGAAAAAACTTTAATTACTGATAATTTTTCCTTTATTTAATCATTTTCTTAGTAAGCAGTTCTGGTCAGATGGCCCCTGTACATGTCTTCAGAGATCAGAGTGGAAATGCTCACAACGGAGCCTCTCCCACCAAACAGGTTCATTTAATCATCCCAGAACATTCAATAAAAGAAATTCTAGATTTTGGAACTATATGAACATGTAAAAGAGCGAATACACCACACACCATTTGATTATTGCTGATGGCCAGATCAGCCACTTTTCCCCAGCCTACATGAACCACATCAAAGCAGCGGTCCGGCTCCCAACCGTACACACGTAGTGTGTTCTCAGAGCCGCTGTACAAGCAGCTGCCGTCAGGATTAAACAATACGCTTCTGCAAACAAAGAAAACAGAGAATTCAGCTGCGCTCACACATTTCACACCACAGAAAAAGAAACGTTTTCAGATTGCAAAACCACCTCACGGCTCCAGTCTCCCCTTCGGAAGATCCGATCATGTTAAACTTCTCCAGGTCCCACAGCTTGACACTCCTTAAGCAAATTCACACAGAACGCTACTTGACTAAAACACATTGAGCTTAGAAATGCAAAGCAAAACATACAACCAACATTATCTAGGGATAGACAACAAATCCTAATACACACAGACACAATTCTGAGTCACACTCTCAAACACCATCAGTACCGATCTGCACTCCCAGATGCGAGCAGGTACTCATTGGGGTGGAACTGCACAACACTGACTGCTGATGCGTGTGATGTGAATTCTGTGATCATCTTGCCTGCTATGAGGTCCCACAGCTGAGGGAAAACAAATTGAAAGAAAAAAAATACACAAATATAAAAACACAAATATATTTGTAGTGTGACATTTACAAATTGTGAAGTTCTACCTTTATTGTGCTGTCATCACTGGCTGACGCAAGCCATTTCCCATCAGGACTGAAGGCTAGACAACGCACAGCCTGTGTATGACCCTAAAATAAAAAGAACAATATAAACAAATTAGAAATTTTTTATAATTTTTTTTAAAAGACTTTTAAATACACCCTGTCTTACAAAAGCAATAAGACACAGACTTCAACAGTAATCCAGTTTAATTATCTACTCAGACACAACTTAGTGTTTAGAGAGATAAGCCCTACTTCTGATGGCACAAACACACACATTATAATAGTGCTCACCTTGTATCGAAACACACATCCTTTCCTTCTCACATCCCATAGCTATGTGGGAAAAACAACAAGAGACAGTAAACATGCAGTTATTCTCAAATTTTTTACGAATTGTAATGTCACATGATAGAAAACATTTACCATGTAACTGTACCTTTATATTACTATCCACAGATCCAGATGCAAGGTACTCTCCCATTGGGTGAAAATCTAGACTGCTTATATTGGCCTTGTGGCCCATTAGAGTGCGTAGAACTGAAAACAACAAATAAAGTATTAAATGAGTTCATCTGTAGCTAACCACCTTAGAATCATTATGGACGCATCTCTGGTCAGATGGCCCCTGTATGTCTTCAGAGATCAGAATGAAAGTGATCACTACAGGATCTCTCCCACCAAACAGGTTCATTTAATCATCCCAGAAATCATGAAAAATCATCAAACCATAAACATGACAGCGCACATGCAACTTACTTTTAGCAGCTTCCAAATCCCAGAGCCGCAGAGAACCGGACTGAGAGCCCGCCACCACACGCTCTTCAGAACTGTTAAACTGGATGCATTCCACAGGACTGTTGTGGCCTGTCAAACTCTATAATACAGATGTGAAAAACTAGATCAAGTAAGTTTAAGAGAGACTCGTTTCTCACAGATAGATACTGCCGGGTGGGAAAGTATTACCATGATGCAGTTAGGTTTGCTGACTGCCCAGATGTTGACTCTGCAGTCCTCACCACCTGTGGCCAGCAGACGACCTGATGATTTTCCCAACACCAGTGAGGACACATTGCTGGAATGAGCGACAATCTCCTCTAAATAACACAAAGTTAAAGCCAAACTTGCATTAACTTTGCATTACAGTGTGAAAAGGTAACATTCAAGAAGTAAAAATAGCAATTTCCCCCCAAAGAAATATACTTTTAACAATAATGTTGATCTCAAATAGTGCATGGTCATTTTAACCACTTAATACTCACGCAACTTCCAGGACGTTATAGTAGTGTTGGTAAGAGCCATTGTGATCACTGTGCGGGTAGAGTCAGCTCACATTACTCATTCCACCAACCCTTTAACATGTTAGACATGCAAGGATATTAGGACATTAAGGTATATTCTGCATTTATCTGTAAAATAGAAGTAACAGCTGGTAACCCATCTAGTCAGCAGGTATCTGGTAACTTTATACAAACACACACGGTTTGGTTAATAATGCATTACGTTTTTATTAAAACCACACAGTGCTCTGAAAGGGAATTAAGGAAAGGAATTAAAATTGTGTCATGAATTAGACACTCGATAGTTGTTCAAAGCATAGATTAATTGATTTGGTTAAACACAGGGAAATTGGGACTAATGCTGTGACCAAATAGTTCTTTGCATCCATGGACTACCAGTAAAAATGGACAAAGAATTTGTTGCTGTACTCCATTTTTCGAAATATCTAATATTGTGTGTTCAAAAGAACAAAAACATATACATACATTTACATATTCCCATTCTGGTAGTAAATGGTGTGCTGTAAAGTTTAATATGACAATGTGCAATATCTTATACACTTATGTAAATACAGTTAAATGTGCTATATCTCGACCTGTAGACTTGATATAAATATATGAAATTGTATGGTTAAATAAATGCACAACGCATCAAAATTATACAGCATTTGCAGACAAACTTGCGTGTCTTTGTGTATTGTCTATATGTACCTCAATTGTTCTAATCAATTCACTTTTTTTGAAGAACTCATGTGACAACAACACAGAGTGTGTGTGTGTGTGTGTGTGTGTGTGTGTGTGTGTGTGTGTGTGTGTGTGTGTGTGTGTGTGTGTGTGTGTGTGTGTGTGTGTGTGTGTGTGAAAAACAATTTGGTTACAAGCATTCTTCCAAATATCTCAATCGGTGTTCAAAACGTAAAGGTGTAAATGATGGCAGTATTTTTTATTTTTGAGGGAATGATCCCTTAAAACTCTGGCCAGCTGTGATCTATAGAAACAATAAGAAAAGCCAAACGTGGGTCAAAGGTTGTTGATCTCAAAGTGTTATAAAAATCATTTTATTTAAACACACAAATGTTATTTAAACACACAAACTTAAATACATCAAAATAAGTATTGTAAATCAGTTTTAATTTATTGATTACATTTCTTTTAAGCAACAGATTATCATACTTCCTTTGTGGTGCAGTTAACAAGTATACTAACAAGTATTAATCAAAGTTTAAAGCTAAAATACAAGAGGTTCTAAACATGCTGTAACCGGGTAACTTAACGTTTCATTAGCTTAACAAGTTAGCTTGCTAGCACGTTCACCTGAACTGTAAACAAAAAACCTTAAGTGACTTAATTCATTTTCTTACCTGCTATAGTCCAACAGTTTGAAAGTAAAGTTATATGTAAATAGTTTAATCCCGATAATACTTACATATAATGTGACTGTTTAACACCGACCCGCTTCAAATTTGCTCTGGTCATGTTTTTATTGGTTGCTAACTCGCTGTAACTTAGCAACAGTTCCTCTTCCGGTTTCTTGTGCTGGTGACGATGAGTCTGGGTTAAATGAGGCCTTTAATAGAAGAAGAAGAGATTAGCCTACAATGAGAACACACGGAGTGCCCTCATTATTATAGTGTGCGCGCATGCGCAGATCAATAACAAGATTTAAAAAAAAAAAAAAACTAAAGTTGACAGATTGTTACAAATTATTTATACAGAAACTGATATAAATATTATCTATTTAATTGAAGAATGCAAAAAATTTATTTTAGAAAAGAAAAAAAATAAAGAAAAAATTAAGGTCAAAAGCATAAAAACTTGATGGTTAGACACCTAAACATTCAGTACATTATAAAATAAAAGTCATCACAAAATGACATAGTACTCCTAGCTTTCCTATTCTGTGAAAACAAATTAAATTACTAATAAATTACAAATTCTTTCAACAAAACAAGGTGCATATTGTTGTTATTAAAATGAACAGATGCTTAAAGTAAAAATAAAGATTATAACAAAACAAGTATTAGTTTTAGTTGAGTCATAATGTCCTTAAATTATTTCTTTGTAAGTAATAATAGCAATGGGGTGCACAAGGTTGCTTAAGTTCGTTACAGTTTATTCATTATGTTTTTATCACATAATTCTGTATCCATCCACAAACTTGGAAAAACTGTTATGATACAGCACGTAAGATGTGAAATTATATTTCTGGTCATAAAACTGACACTGATCAAGGCCAGTCAATACTGAGAAGTGTTACACGTTATTCTTGATACTAACTTTCTTCAAGTCACAAAGTTGAACAGTTTAACAGACCAATTAAAAAAATAGATGTAATTATATAAAGTCCTTTAATTCCACACAAGGACAAGCATCTTTCATTCTGCATTCGCCCTTCAAGGGTCGCAGGTCACACCAGCTTCTTCAGAACAACACGCGGCAGATCATTCATTATTAAAATATAAATTACTTTTGACACAGAAACATGCACATCCAAAACAATAGGCCTAATGTCTAAGGCCTAAGAGCAAAATCTTCAAGTGTTTCTTGAACTTTACTCCCCGTGTAATGGCGTAAATAAAGCGCAGTTTTTTAAAGTCACAGCTATACTGATGAGTGGACCTCATGAATGATGAATGTAGTAACCAAGTATAGCAAGCAAAGGCCTTTGTGCGGGTTTAACTTTATGTAGAAAACAAAAAACAGTTGGAACCTCAGTCAGCAGGCAGATATGACTAGGTTACCCCTGAGCTAGAAAGTGAAAAATGACAAGGAAGATGAAGGAGGACGGAACAGCAGAGGACAAGTGTGGAAAAAAAATTTAGACTCTGTCTCCATCCATTTTCTGGACTAATATGAAATATGAAATATTTTATAATAACTTAGATTGAGTGTTCTTTGTTATTAAACAATAAAATGTAAAATAATTGTTGACAGATCTAGAATCGTCTCATTTGACGTCTTTCCTGTCGCCTTTGTTTCTTTTCATTCTTTTCGTTCTCTTCCGGGGCCGCCTGTGAGTCGGCAGAAAACCAGGGGCCTAGGAAGGTCACCCACAGCAAGTGCAAAGCCCTCGCAGGTGCCTGGAAGAAACGCAACATCATGGTTGACAAACAGCTTGGAATAGTCATAGTTCCTAGATGTTACTATCAAGAGTAATTTATTAGTCTCACCAGGAGCCAAAAGTACCAGAAGTAGGATGACAGTGTGCTGAGGACTTGAACAATAGCAGTAAGAAGAACCACATCCTTGAGGTGTCTGGAAATAAAAAATAAGGAATCACTTATGGCATGAGGGATAAAAGCAACAGAAAAGACACAAGATAACAGTTTATTCAGTTTAACACTCACTCTGCCATGCCCTGTTCCATATTAAGGTCAATTCCTCCATCCAGCAAGCTTCCATCATCAGCAAATGCAGGTTTGGCCATTGCTGACATAGATCTGTAGCTGCCAATATAAATCGCCACTGCAAACAATAGGAAGAACTAGTGCGCAAGAAAAAAAAGCAAGAGAAAATGTAAGCACAGTCCAATGCCAGTTCATTATCAGCAAACAAAGAATACAAACATATCTGAAGAGCAACATATAAACTCAACAATAAGAGTGTATACGAACAGCTCCTTTGCCAAACAAGATAAATCCATTTTAACAGTTTTCGGAAAATGAAGTTTTTTTACCTAGACCAATACAATTTGGCACTATTCAATTTCAATTAAATGCAGTTTAAAATAAAAAATCCATCCATGTTTGTTTTAAAAATGTTGGTTTATGTCTTTACAAAAACACAAAATAGCATGAAATGTATAACATCGAGGAACCTTAACTATAACTATAAACTAAAAATTAATATAAGTCAAATAGATGCAAATGTCAAACTCATTTTAAAAGAGTTTGAACACAAACAAACACTTCAAAGAATTACCATCTATGATTGCATTGAACAAATTATGATTGGCCGAGAAGACATATCACATTTAGGCTAAAAACAAGTCGGGATCTATAGCATTTTGGGGAAAATATGGCATTATTTAGTTAATTTTAAACATGAAAATATTGTGATTTTAACATTTAACAGGTTCACTATACACGAGAATAGGTTCACTACACAACAAATGGCTTAACAATTTCATTAATTTAAATTTGGCACGTGTGTGTGTGTGTGTGTGTGTGTGTGTGTGTGTGTGTGTGTGTGTGTGTGTGTGTGTGTGTGTGTGTGTGTGTCTCTCTCTCTCTCTCTCTCTCTATATATTATGTGTTAAATGTGGTTAAAAAGATTGATATATAGGTAAAAAGATCACATACCCATGTCCAAAATGTAGAGGAGCTATAAAAGAGTAAGAGGTTTGTAGCTACATAAATAGCCTATAAGGGGATAAAGAGAAAACAGAAATGAAGTTAATCAACAAGCATAATTAAATAAAAAAATTTTTTCACTTTTAAAGATCAAACATCATAAAAAGTAAACTATAGCATTAAAGATTGTCTTACATTTGCACCAAGGATGATTCTAGAGTAAAATTTCAGAGTATCATGGTTTTCGTCATAAATCTGTTTTTTGCCTTTGGTTCCCACTTTTCCTTTTGGCTAAAGAGAAATGTGGGATTTTTAACAATTATCAGGTCCACATGGACGTTATTACATTAATAAACTATAAGAACACATGCATACATTAGAGTTTTCTTTCACAGATTTAAACTATTCTTAAAGAATTCATACCGCCATGTCCCTTCAATCTTTCTTCAAATGGGTTCTTTTTCACCGGGTAACGCCTCTCCCTATAGGCATTTAAATAAACCAATAATATTACTAAATTTATCTTAAAAAATAAACGAAACGGTTGAAAAATAACACATCAGCACTCCGATGAAGGTTTCCGGCGCTTCGAGATGACGTCACGCACAGTCAAAGATGTCCCCTTACAGCCACCTGGTGCTCAATTCATGTAAAGACAACTGGAAGAAAGCTCAAAGGATCCCCAGAAAATCTTTAAATTATAAATGTAAATTCTCTTTTATATCTATAAAATGTTATTAATTTGTACATATTTTACACATAGGCAGTATGTTCTGGAAAGAAAAAAATCTGTTAAAAATTTAAAAAAAAAATAGGAATTGTTTCTCAATCAACATTATTCATTGCATGGACAACTATTTAATATTATATTTAATATATATTGTCAAATGCTCACACTTACTATACATCTAACATAGTTTAAATGCTTCTTTATGAAATATAATGTTCTATTTTGTTTATGGTGGAATACTTATTTTAGATAAGGGTCATAATAAATGGTCCATCATATTTGGGAGTCCCTGGCATAGTAAAGTTTGAAAACCTTGATCTGAAGGATATCACTGGACCCTAACTAGACCCCTACAGAGCAAATCTATAAATCTATAAAATTTTATTAATTTGTACATGTTTTACACATAGGCACGTTGGCTTTGGAAAGAAAAAAATCTGTTTAATTTAAAAAATAGGAATTGTTTCTCAATCAACATTATTCATAACATGGACAACTATTTAATACCCTAACTATACCCCTACAGAGCAAATAAATCCATGATGCAGTTAACACAGGATTGTACTTGATCCTAAAGCATCCGAACAGACCAGACACTGAAGATCCTGTTTGTGGACTTTAGCTCGGCCTTCAACACCCTCATGCCATCACTCCCACAGACCAAACTAACCCAGCCCTCTGTCCCCCGACCCTATCTGCCAATGGATCGCCAGGTTTTTGACAGATAGGCATCAGCAAGTGGGATGGGGGGATTAATCTCAAACACTGGTACCCCTCAAGGATGTGTGCTCTCCCTACTCGTCTTCTCAGTGTATACCAATGAAGATCCCACTGTCAAGCATATGAAGTTCCTGAACGACACATCACTCATCAGCCTGATTCAGGATGGAGTCTGCATACAAACATTAGGTCGAACAGCAGGCTTCTTGGTGTAGTCAGGTTAAACCTGCTACAAGAGCTGCTGAAACAATTTTGCTTGGCCATCAACGAGTCTGTTATGTGCACATTCATCACTGTCTGGTTTGGTTCAGCTTCAAAATCAGACATCAGGAGACAGCAAAGATTGTTCTGGACTGCTGAAAAGAATGTTGGTGCCCCCCTGCCCGCCCTCCAATAACTGTGTACATCCACAGTGAAGAAAATGGCCCTCAAAATCACCTTGGATCCCTAACATCCTAGTCATCCCCTTCTTGAATGTGTGCCATCTGGCTGGTGCTACAGAGCACCATATAGAAGGACAGCCTGGAACAGGAACAGTTTCTTCCCTCAAGCAATACACCTTATAAGAGATCAAATAACCCCACACTGTGCCATAAAAGTATTTATCTATTTATGTTAATTCCCTGCATTTCTTTATTCTACTTCACTTTGTCATACAGCACAAATGTAGGTATCATTACTTAGTGATGCAGCGATAAGGACATTTTACCCAATGACTCTTTTATATGTTGAGGCAGATAGCCAACATATAGGCCGATAAATGTTTTTTCTACGCATGAAACAAAAGGCAAATCTATAGTTAACAACTGGTATATCTGAACAATATTTATTATACACTTATAGGCCAACCTTTTTTTGCAGAAAGTCTATTGCTAGACAAGAAATAAAACATAAAGTGATGATTAAATCCGTAGTGGCCAGTAACAAGCATGAGAAGTGATTCAACCAACTAAAATAACCTCAATTTATCGGCCTAAAGATGTTGACCTAATCTTATTCTTATTATTGGACGATGAAGATAATACTAAAATTAGCCTTTATTGCCTGATGTAGATAAAGCTGCTGAATATTGCCCATCTCTACCATTTATCTATTTTTCCATCATTTGTAAATTCTTTCCTTCTATATTTTATCCTATTTGTCTGTTGTCACAGTAAGCTATGTGCAATTATATTGGCAATAAAGCTCTTTCTAATTAAGATTGTAAATGTATGTTAAATAAATTGTCTTAAATCAATTAAAAACAATCTATGTAGTTTATTATGACTTTTCCTAAACTTTTATTAGCTTTTCATAACTTTTCCAGGCCTAGAAAATGACATCTAATTCAATGAGAACCCTGGATAAGATTTCACAGCTTTGTATAAGAAACTTTAATACACTTGAAATAAGGTACAATGTTTGATGCTAGAAAAGATTTGTTTTATTGAAACAATAAGTTGTAAAGAGTGATAAAAAATATTGTTTGAGTGCTGAAGAAACCAGTTTGACTTTCCTCCTGTAGATGGATGGAGCCTTGCAACATCTGTGGAGGAAGAAAACAAGAGTTTATAAATGATAAACATTGTTATTATGGTGTTTCTTATTTACTGGCATTAGAATAAGTGTTTGTTCATAACACTAACAACAGGAGATCGTGTGTTTCTCTATTCAGAAGGACAGAACCAGTTGTAACGAGTAAAGCCCAAATATAAGAAGAGAGATTGACTGTCGCACCGTGGCGTAGCTCCCAGAATCACAGAGAAACGGAAGCTTAAACACGATGCTTTTAAACATGAGACAATAAAACTCAAACATATTATACTGACTTACAGAGGTGAAGAATAGACAGTAAACTGATTTAAATCTGTTTAAATTAACAATATATTTTTAAAGTACTAACCCGATGAGTGTATAAAGTCACTCCACCACACTAACACGTGTTGAGGTCTCCAGTAGCTCTGCCAGTTTATTCTTCGTCTGCGTCACTGGTCTGCCACCAACCATTTACCGCCACCTACTGGTGCACACTGGACTCACAACTGCATTTCATTCACATTCTTGTTTTACATTTTTCAAATTCCAGAAAATAAGCAACACTATTACTTATGCAAATGTGCAATTAATGTTCTTAGATACCCACCGATTCCACAAATACTATCATATAAAACAATGCCATGTTGGAAATTAAAGTATGTCTCCATTGCTCATGATTGATTCCATCTTTTAATTTGCATAAATTATGAGAATTCATTTTTAAAAAGGGTTTTTAACATAATTTTATAAATGAGAATCTTACAGTTATGAAATAACTCCTATGAGAGTAGATGTATAGGGAAAAAATGTAGACATAATTTTTAACCTTGTGAAGTCAAGTTAAAAACTATGCTTATATATTTGTAAAAAAGTTAATATTGCTGTTGTGATTTCAGGATTAGGAAACACATGTTTTGCCTCACCATAGAATGGCATTGGAAGTTTAAACCCAGCAATGATGTTTCAAAAGTCCACAAATACATATAAAACAATGCCATGTTGGGAACTAAAATATGTCTCCATCGCTCATGATTGATGGCATCTTTTAATTTGCTTAAATTATGAGAATACATATTTAAAAAGGGGTTTGATCATAATTTTATAAATGAGCATCTTACAGTTATGAAAAGTCCTTTGGGAGTAGATGGATAAGGAAAAAATCTTTACAAAAATTTTAACTTGTGAAGTCAAGTAAAAAAACTATGCTTATATATTTGTAAAAAAGTTAATATTGCTGTTGTGATTTCAGGATTAGGAAACACATGTTTTGCCTCACCATAGAATGGTATTGGAAGTTTAAACCCAGCGATGATGTTCAAAATAACATATACCAGAGCAAACTGACACAACAGTACACTCATGATCTTATCACTGTTATCATTATTGATGGATTCATTTTTAATCAATGATATAATTTGATCAGACTCTACATCCCCAGAGTCCAGCAGAGTTGTGCTTGCGAACACCATAGAAAAGTTGTTTTTGGTTTATCTATAAGGAACTATTTGACTGCACTGGTTCTTTTGTGGCCAGGAGCTTTTGTTTTGTTCTTCCATTAAAGGGCAGAGGATTCTCGAAGATCTGGAATCTGCTGGTACATACAGTCTATTTAATGTTTTATATTGTCTTAATGAATGCAGTTATTTATACACCACTATATGAAGATGTATTTTCTCTCCTTTCTCTGGCAGGAAAGATAAATGATCCTCAATGTCTCTTACACCGTGTAAGACTTACACTACTGATCATGGGATAACATTTTTAAATACTAGTAATCTAACATTACCATGAATCTACAATATTGTGCAAAGTAATTAATTGTTGAATACAAAACCACAAATGACAAAGTTCCTCTTGTAGATGGAGTCTTGTAACTGCAGTAAAGATAAAAAAAAACAAGAGTTAATAACAACATGAATACAGATCAAGTTATTTAAGTGTTGCTTATTAACTCCCATCATTAGCAGGAGATCGTGTGTTTCTCTATTCAGAAGGACAGAACCAGTTGTAACGAGTAAAGCCCAAATATAAGAAGAGAGATTGACTGTCGCACCGTGGCGTAGCTCCCAGAATCACAGAGAAACGGAAGCTTAAACACGATGCTTTTAAACATGAGACAAAAAAACTCAAACATATAATAATGACTTACAATGGTGAAGAATAATCAGTAAACTGATTTTAATCTGTTTAAATTAACAATATCAAACAACTCACTGATTAGAAAGTCCCATTATAGTATAGAAACCTACATATCACACTCGCACATGGTCATCACGGCAGTTTCTTCTTCGTTTGCGTAACTTGTTTGTAACAAACCATCTGTCGCCCCCTACTGTTATATACATGTTTTACCCCTACTGTTATATACATGTTTTACCCCTACTATTATATACATGTTTTACCCCTACTGTTATATACATGTTTTACCCCTACTGTTATATACATGTTTTACCCCTACTGTTATATACATGTTTTACCTTGACTTCCTGTTTAAATTCTTGGTAACTTTTACACTTTGATTACTACATATAGCAAAAATATTAGAAATGTGTTTTCAAAACAATGCCATGTTTGAAACCAAAACAGATCTGGATTGATGAATTATGCAAAATGTAAATGTTTTTCAGAAAGTGTATAAGTCTTGAATAAATAAATTGTGACAATAATAGAATAAAACACATTTATTCAGAAGTGTATTTCACAAAACTTACAAGTGAGCATCTCACAATTGTCCAAAATTCTATAAGTGTAGCTTGGGTTAGGAAGGCATTAACAGAATTTATAACCTTGTGAAGTCAAAGCTGTGTCTACAAGAAAAAAAATATTTTAAACATTTTAAAAGATAAGGCTACTGTAGTCATTTCAGAAATAAAAATTTTTTTTAGCATCCTCATGGTATGTCATTGGAAGTTTAAACCCACCAATAATAGTTTGAAAGAATCATGATAGAAATGCATTTAAGGAAACATCCAATAATACTCAAACACAGATATACCTAAATTCCCTGAGAAAATTAATTCATAAAGTGATTCAGCTATTTAAAAACACATAAAGCACCACTGCTGGAAACAGCTGATGTGCTTTGAGACAAAACTTGGTCTGAAGGACGGTCAGTATGGCTTATTGGTCAGGAAACTTTCAAACATGTGCAGGGATGGACCAGGAGCCCACTGAGGAACCATGTGACCGGCACCCTGAAAAGACAGTTGTGGTTTATCATGTATTATTGTACATCTGTTTCACACACACACACACACACACACACACACACACACACACACACACACACACACACACACACACACACACACACACACACACACACACACACACACACACACACACACACACACACACACACACACGAAAAGGTAGAAAAAGGGATTTATTAACAGATTTCAGTATTCCTGCAACATACCTTGACTGTGAGGAAAGTAATGTTGCCAAACTGCTGGTAGAAGCCTGCAATCTGGTTATCGTAAAGCCAGCGCTGGTACTTTGTAGTTTCCTCAAAGAGAATCAACCCAACATTACAACCAAAAACTGAAGTCAAATAAAAAAAGTATGAAAATGTGCAGGACTCACCTTCTGTCCAAGGTCTTCAACAAACCACTGGTCTCCAAGGAAGTTACAAGCCATATCAGTATCTCCATTATATACCAACGCTCTTAGTCCTGAAGCCAGAAGCTTTATATAGACATCCTTGACAGTTTCATAGATGGTACGATACTGGCCACCCACTGCATCACTGTATGGTAGGAAAAACACAATGCATCACATTCAAACAAACTGAAATGGCAAACATGAACTGGCATGAGTTAAGAGTACCTGCAAATGTCCCATGATGGTAGTACATCTGGGATGTGTAGGGCTTTCCTCACATCCCCTCGGTTAAGCCAGTTAATCTGTGCAGTACTGTTAATGCATGGAGGCACTCCCTTAATTGTCGGAGAACTTTCCACTAACTAAACACAAAAACCATTTATATTTGAATTCTTAAAGACAATTCACTTCATCGATGGTTCGAAATTGTATGCTTAGATAAAAGGATCAGGCCTCACATTATTAGATTCCCAATGCTTCCTGTAATGTTTGAATTGATGCATCATGGTTCTCTGATAACTCTTGTGAGATCCAACACCTCCGGCACATTCAAGATACAGCGCATATACATTCAGGCCAGAACTATACACTATATTAAATGCATGTGATACCTGCAAAAACACAAAACTAGTTACTAATTTGTGAAATTTTTTTCCAACAGTAGTTTGGATGTATGTGAATGTGTCTGTTACCATATCAGAGCAAGACTTGTTAAAATTATTGTAGAAGTTACACACTCCATTTTCACAGCAATTGTCATTCAGATCCTTCCAAAGCCTGCGAGCAAAAAGTCCAAATGTCAATCAATACATTACTAAGTTATAAAATTCAAAGATGTTTCTTACTGTTCTCCAAATAGGCCATGGTAGTAACCAAAGTAAATGAGTGACTGGTCATTTAGAGCAAAACTACTAAGGCCATTTCCTACAGCAAAACCCTGTAATAGAGACAAACAAGCAAAGCAGTATTATAATAAACTAAATAGATACTTATACAACCAATGAAGCTATGTAAAAACCAACCATATGCAATAAAAAAAAATCACCTTAAAATTTACTTTAAGTTGACCACCAGTAGCAACTCTCAGACTGAGCGTGGGTGCGTAGATGCCTCCGTAACTCTCACCGAAAATAAAAAACTCATTCTGGGTGAAATTTGGGAACTTGGCAAAAAAGCTTATCAAAGCCAGGTAGTTATTATCCGCCACCTACAGAAAAAGTACACATTATGTCTCTCAGGATTATATTTATATGGAGGCATGTATATAAATACATACAATTTACCTCATCATCATTGGTTGCATATTTTTGGTCATCCGAGTAAGAGTAACCTACACCAGCAGGCGACTCAAGATACAGAATATTGGCAATTTTATTCCAGCTGAATTCATTTTCGTAAAGAGTAGCGCCATTATCATTGACCTAGGACATACAAAGAAATAGAAATTGCATGTCACATACCTTAGATGGTTATAGCTTTATGCTGTAGAATTATACTGCAATTTAGAGGTCAAAGACCAACATGACATCACACCTTTTCTCTTTATAAACTCCTAATGTTAATCATAAGTTCTTACATTTAAAATGAACAAACGTAAGATCACATTACCACTAAAACGTAAATGTGTAAGGTGTCCCCTTACATGAAACGGTCCATTTTCAGATAGAAACCCATCCAAAGAGCTGCAGCCTGGCCCTCCATTCAGCCACAATACAACTGGATCTTTAAGAGGATCTCTCTGAGAAGTCACAAACCTGTAATATTTTCAGACTTTATATACACATTAATGCAAATTATTGCAGAAAATTGTTAAAGGTATTTCAAACACATAAATTCAACTATTTCACATACAGAATAAATAAAATGTTATTTGGACATGTACTGTGGTAAAAGTACATTCAAACAACGTAGAATGTCTTTTTTATACATGAATATTGAACCCAGATAGCACATGTACATCTGCAAGATGTCAGCGTAAGATCTGGAGATCTGGAAAACTTCTGCCGTGTAAAATCATCTTAGAAAGAGCTGTTGTACATCTTATATAAATCATCAACGCCTTACAGAGATCTTCTAGACGTCTCAAAGATGCATGTAAGACAAACTGTTTCTAGCAGATGAAAATGCAAACATTTAATAGATGTCTACCAGAGAATGTATGCTTTCAAGGAATGTATGAAAATAAAAGAATCAATTCACAGAGCACTGAAATACTTTTATATAGAATAGAATACCATAGAATAGAATAGTATAGTATAAAATAGAATAGACTAGAATAGTATAGAATAGAATAGTATAGTATAGAATAGTATAGAATAGAATAGTATATAATAGAATAGCATAAAATAGAATAGCATAGAATAGAATAGAATAGTATAGAATAGAATAGCATAGAATAGAATAGCATAGACTAGAATAACATAGAATAGAATAGCATAAAATAGAATAGTATAGAATAGAATAGAATAGCATAGACTAGAATAGAATAACATAGAATAGAATAGCATAAAATAGAATAGTATAGAATAGAATAGCATAGAATAGAATAGAATAGCATAGACTAGAATAGAATAACATAGAATAGAATAGCATAAAATAGAATAGTATAGAATAGAATAGCATAGAATAGAATAGAATAGTATAGAACATTTACATTTACATTTAGTCATTTAGCAGACGCTTTTATCCAATAGTCGAGGAGACAATGAAGCGCTAAATAGCCGATACAACAATAGATGAACAAGTGCTACAACAATGCTATCGAGTTACAAAGAGAGCGAAGTTACAAAATTTTTTTTTTTTTTTTGATAGAGTGAGAAGTTAGAAAAGAAGTGAGTTAGTGAGTTAGGTGTAGTCGGAAAAGATGAGTTTTTAGGAGTTTTTTAAAGATAGAGACCGAGTCTGACAAGCGTGAAGCCAGAGGCAGATCGTTCCACCATCGAGGAACTGAGGCAGAGAACGTTCGAGAGAGAGATTTCTTACCCTTTTGAGCTGGTACTAAAAGTCTCAGCTCATTTGCGGAGCGCAGAGATCTTGAGGGCCTATATCTTTGCATTAGTGAGTTAAGGTAAGTGGGTGCTGAACCGGTGGTGGTCTTGTAGGCAATGAGAAGACATTTAAATTCAATGCGGGCTGCTACAGGAAGCCAATGCAGTTTTATGAAGAGAGGTGTTACATGGGTCCTTTTTGGTTCCTTGAACACCACTCTTGCCGCTGCATTTTGAATCATCTGCAGAGGTTTAGTTGTGCACATCGGGAGTCCAGCAAGCAGCGCATTGCAGTAGTCTAGCCTGGACAGGATCAAAGCTTGAACCAGGATTTGTGTGGAGTGTTCTGTGAGAAACTGTCTGATCTTCCTGATGTTGTAAAGCATGAATCTGCAGGATCTGACAGTCGCGGCAACATGATCTGTGAAGTTGAGCTGATCATCAATGATTATTCCCAAGTTTCTCGCAGACCTGGAGGGCACAATGGTTGATGCTCCTAGTTGGACTGAGAGATCGTGACGAGTCTTCGAGTCGGCAGGGATGACAAGAAGTTCCGTTTTCGCAAGGTTAAGTTGTAGGTGGTGTTGCTTCATCCAGAGGGAGATGTCGCTCAGACATGCTGAGACTCGGGTCGAAATCGTCTGATCTTCAGGATGAAACGCAAGGTGGAGTTGCGTGTCATCCGCATAACAGTGGTAGGAGAAGCCATGCTTACGAATGACTGATCCCAGTGATGTCATGTAGATCGAGAAGAGCAACGGTCCAAGAACTGAGCCCTGAGGTACACCGGTGTCAAGATGTTGCGGTTCTGAGACTTCACCTCCCCACGAAACCTTGAAGGATCTACCCGAGAGGTAGGATACGAACCATTGGAGAGCCTTGTCTGAGACGCCCATTTCCTTGAGAGTCGAAAGGAGAATACTGTGGTTAATGGTGTCAAAAGCAGCGGATAAGTCTAGCAGGATGAGAACGGATGACATGGAGGCCGCCCTTGCCAGTCGTAGGTCTTCAACAACTGAGAGCAGAGCTGTCTCTGTAGAGTGTCCTTTCTTGAAGCCTGACTGGTTGCTGTCCAAGCGGTTGTGTAGAGTAAGATAGGCCGAGAGTTGATCTGAGACGACACGTTCCAGGGTCTTTCCGATGAATGGCAGTAGAGAGACTGGTCTGTAGTTCTCTAGAAGTGCGGAATTCAGCGAGGGTTTCTTCAACAGCGGGGTGATCTGGGCTTCTTTGAAAGCAGTAGGAAATATGCCAGAGTTGAGCGATGAGTTGATGATGTGAGTAATTGCAGGAATGACCGAAGGAGAGATGTCTTGCAGGAGGTGGGTGGGGATGGGGTCCAGCGAGCAGGTAGTCGGGTGATTCGATACGGTGATTCTCGCAGCGTCGTTTTCAGTCAACGGAGAGAAAGAGTGGAGGGAGGTGGTCAAAGGAGCCGGAATATGGTCCAGCGGTGGTGGAGCGGAGAACTGATTGCTGATAGCGGTGGTCTTCTTCACAAAGAAGGATGCAAAGTCATCAGCTGTTAGGTCCGACTAGGGAAGAGGGGTGGGAGGACAGAGTAGAGCAGAGAAGGTCTTAAAGAGAGCGCGAGAGTCAGTTGAGCTGTTTATTTTCGCCTGGTAGAACTGAGTCTTAGCGACCGAGACATCCTCAGAGAAAGAAGAGAGAAGAGTTTGATAGAGAGAGAGATCTGCAGTGTCATTAGATTTGCGCCATTTTCTCTCAGCTGCCCTGAGCGTGGTTCTGTGTTCCCGGAGGACATCAGAGAGCCAAGGTGTTGAAGGATAGAATAGCATAGAATAGAATAGAATAGAATAGCATAGAATAGAATAGCATAGACTAGAATAACATAGAATAGAATAGAATAGCATAGACTAGAATAGAATAGAATAGCATAGACTAGAATAGAATAACATAGAATAGAATAGCATAAAATAGAATAGTATAGAATAGAATAGCATAGAATAGTATAGAATAGCATAGAATAGAATAGCATAGACTAGAATAACATAGAATAGAATAGCATAGACTAGAATAGAATTACATAGAATAGAATATAATAGAATAGCATAGACTTGAATAGAATAACATAGAATAGAATAGAATAGAGCAGTTCTTCATTTCCTCACAACAATAAAGTTTGAAAAATGGCATTACAGGAAATAAAACTTAAACTTAATGGAGCTGCAAACGTCCTGGTAGAACAACAGCACATCCAGATGCAGAAGAACACCTAAATCAACATGAACTTTAAACTATCAGTAAAAAAGTCATGCAAACTTACCAATAATGCAAAAATTTCCCAGAACTGGCTTTCAGATATCCGGACCACTGTCGATAGTTGGGTTTAAAAGACATTCCTGGAAGATCCAGCACCTCATCTGGATCATAAATCCCTCGAACATCATACACAACAACAACAAGAAAACAAAACAACACATGTAAAGAAAACATATTAAAGTCTATTTAGTAAACTTGAAAGCCCAGACTGGATCTACACTCTCCAGTGACTCCTGTCTCGTTCACTGGAGATCATATGACTTGAAAGTGATCAGGTGATAGTTTGAAACATGCATCACTTCCGCGTTGATCACGTGTCTTTCAGAGGTTATATACCTTCACTGTTTAGGATTAACCTAAATTAATTACAAATAACTAATATTTACAATTAAAGCACAATATACGAGAAAGCATGTGTGTGAGGACCTGTATTTAACTGCAAATATATTTTTATATGATAATGGTTGGCATAATTTTTTATGATTGTTGATATTTCATATTGGGTGACCAATAAAAGAGTAAATCATTGTGAACAGTTCTTAGGAAAATCCCTTTACTTTGATGCACTGAAATAGTAAACATCAAACAGTATAGCAGACATGCACTTATGTAAAGTACTTATGGTATGTTTGCACAGACACAACTTACATTGTATTGTCTGGTGAATAGTGTAATTTACAGTAAAACACTTATTCTTAAAGCCATCTAGCCATCACATGGTTATGTATCAAGTATCAGTCAGTTTTACATGTCTTCTCCAAAACAACAATCTCTTAAAACACTGCCAATCACACCGCAAAAAGAGCATGTGTGTATTAGATTAAAAACATTCTTCAAAGTATTTTAAACATCATTTTCTGATTTAAAGTGGCACACAAACATTCATTCTTTTTCTAGGTTTCCCTTAATTTACAGAACTGCTGAATCACAGATTTGGCAGAGCAAGTCATCAACAAACAATATAATTAACAACAATATTCTAAGTAAACATACTGTAAAGAACATTATCAAAACTCAATGTCAAGTAAGGCATTCATAAAATGAGATTCCTAAAAAAAACTAAATTGTAAAAAACGCTATTTGGAAGATCTCCGACTGATCTGAATGCAAGGATTTTGCACAATGCCCACGTATTTTTATATTGTAGATGTATAGTGATCATCCACTCACAAACAGCCCAAGCAGAAGGGTTTAATGCTGCATGCTGGTAGGTGATCCACAACATTAGGAGGTATAGATTCTTTGGGATGTTCCCAACTTGAGTGTGCATTTTACAAACAGGAAAATTTCAACCAGTCTCGCGAAGAAGTAATAGCATCAGTACTAGACATGACTTCATGATTTCACTTTGTTTCAAGTCCTTTGTCCAGAAGGTCACAGGAAAACCTCCTACTGGCTATTTGCTTGATTGATGATATCTTCGTAGATAGCATTAGTGGTCGTCTGTCCAAAGATGAATGCACCAATGGTAACCATGACAATGCCATAGGCCACCATTACATTCCAGCTGTAGAGACATAATTTAGTTATTTACTTGTCATTTAACCAATACCCTAAGATAACTACTATATAAAATATTTTAAAAGCATTAAATGTGTTTACCTGGCTGTTCTGACATCACGCTCTGAAAGCTTTGCTTGAATCAAACACAACCCTACGAAATAAGATTGGAGGTATGAATCCTGGCATTGTTTTTTAAATACAGTGATGAAATACAGTATGGCTTAATTCAATCTAAAGTTAATTTTACAATACCTGGAAACACAAAGATGAAGCATGCGGCCAAACCTCCGATTAGTGAAATGACTCTTCCGATGTCAGGAATGAAGAGAGCAAGAATTAATGTAAGACAAAACCAAACAAGAGTCTGCAGTATTCTCCTTCTCCTTTCCTTGGCCACATCTGTCTCCACCTCCTCTCCTTTGAAACGCAACCATAGACCTTCTAGCACGGCCCTAAAGCACATTTACACACAACTATTTGCATTCTTGGTTCAAATCCCTATATTTCACAGATATACATTTATAAAACACACAACACACCTTCCACAGAAGTGCAGGATTGGATAAGAAGTGACAACACATATGATGATAAAAGCTCGAGCAATAGCCACAGCGACATCATTAGATGGATATGACATCAACACATCCTGACTCACACTCGAGCCGAACGACAGAAAGCCACAGACACCTGCCAAAAAAACAGACACCATGCTGAAATTTAAACAAAGCTTGCTAAGCAAAAACAATGCATACAAATCTTTATTGCAATTTTATTTGCAATGTATTTTAACAGCAACATGCTGTATAAACAGTGCAATGAAATATCTAATCTACACCAGAGTTTACAAACCTGTGCCTGTATAAACAAAAAGGCAGATAATCATGCTGGCAGTAACAACACCCCACCAAGGCCGGATTTCTGGCTTCTTCATGCTATTAAATACAGGAACACTACTGACATGACACTAGGAGAAAGCGAAAAAGGAGGAGAATAAGATGAATGACCTTAAACAGTGAGTTGCTTGCTACCAGGATACATTTACATTTAGGCATTTAGCAGACGCTTTTATCCAAAGCGACTTACAATAGTCGAGGAGACAATGAAGCGGTAAATAGCCGATTAAACAATAGGTGAACAGGTGCTACAACAATGTTACCAAGTTACACAGAGAGAGAAGTTAGAAAAGTTTTTTTTTTTAGTTTTTTTTTGATAGACACCTAAAACAGAGGAATCCATACTTTAATAGAATACACACAGCATACCTGGAAACCAAAGCAGATTGTAGGCATGGCATTGAACACATTAGTCCAGGATGCAGGTCTGAAAGACACCAACAATTTTTTATAATAGAGGAAATTTGGATCTTAAATGAGGATTTTGATTCTAGTCCTCAGACTCAAATGGTCTGTGATATGCGAGTCATGAGGATTTGAAATGTTGTTCTGACCTGACTGGGATCAGTCCTGGGGAAACCTCTTGGTCGGGCCAGATGTATTTAACAATGATTATGATCGTCACGTACCAGGTGCCAATAACACTCAGGGTACTATGGATTAAATGTGGATTTTTCACATAACCAGCAAACACTCATAATAATTTAATAGTCATGATTATACAGGATGTGTGTATCCTACCTGGCATATTTCTGAAAACCGATTTCTTTGGGTATAGCCAGAGGCAAAATGATCAGCACTGAGGTAACTGTGATGGTGAACTTGCGGTCTGTGTACCAGTGCGCCTCTTGGCCCATTGCGCCAAACACTGCAATAAGAAAAGCTGGAAATAATAAAACAGAAGTGATACTATTTTGATATGTAAAAAAATGTCCATTCACTTACGCTTATCCAGCTGATCCCCAATGATGATGAGAAAAGCTATGCATGTGCCAAAGGTGTACACGGCAATGGCCAGCTCACAAATGACACCAAGAACCTTCCCACACACTGCACGAATGACCTCCTGATATGTTGTTTCATTGCTCACCTGTAAAACATGTGTAGATGAAGTCTGTATAGTTATCCTGTATGAGGAAGTGGTGAAAGAGTCTTTTTTGGCTCACCTGAGAACAATAAGCCAGAATAACCAGGCCACTGATGATGAACAGCATCATGCACTGCAAAGAAATCGTTCAACACACATTTGTTATTTATGAACAATTTGACACATTTGTACACTGTTAAAGTGAGGGTTCACCCAAAAATGAAAATATGTTATCATTAACTCATCCTCTTGTCATTTCAAACCTGTCTTTTTATGCAGAACACAAAAATAGAAGAAAGCTGGTACCCGTATACATTTACATTTACATTTAGTCATTTAGCAGACGCTTTTATCCAAAGCGACTTACAATAGTCGAGGAGACAATGAAGCGATAAATAGCTGATACAACAATAGGTGAACAAGTGCTACAACAATGCTACCGAGTTACACAGAGAGTGAAGTTACAAAAGAAGGATTTTTTATTGTTTATTTTTTTTTTTTTACAGTGTATGGACTCAAAACCAGCGTAAGTAAATGGGTGCCAGTCAGCCACATTCTTCAGAATATTTCATACAGATTAGAAATGTCGTAAGGATGAATAATATATGACACAAGTTCCCTGTTGAGGTGAATCATCACTTCAAGACTGATCAGGCTATTATTTACAATGTTTTGGAGGTGTGTCTCACCATCTGAAGGGCAACGCCAGCAGTCACCCCTCCTGCCATGTTAAAAGCAGCAGGAAAATTGAGAAGTCCAGCTCCCAGAGCAGCGTTCACCACGATAAAAACCGCCCCAAGCGATGTCGTTCCTCCTCTTCTGTCATCCGATGGGTTGGGCGGTGGGACTGAGTCCACGCTGGGGCTCTGCAGAAGCCATGCCCTTTCCCCAGCATCTTCACTGGAGCCCCAATCTCCCGATTCACAGTTGATTGCTCTGTCCGCCCTTGACATGATGCTCGCTTTTCTCACACCTTCATAAAAGAATTCAAAAGGGCACCATAGGGTAAAAGATCTAGAACACACGTGTGCTGTCAGTTGCCACTCAGGGTATTTTACTTCAAGCCAGCCAGGCAGTAAACAAAAGCACCCTTGCACGCTTCTGGATCAAAGTGCCACAGGATGTTGTGGGATTAGTGTTACCTGTGAACAACAAGAAAAAAAACACATGAATAGTTTAAAAGCAATATAAAGACACTTCATCTGATGTCAGCATGGTTTGCACTCCAGCATCACGAGATCTGTCATAATGTGTCTGGGGAGAATTGATGAAGCAAGCAGAAATCACAGCAAGGAAACATGAAATAGAATTTCTGTTTTGTTTGTTGAGAAAATAAAGATTTTCTTTAAAGACTCAATCAGATGTTGACCAATAGCATACATGGATTATCATAACCCAGATAACAAAGACAGAAATCAATACAAGTTTACATTGTGACCAGTGTCTCTAACCCCAAAATAACTCAAATCACACATTAAGACACATCTAGATATTGTAAAAAGCAATAATAATGTTTTTTTAATAACACAGATGAATTGCAACACAAAACAAATTCTGCATTGACAAGTTTATGTGCTTAAACCCTTGTTGTTGATCAAATAAATAATGTGTTGTTAAGATGATCAATATGGTGTAAAGCAATAAGACTCACCTCATTTCCTTCTCCGACCCCACAGTTAGTTTAATAAACGAGATTTCTTAGTAAATAACCAATCTGTCTCCTTACATTGTCCCAATCAGCCGAAAACATGCTGATGACGCGAAAAAGAGACACGTGACATGAGTGTGACGTCACAATGGGTAGAGAGGAAGTAAGGTTCATTATAGACCAGTATGACAGCTCAACAGCGCCACCAAAATCATTTCTGATAAGAAGATATGTCAGAAAAGATCATGAAAGTGTGTCATTTACACATTGTGCTTGTTGTTTTGGAAATCCACTAGATAACATCATGTTATAAATATGCAAAAGAAACATAAAATGAACAACATGCATTTTTGTCAAGGCTGTAATAATATTTCATTTGTTCATATTTTTACTGGTATACCTAAATATAAAGTTTTGCATTTGGTAAGTGGACTTTTTTGTAATTAATTTAGCTTTTATGCTTCAGGTCAGAACTCGGTGTCGTGTAGACGAACCAAGTGAGACGTTTCTGTAGATGTAATTAAAAATACAAATATTTCTTAAATGATTTGTTAAAACATTTATACAGTATGGCTTAGTAAATCACATATTTAACCTGTCATTTGCAACCCGGCATGCAGATTTAAGTGGTGCATTGTTTTCAAGGTTCAAAGGTTATGCATTCATACTGATTAAAGAAATCTGACCATCAAATGTGTTCATTTAAATGTCAGTTTAATTGACATCATACAGTATATTTACTGAATGAACATATGACATGGAAACAATACTATTCATTGCTGTTTACGGTACAATAAATAATGTTCATTGAATTTTTCAACACGGATGGAAATGTGCACAGTCACAGAATTACATGATCTGTGAGACGAATCGAGAGTCAAGAACCGTTAGACAATCATTACTTATAGCATCCATGTTAACCTTGCAAAAACTTCCAAATAAAGTTACTTTTGGATCATAAATGGTGGGGGAAACCAATAGAAACAGGACATAATGTAACAGCTTTAGAGAAATCTCCTGTGTCAGCACACTTTGGTCTACTTAGTGACCTGGTGAATGGCATGTGCAAGGTATCCCACATTTCCAGAGGTCACTCCCGCAACGCTTATACGGCCATCCTTAGTCATGTAAACAGAGAACTCCTTTGACAGACGTTCCACCTGAAACACAGTGGTTACAGTTAGAGCTTGCGTGAACTTAAGAATTCATTTACTTAATGAACTTCATGGTCAGTTTTTGAGGATTCAGCAGATTTACCTGCTCAGGTTTGAGCCCAGTGAAGCAGAACATGCCGATTTGGTCAATTACATGCTGCCAGTTGTGAGCAGATCCTTCCTTCTTTAAATTAGCCACCAGCATTTCTCTCATCTTAATAATACGATCTGCCATGCCCTTTACCTCCTCCAGCCTAAAGAGATACAAACAGATAATAAACATAATAAACCAGTCACCAATAAGCATCAACCAGTCAGAAGGTTAGTTTAATATAGTTTAAGGCAAAACTCACCATGTAGAGTGCAGCTCAGGTGTGTTAAGTATTGTGGAGGCAATACGAGCTCCATTCATGGGAGGGTTGGAGTAAATTGGGCGAATCAGAATCTTCAGCTGAGACTCCACCCTCTTTGCCTCTTCAGCATCAGCACACACCACTGAAAAACCCCCCACACGCTCACCTACAATCACAATCGACGCATTTTAATGTAATAGCTGGAAAGAAGTTTCATGTTATTGTAGATGTCAGAATGTGACAATATACAGACAATATAAAAATTAACAGCAAAAATATTCAACACATATCGATTTTACATAAATCTAACATTAAATACATTTTCTGTATTGGGAAAAATTACATTTGTTAGCCAAATAAATACAGATGTGTCCTTACCATAGAGACCCATGTTCTTAGCAAAAGACTGAGATAGGAGAATGTTGTGACCCTGCTCAATGAAGTATCGTACAGCCCAAGCATCTTTATTAATATCACCACTTGCAAAGCCCTGATAGGCCATGTCAAAGAACACCAGAAGTTTCCTTTTCTACAGAAAGAACATACAACACAAGAATGAGGTACAAAAACTTTAAGGGACTTAAAACAAACACAACTGATCCTTAGTCCTCACATAAAAACAGATCAACGCACCTTGATGATATCCGAGAGCTCTTTCCATTGCTCTGGCCGAGGGTCAACACCAGTGGGATTATGAGCACAAGCATGGAGCATTATGACGCTGTTCTCTGCGATTTTCTGCAGGTTAGGAGAAATACATTGACTAAACATGTTGCACATTCATTACTCATATCAGTAATTTTATGGGTCTCATTCAAAATTTCAATGTGAATGCTGACTCACTGAGATATCATCGAGAGCCCCAGCGAAGTCAAATCCACAAGTAGCAGGATCATAGTAACGATAACCTTTTAGTTGCATGCCAGCATCGCGGAAAATAGGAGTGTGGTTTCCCCAGGATGGCTTAGGTAAATATACATCTTTTCCGGCTAAGTGAAACCGCGCCTAAGAACAGATACAGAAAATGTCAACGAATCCTTTGCAACAATGTGCAATGTACAACGTTGTCACTTCTATGGATAGAAGAAGCTGAACACCCACCAGATAGTTCCCTCCAATCCTCAGAGATCCAGTGCCTGAGATTGTCTGGACAGTGACGTTCTAAAAAGAAAGATTAAAATTAAACAAAAGGCATGGTAATGTGTTGCAATACACCCTGGACAGAAGAGACACTTACCCTCTTGCTTTTGAGAACCTCACTGTCAGGTCCCAGTGCCAGTTCAGCACAAGCCTTGGTAAAATCCCCAAGACCACCAATGGGCAGATACTCCTTATCCAGCATCTTGGATGCAATCATAGTCTCTGCCTAAAAAAGGTTACTTTAAAATGAATTTACAAAACAAAATGTCACTTCTAAACAATTAGATAGCCAAAGGGTAATTAGTGGGTATTGCTTTAACAGGACAGTCTAAAAAAAAAAGTGGGCTCAGGATGACTTTGCAGAAAGAGAAAAATCAGAAACACATGTCAACTGACTATATACACACTACCCCTTTTTTTTGCCAATACTGTGAAAGCATACTGCTCTCCGCCCACATGCAAAAATACCCCAAAATCTATTGGCCCTATCTAACACAAGCTCCTTGCAAACACATAAAAAATATCTTATAATTGAAGGGCACATCAGTTTCTTTTTTCCAAGTAGCATATGATATTTGAAAAACAAACGGAAACTATAAATCGTACTATTCTAACCCCAACACTATCTTATAAAGTAATGAATTATCTGTATCCTTATTTCTCATAGTATATTTGTGTAATATACAAATTGTTATATTTCCAAAAGCTCACAAAACACATGGCAATATAAATACTAAAACATGCAATGGCACAGACAGGGTACATACTTTGCGGACACAGCTGAGAACAAAAGGCTTGCCATTATCATCCCTGTATGCCCCCACACCCAGGTTCATCTTTTGAGGGTTTGTATCTCGTTTGTAGGCCTCGGTCACTCCCAGGATGGGATCAGGGGGTCCCATTTGCACTTCACTCCACCATGAGCTTGTATAAAAAAACATTAGACACAATTACAAGTTAGTCCCAAACATTTAATATTAAGATTAAACCAAAACATTGGTTTAAATATTCAGGTCCATGAGGTCATGATTGGCCAAGCATTAAATGTCAGGCCTGTGTTTATATGCATTGTGTCACATTCATGCTTGGATACATTATGTGGTAAATAACACTAAAATTGGCATCTGGCATGACATGTAACTTTTTTAATATATTCAAGGTGCTAAGACAAAAACACTTTATTTTCCTTCACTATGCACAATATCTGTGCTCGAAGAGGAATTCTCTTAACTGTTTATCTGTTTTAATGTTTACGCTAACAAATACAACTACTTAAGCCGTTGTCTGTCATAAGTAATTGTGTGTTATTTTTAAGAATATTGATGTCTTAAAATAAAAACTGCTGAATTCTTCATTTAACATCAGCTGTGCTTTGCCCTCCAAACCCGGCGAAAAAGGACACGGACGACCATACTTTCTTGACAGAACAACCCGGAAGTACGCAGAGCCAATCAGAAGCTTCCGTTTGCTAGCACCAGCCAATGGCAGCAAAGGAAAAGTGAACGTACGGTGTCCAAAAGAGATAAAAAGGATTGACGTACGCTTTCGCGTTTAAAAGCAAAAACGCCAGTTAGCAATCTAATATACAAAGCAAGGTCAGATTAATAATGTAGACCACAAACTTGAAAACGTGTGATAAAGACTAACTGTTAAAATATATGTTTAGCCCCAGATGCAGATTCAAGGTGATTCTCAATGATTCCTAATAAAGACTAACTCTACGTAATGACATTGTTAAATCTGGTCATTAAACTAAAATAGTTTTCAAAATATAACGACCAAAAATCTTAACGCTGCCTTTTGTTCCAATTAACAGTTTATCATCTCGATTAACGAACTTCACATAAACGGAAGTGACGTGTCACGATCTCAAACCCGATGTAACGAACTCTCATTTTTAAGGCATTCGTTTCCAACACAATATGAAACGATGCCAAACTTGCTTAAATCAATTAAACACATAACACGATTAAAGATTGTTGTGCTAAGATTAAAGCAAGTATTTATTACCTTGCCCGAATGGGTAAAGCACCCATGGAGGGCGTCAAACTCCCAACAGAAGATATAAATCTGGTGGTTTTCAGGAGAGCCATTGTTGCTGCTTTCAGCTGAAGCTCAGAGAGAGTGAAGATGACGTGCACGCGGTTACCAACCAGTAATAAACGTGCGCGCGCGTTCACATCAACACTGATTGGATGATTGACAGCGACATCTAGAGGCTGGGGATGAAAAAACTTTTCCGGTAAACATCCCGGTTTTTTGCATTCATTAAATTTTAGTTTTTTTATTACAAAATGACATAATTCTTCTGGATTTCTTATTCGGGGACAACTAAATATTATTTTAATCAATTCTAAATTCTTTAAAAACAACAAGATGTGATTTGTTGTTATTAAACTTACATTTATAAATATAATATTTATAGGGGAAATTAATTAATTTTATAATACAACAAACTTTACTTTAAGTAAAGATATAATGTCCTCAAATGATTTCTTTTTTTTGAATTGGATGGAATGGTTGACAGCGTCATCTAAAGGCACGGGAAAAAATCCCAGTTTTTTTATTGTTTTATTGTTTAAAAATTTATTTTTTTATCGAAAATAACATAATTTTTCTAGCTTCCTTATTTAGAGACAACATTATAGTATTTAAATAAATGTAAATTCTTTAAAAAACAAGAAAATGTGGTTGTTGTTATTAAACTTACATTTATGAATATAACATTTATAGGGAAAATTCATTAATTTTATACTACAACAAACTTTACTTTAAGTAAAGATATGTCCTAAAATATTTTCTTTGAATGTAATACGAGATGTTGATTGGATGATTGACAGCGTCATCTAAAGGCACGGGTCAAATCCCAGTTTTTATTCTTTTATTGTTCAAAATTGTTTTTGTTCTTCATTGCAAATAACATACCTTTTCTAGCTTCCTTATTCAGTGACAACATAAATTAATAGTATTAAAATAAATATAAATTCTTTAAAAAAAAGGAAATGTGGTTTGTTGCTATTAAATTTACGTTTATGAATATACACATTTACCGATAAAATATATTAATCCATAATGTCACAAAATTATTTGTTTGAAAGTAATAAATCTCTAGCTGGATCTGGATTGGCTGACTGGCAGCGTCATCTAGAGGCACGGGATGAAAATGTTGATAAAATTTTAATGTTTTATTTTTGTAATATTTTTTATAAAAGTTAATTTTTTATTATTATTGTCACAAAACAACATACAGAAAAAGGTAACTGCCAGAGGATAGAATGATAGAATATGCAATAATTAGTTACACAATCATATATGTCAATGTTACATAGTAAACAGTTTAAAAGACTTTGGAATTTTGAAAAATTATAATAGAATTCAGGTTGGATTGAAGGCCATACGACGAACAGGAAACTACGGATAGTATTTTGAAACTTGCATTTGTATAAAATAATTTTGTAAGTAAGATACATAAATGTAACAAATAATAAAAGTCTTTGTCTTCTTTAGAAAAGTTATGACAACCAAATAATACATCTTTATATAATTAAAATAAACTCTGTGAAGAGAAAGCATGTACAAAAATGTAGAAATCCTTCCAAAAAAAGAAATCATAAAAGCATAAAGATTCAATATTTGCAAAAAAATTTATATAAAGTTTAACAATGTAAAATGTAGGTGAAGTAATTGTGAATTAATTAGTAAGAAACATCCTTAACTTTATGAGTTATTAAATAGTTAGAAGGAAAAAGTCCACAACTTCTTCCATGGAATGTTTTCATATAAATCATTTCAGTGGGATATATGGAAAAGATGTTATCAAAGTCTGAAATTTTTTATTATAGTGTTGGTTATGTGGTTTTTCTACTGGTTTGTTTTCTGGGACATGGGAACATTTAACGGATAAAACACCACAAGATTGAATTTTATAACAGCTGTATTTCTAAACATTGGACGGTCTATAATTGTATCAGTAATTCAAACCTTTAACATTTATAGTTTCCCCCAGTGCAACTTTTTGAATGCATGAAAAAATACAATAAAGAGTTGACAGATTGTTATCACATAATATATACACGAACATATTTATGCATTGTAAACTTTATCGTTGTTAAGAATACAAGAGAAAGTATGGAATAAAGTAAAGCAAAGAAGAAATAAAACCATCGGTCAAAATCATTAAAACTTGAGGGTAAGATACCTAAACATTAAGTACATTATACACATTAAAGGCATCACAAAATGACATAATTCCACTAGCTTTGTATTTAAATATAACAGAATAATATTTAAATAAAGCCAGAAAATGTGTTTTGTTGTTTTTAAACTTACATTTTTAAATAGGTAAAATGTATAACCAAATTATAAAAAGTATGCTATAAAAATTAAGTTTATAGTAAACAAATATAATATATTTACTTTTAGTAGAATCATAATGACCAAAATTATTTATTTAAAAGAAATCCCTTGTCAAAAAAATCCTTTTAGAAATTCAGTTTATCCTACATGATCCTATTAAATATTATCCGATAGTACTTAAAATTCTGTGTGAAATGTATGTTTATATATGTTTATAGTGTGGGTCTCTCCAGTATGGAATTGCCAAAATGAACATTCTAACTTCTACGTCATCATATGACGTTTGGTTTCTAATTGGTCATGACGTCACACGATTAATAGCGCACCCCAAGGTTGTTAGGTGACGTTCAGGTTGAGTTGCGTCAGCTGTTTGTCTCAGACGATGGTAGCCTTCCAGGTGGCACCCGTCTGTACGAGGGGCTGAACATGAAGGCTACCAGCAGTCATAACTGCATCCGACTCTGTGCATTGTTGTGTTTGTTTGTGTTGCACGTAAATATGGCCTCCTCGTCCCACTTTGGCGTCACATCAACCCAAGTACGCCGAAACCGACACCTAAAACAGAGGAATCCATACAGACCGCTCGTAGAAGGACAAACCGAGGACGAAGGTATGCGACTCATGTTGCATTTATACAGGATAGCAGCGGATCCAGATGGAAAGCCAAAGAAACACAAGTTGTTTGGGTCCAATACTGTGAGGTTGCTGCAAGCATCTGCAACTGAAAAGCACTTTCTCCCAACGTCAAATGGTAAAGCCTTTAGTTCTTGTCTTATATTTAAAGTAGACAACACAAGAAGCAAATATGTATAGATCTTGAGAGAATAACACATTCTAATGGTTTTCATTGCAGATGAAACACTATTATGGGTGTTTGGGTTGAGATTTTAAGGTGTTGGCCCAAAGAAGCCCAAATACATTACCAGTAGACACAACATAAACAGTTATAAGAGTTTTCATTAATAAATTGGTTAGAATTGATGTATAAGTGTATTTTAGTTCAAGCAGGAATCTAAGGAGTTATGTTGTATCAGATATGTTGTCTTAAAGGTATAACCCTTGAAGACTAGGACTGTTGATTGAATGTTTTCCTTGTTTTTTCTTCTCTGTGACCAATTGTGGACTAGACCTTCGATACACCTACACTGTGAAATATGAACTGAAAAACCTCACCTTGAGCAAACTGGTCAAGGCGTCTTTGATTCACTTGAGGTCTCCTGTGGCGTCGCATCTTCCTTTCGTCTGTGCCGCTGGAGTCACCTCTTCACAAAGTCCTCCAGAGGCTGACTATGTCACGATGGGTCCACGCAGCCTATGGACTGAATCTGATGTTACAAATCAGTTGTCCCGGTCAAAAGGTGACCACGTATTTCTGTTCGCCCATTATCGATGTTTAAAAGCTGACCGTGGCACGTCTATTGTGAGACCCGTTACACCGCGAAAACGTTTTCCACCTCAAAACCATCTCAGAGCTCCTGTTTTGCTACTTTTCTTGGAGGAGGAGAAGCAACCTATGGAGCATTTCAAACCCCTTTTGCACCCTAGCACGAGGACCCGCCGTTCCAGAGAGCCCAGCAGCATCGTTTCTGACATCCCCAATTACAAGCAAGGGCAAAACAGTGTGGCCAAAAACCACTGTAAGCTTCACTCTTACCGTGTGACCTTCAAAGATCTAGGATGGGACCACTGGATCATTGCACCCCACAAGTATAATCCTCGATACTGTATGGGAGACTGCCCTCGTATTCTCCATTATGGCTATAATTCACCAAACCATGCAATCATGCAGACATTCATCAGCGATCTTGGCGTTGCAGATATTCCACTACCCTCCTGCGTTCCATATAAATATAAACCCATCAGCGTGCTGATGATGGAGAGGAATGGAAATATAGTATATAAAGAATATGAGGACATGATTGCAGACTCCTGCACCTGCAGATGACTTTGGGCTTGGGTCAGACAAGGAAAAGAACTGAATTGTGCTGAAGGGGTATGTGAGTTTGTTCCAGCACAGTTGAGATACTAAACGGCAAGGTGTGCAGTGCTGTCTCTTTTGATTGTCTTTGCATCACTGCCGAAATTCTGACATTGAGGTATCTGTAACACACATCATTGGTTTGGTGCTATCAGTACCTGGCATTCTGGAGATAAAGATGTAAATAAGTGATCATGATAGTAAGTGTAATAAGTAAAAGCTGAGTTTTTGGACCTGTTTAAATAATTTTCTACAGTATTGTATTTTTGTCCTTTTACTATGTTTGTCTATGTATGTTTTTGGTTTCTGTGTGTTTATGTCTATTGTTTCTTACTGTTATATCTTACCGTGTATTTATGAAAGGGGATGAAAGTAGGATTTTGAACATTTTGGCACTTTATTGAAAGACACTGTTGAATATTTAAAAAAACAAAAAGGAAAAAAATATTAAAGAGTGAGGGAAACACAAGAGCCCCTGTGCTGTTTAGAAGTAGACAGTTGGACTTCAAAATGTTTCTCTAGTTTTGTGGCCTCTTATTACGTCTTGTCCATCGTAACTGAGGTCAGGAAATATAGGGGAGCAGTTGATATTTTGCACTTTCTCATTAAATACGAGCCATAGAGTATGTTTATGAAACAGATACTTTCATAGACCCATTTTGTGGAGCTGGAATTATTGCAATTCCACATGAAATTTAACATTTTAATGTCATAATGAGAGATGATGAAAATAAAGATATTTTGTTAAAAAAAGGAGAAAGCGAACTTCTACTTGTTTGATGTGTGGTCTTTTATGCTAAATTTGAATATCCGGCTCTGGCTGGTTTCTTTGATGTTATTCTGTAGATTAATATGCCTGATGTAAAATGTTCTGAATCTTTAGTAAGAAATTTTATAAAAAATGTGGATTTGCGAACCAAATTCAGAGGGTATCTCTAATCTGATTAACTTGCACAATGAGGGTGTACATGCTGTCTTATCAATCCAATAGGGACTTTTTAGGTTCCCAGCATGTTATCATGACTTCTGAGAAAGAAAAATGTTGTGATTTTAACAGTTTAATTGCAAATAACACAACATTTATTAAAACACATCCTTGAAGCAGCGCCACCTATTTAATTTAATTGAATATGCACAAAACCAATGAAAGTGTGTAAAGGTGCCGTCGCTGTTTGGTTAACAACAGTTTTATCTTTTGTGTGCTGCAAAAAGGAAAGTTTTGGAGTTATTAAATTGAAAGAAAGAGTGACTAAATACTGGTGTTATATTAATGGGTGAACCATCACTTGAAAATTTTAAACAGGATCACAAAATTGTGTTTATCTTAATTTTAATCTTAATCCAACAAAGAGAACGCACAAATGTGAATCAACTCAGATATATCACATTTAAAAGCCACTTGGAAGTCACCTTTGAACTATATGCCATGAGTCAAGCTTACAGTCTCCTTTTTTGCTCAGATCTTCATAAAGACTGTCAAGGGCAGGTAGGCTCTGTTCTAACTAGGTTGAAGCTGAATAACTATGCTGAAGCCCTTTCTCCTCTTTGGCAACTGATAAGCGATTCATTTCCCGATGGGATGGTGTACTTTGTCTGCAATCTTTTGACTAAGTGCCAAAACTGACAAACATGCTAAACAGGGACATCAATTGACCCTGGACCATATCCGCCCCAATGAATTTTTACCATTCGTTTCATACAGATAGATTGGTCTAAATTAAATTAAAGTTATTTTATTTATTCTAATTTACTCCTAAAGCTTTATTTCTGAATCATAAAAGTGTGTTTATTATCTACAATAAAACAGCTTTTGGTTTAAGTCCGTATAAAGTGAATTTTCTTTCACTCGATCACACTGCTTGATTCATGTAAAATCAGGAAAAAAGTGTCCACTTCTAGTTATTATGATTGTGTTCTTTTTAGAAACAAAGCCTATGTGGTTCTCCAGTCAAAGAAACCTTTCAGGCTTGTACAGAAGTTATGTGATAAACCTGCATTTATCATCCATCTTTTATATGAATGTATGCATTGTACTGTCTCAAATAGATAAACTTTTCAAATAAAAGTTTTACAGTTGGGGCAATGAACTGTTCATCCCCTTGCAAATGGATCCCTCTGCAATAGGATGCATACTGTTCATGTCAAATGTTATTCCCAAGAACACAACGGTTCCACAGTCTGATCTTTGTTCCACTTAGAGAGACACTTAACCTCTATAGATTTCATGTAACATTGATCTATAAACCAATCAATTGTATCTCTCATGCATGACATGCAGAACCTTGATAAGCTCAGCCTTGAATGCTTTATTACTAACACAGTGGGAATGCTAAAAATGTTTAAAACGAGGCCACCAGCTTATGAAATAGTACATGGTATTATTTATGTGAACTTAAAATCCCAAGACGATAAGCAACATCATATCCAGTAAACACAATGAGTCAGTTTGAAACCTTTGTGATGAGCTGGAGCGATCTATGATCCAACTCATATCAGTCTTGCTGCCACTCGGTAGTTGTTTTTACTCAGTTTCTGTCCTTTTATGTTTTTAACACACAGGCATTTTAATCAGTCGTTGTTCTTTTTTCAAGGACTGTGCCTGGTAATATGATAAAAAAGAAGACAACCACAAAACATGGACCTTAAAGAGATAGATTACCCAAATATGAAAATTTTTGTCATTTACACACCTTTTTGTGGTTTTAAACCTGTATAGCTTTCTCTCTTCTGTGGAATACATTTACTTTGTTTGTATAAACTAATGCAAGTCAAAGGGGTGCCAGTTCCAAACATTCTTCAAAATATCTTCTGTTGTGTTTTGCAGAGAAAAAAAAGAGTCATTCAGGTATGAACTGAGTAGAGGGTAACTAAATTATTTTCTCATGTCTTTTGAACAGTTTTACAATAAAAAATTAACTGTAATGTGCAGAAATATTTGTCCAATTAGACTACTCTTGATATCCATGCAAGCAATTCAGTCAAGATTAAAATAATGTTCCTTTAAGTGTTTTTTATTATTTGGGATTTGGGGTCTAAAGTTGACAGGTTTTGTGAAGTCAATTTTGACACTGATTGATAAACAACTGAACTTGGTACTCTCTTCCATCAGTGCACCTAAAAATGCTGATAAGCACATGTCCAGAAAATGACTGGTTTTTATCTTTTCCCCATTCCTCACGTTCTTATCCCTCGCTCCTCACAACCCCATCTGCACTCTGGGTCTCAGAGGACAGCTCTGTCTTGCTGCAAACATTAGGCAAACATGTGTCAAATCTGCTTATGAAAAAGCAGATAGATAGAGATAGAAAGCGATGGAGAATGAGAGGCGTGAGGGAGAGGCATTAGTTGTCTAATATGCTGGCTGGAGAGTATAAAAGGCAGGGCACTGTCTCTGTAGACAGTGTATCTCTGAACTTACTGTAACAGCTCTTGACCGGTTTTGTTAAATCTTTCTCAGTCAGCATGCAGGATCACATTATCTCAAACAGAGGGATACTTCTTGTCTGGTGGTTGGTGTTCTTGGTGCTTGTCCAGCAGGTAATTACACTTATTGTGATATTTCGGACAGTGTTTGGATTCTATTTCGGATTCTATTTGGATTCTACTTTTGGATTCTACTCTTGGATTCTACTTTTGAATTCCATTTTTGGATTCTATTCTGCTTCTCTGCTTTTGCTTCTAGACTGAAATAGTTTTCAGCCCTTCTATCTAAACTACATTGAGACCATATTTCTGCTGATATGTTCATTTTTATTTAAGTGGAATGCAAAAAAAGAAATTTTTCTAGTATTGTTAAAAAAATTATTAGACATTTTTCATTATTTTGTATTATTATTTATTATATGTTTAACAATTTAATTCACAAGTTTTTAGTATTTTAAACAATAATGAGAAATAATGTTTCAGATGGCTTGCAGTCCTGTGCTTCAACCCGACAAACCCTCAACATCTGAAAAAGACGTTCAAAGGTCACTTAAGAGAACAGCTCGAATGACCCCACTATGGAGGATCATGGGAACTAAACCGTACGGAGCTTACTGCCAGAACAACTATGAGTGCTCCACAGGAATATGCAGGTGACTAATGGATCAATCATTTTAAGCCCCTCCCATTTTTATATTCTGACCTACACATTGTACTTTCATCAGTATTTGATCAAGAAATGTAATAGAAGTTTAACAATAAAGCAAAATAAATCTAATGTTTGATTTTGTTAACAGGAAAGGCCACTGTTCCTACAGCCAGCCGATAAATTCATAAGATGAAGACTCCCTCCGCCTCCTCTGATCTGAAATTTTAAAAGGCTTACCTGACGCTATACAACATCATTTCCCAAGCAGAATCAAATGACAAGCGGTTGATTCAGTGAGCAGCAGGGGCCAAGTGAATGTGCAGTGCGGTTAAACATTGGTTAGCTAGACATTAAATGAAGGCTATGGCTGAGTTTTCTAACGCCACAAAGGAGGCAATAGGTTATGAAGCTCTTTCAAGTATGGTAGACTATCGTAAATGTTGACTCTGATTGCAAAGAAAAATCAACATAACCTTATAACATGTCTAGTGGTATATAAGATTTGCATGACATTTTTTACGGATGTTATATAACATGTTCTATTACATGTATCACACAGATTTCAGGTGGTGCTAGGAAGGTAATGTAAGTGAAGAAGAATGTAATTTTGAGCCAGTTTCTCTCAATCAAATTAAACCCTTATCTTGGATTGGGGTGTGAGCCTATAGTACTAGAAACTTTGAAGCTGGTCCATAGTCCAAACTTGGAAACTGGTCCATAGTATTAGATCATGTTACATGGAAGATATTTATGGAGGAGAAGACAAATGTAACGCAAGAAGTGCCTTAACTCAACACAAGTGTCGTTGAACTAAAGTTAGTCCAGAGAAAAAGAGGCAGAGAAAGTGCAAAGGTTGCCCTTATTGATTGTGCCTACATATTAACCATTATTCCTGATGCTTTATCTCCACATTTACAGTGGTGGTATTTCATATAATGTCAATGTTCAGACCGGTCACTATTTATGTTGTTATATACTAGTGTTTTATTGCTTCTACAGTCACCTCATCTCATCTATCTAGACACAAACTTTTAATAATCTTTAGCAATTATTTTGATGACTTATTTATTATATTCCAGTTTTGTTTTGTATGCCTCAACAGTTCATCTTAAGCTATTTTTTAAGTGTCTGACAAGTCTTGATTTATGTTTCTTATTTTATATACTATTCAACTGTAACTCTACAATAAACTCTACATATAATATATGCTGTTTCAAAATAAAGTATTGCTATAAAAAAAATCTAATTTGTTTAATGACCCCCATGTATTACCTCTACAGCTCAAAACATTGCAGTTTGCCAACAAATTGAGAAAAGACTGCTGTCTTTTCAACTTTAAATGAGGACAGCCAAACATGTGCAGTTCAGATTTGTGACATGCTTCATTTTAAGAATATAAATCGAATAAGACGTTGACACTTACAACAAAACTAAAATAGGAATTGATGTTTATTAACCAATGATTTCAAATGCTACTAGTTGATAACATCACTATCATATTTTCATTTCCATCCACACACCTGATTTATTTTTTATTTTTTATTTATTTTCCTTAAAATATTTTTTTTGTTATGGGTTCTGCTTGTCTACAAGTGAAATTTTGTATACAAGAAAGAAAATTATTGCCTTACATTCCACAATATAATAAATTAAATTAGAGTTAATATGAAAAACAAATTACATAGGGAAACTTTTTTTCTTGGACACAACAAAAGCTGTTGAATCCTAGTTTGATGAAAATAGTTGTTATCTTAAAAGTGTTTTCGCCTGATGATGTCATTGACACCATTTAAGTCCTTAGATTATATATCCAATGTTTTATCATAACATTTTTTATAATGTCAGTAAACAAGATAGACAAGAAATGGTTCAAGGTTATCTTTAATCACATTAGCCTTAACGTTTTAAAGGGTTATATGCATTCACAAAAACAATTTTATTTGTTTTAAGTTATTTTAAACAAAATGCACTGAGAAAAGTTTAAGGATGTGACTGTGCTGCCACTATGTGGACATGACGTAGACTCAAGAACGTTATTTTGACGTCAAGACTTGACATCAAAGGATCCAAAGAACATGACATCATCATTTATTCCCCGCATCCTTTTCTGGTCATTCAGTCCTTTGTGACGTCAGTGACGTCCTCTCCATAACTGTCTCAATGAATGAAAAGCACGCGTGTCAACACTCTTTTCCCAAATAATCCATAAATGTTAAGAGTTTCTCGAGTCACAGTGTCGTGGGTTTATTTTGAAAAGTGGGAAGACCCTCCCAGCAGCACCAGCACTGGGTTTAGGATCCGTACAGGTCGAGTTCGCAGCGCACAAGTCCTTCCGGATTTTGGCCCGCAACGCTGTCAGGTTCGTTTAAAGAAGATTTAGTTTTAGGATTTTATAAAGTTTAATACAAACTCATACTGTTAACAAACGTTTGGTGCTTGTCTGTATGCAGTGGTTGGGTAACTTCCCCACGATGTAATGTAACGCGCGTGTGTGTTTATTTCAGGATGTTGCCAGTTCTTAAACTTTAAAAGTCTTTAACAAACTTGCAAAATGAGAAGTCGCAGCAACTCTGGAGTTAAACTTGACAACTACGCCCGGATTGTTCAGCAGACCATTCTGCGTCACCAAGTGAGTGTTTGATTTCTACACACGTTCAGAACTTTACTGAACTTTGGTGAACTCACAAGTGAACCATGTGACCATATATGCTACATAAACTATAATTACTCTGATAAACATGTTTAAATGTCCTCTTTTAGAACACATGCATCTCCAAACCTTCAAATGTTTGCTCATCTGCCATGCATCTCTGATAAGACAATAGAAAGATTAAGAATGGATGCAGAAGAGCTCTTCCTCATGTATAGCAGATTTCACATAGTTGATGTTAACAGACATCTTATATATATATCTGGATCTAGTACATCTGAATGTATCTGTGACATGTAGGATCCAGTGACAGGTCTGTTACCAGCCAGCAAAGAGCAGCCGGATGCCTGGGTCAGGGACAATGTGTACAGCATCCTGTCTGTCTGGGCACTTAGTTTGGCTTACAGGAAAAATGCAGACCGCGATGAAGATAAAGCTAAAGCCTATGAGCTGGAACAGGTCATTTGTTTTTAATGTTTTCTGTGGGATGTGTTTTGTTGCTCTGTCGGGGGGCTAAAGTCAACGTTCAACCAAACGTGAAAGTTGTGTTGTTTTATTCCTCAGAAAGAAGATATTTTGAAGAATGTTGGGAACCGGCACGTGCTTGGTTTTGTGCCCGTACAATGCAAGGGAACGGGGGGTACTGCTGTTTAGTGACCAACTTTCTTCAGAATAGCTTCTTTAGTGTTTTGCGAGGTCATACATGTTTGATATGATACACTTTTCATTTTTTGAATAAATAGTTTCAGAATGTCATCATAGGTAACTTACAATGTGTTTGCTTTTATTAAGTCTTTAAACTTCATAGAAATTTTCATAGCAAGTATTCTGTTTGTTAAAAGATATGTCGAGAAACCAACATTATTTAGTGGTAACATTTGAGAATGTAAAACATATTCACACTTTTAGTTTTAGTTTTGCCATGTTTACATGAGAATATAGTAATTTAGAGATATGTTTTATGTGTATAAGTCTCTGTGCATAAACGCCCTCTTTAGGGAGAGCACACAAGTGTCATGTTACTCTTTCCCCTGCTATTAAATCAGTGGACCGAAAAGGTCAGAGTTGAGCTTGTGATCCAAGTGTTGTTTTTAGAGACTGTGGGTTCTGATCTATTCTCTGTTTTATTCTTTCTCAGAGTGTAGTGAAGTTAATGAGGGGAGTGCTTCAGTGCATAATGCGCCAGGTATTGCCACCTCGCCCACCACACTGCAGTCAACATATTAAAAATACAGTAATAAAATACAGCTGGTTGTACATATCAGGGAAAAAATTACTTAACATGCAATCAAGCAGGTCTATATATAAACATTTAAACTTATGAACACTTTTGTGTCACACACTTGCAATTAAAACCATCTGAAGTGCACTCTTATCTGTTATCAGCTGGACAAAGTAGAAAAGTTCAAATACAGTAAGAGCACTTCGGACAGCCTCCATGCTAAGTACAACACTCACACCTGTGCCACTGTGGTGGGTGACCAGGAGTGGGGACATCTCCAGCTTGATGCTACATCTCTCTACATGCTCTTCCTGGCACAGATGACTGCTTCAGGTACATCTTGCTTTAAAGCCGGCATGACGGATTCACCCAAAAACAATGTCTTGTTATTTAAAAACTGCATGAACAAATCTGTTATCCACATGCAACTGAACGGGCATCACTACTCTTCAGTTGCAAGCATTTTTCAAAATATCTTCTTTTCTGTTTTGCTACGGACCTTTGGTTTCTTTGGGTGAAGTATCATTGGATAATGTCATGGTATTTTTAGGGCTGTGCAAGTAATCATTATTGATTTTCAATTTTAATTTGGCTTTTCAATAGTAATGAAATCAAATTAATCAAGTTAAAATAATAATTATGTGCTGAATTTAGTTTTGTATTTTAATATTTATACGTATATATTTTATTTGAATCTATGCACTCACATCTTATCTTATATAAATTGGGCAAAATAATTGGGATTATCATATTTTTCATAATTGAGCTGCCCTATAGTATTATAAATTTGATTATCAGTAGAATATATTCCAATCACCTTTATGTGTTAAATTATTTTAGGACTGCACATTGTGTACACTCAGGATGAGGTGGATGTTGTCCAAAATCTCATGTTTTACATCGAATCTGCTTACAAAGTGGCTGTAAGTCCCTTATTATTTGTATTTATTATCCAATGTATTTTTTTCTCCAGTTGGTCTGTGATTGTTATTAAAGAACTTCTGTATCTCTGTTTTCTCAATGTTCAGGATTATGGGATGTGGGAGAGAGGAGACAAAACCAATCAGGGGATTCCTGAGCTTAACGCCAGCTCCATCGGCATGGCAAAAGTGGGTCCTGCAAAAAATGAAAGCATAAAAAATCTTAATCTATTTCTCAGGCAGCCAATCCTCATTTTGACTTGCTTATTAACTCTCATACTTCCACATTATGTAATCAATCTTCTTTTGTCAGTTAAGAATTCTCAGACCGGCTTGAAGGAGTTGCACGTTGTTGACTCATGAGCACCCGCTATAAATGTCACTGATGGGGATCTAATGTAACCTTAGAGTTGCCACTCACAGTGGGGTATAAGTGCTCCTTCCCCAGTCTACTTGCCAACTTCAGATTTTTCTCTTGCAACACTCTGTTCAGAAAGTAACACACTAAGCGCTCTTTTACAGAGAACTTATCACTTTCAGGGTAGGGAACTAGCCCTTAACCTCATTTTACTAGCTATAGTGATCATGTCCCTTTTATTTAAACTCATATTTAAAATCAATGTCAATACGTAATAGTTCACTTAAAAAGGGTCAGAATTTGCCCATTCTTTGAAGTTTCAAACCTGGGTTACTGACTTTCTTATACATAAACAAAAAAGTAGATCTAGTGTAAAATGTTGGTAAGTGGAACTTATTCACTTGCTTTGGTTTCCTGTCCATACAACAGAAGTGAATGGGTGTGTCAATGCTGTTTGGTTTTCAAGTTCCTTCAAAATATCATCTTTTGTGTTCTGCAGAAGAAAGAAAGTGGTGCAGGTTTAAATTGTGAGAGATTTTTTTGAATTTGTGCCATATGACTTACATTTTTCTTGAATCCTTTATAACCACAGGCGGCACTTGAAGCTCTAGATGACTTGAATTTATTTGGAGCTAAAGGAGGACCTTCCTCTGTTGTTCATACCTTAGCAGATGATATCCAGCACTGTCAGGTAGACTAGTGACCTGAATTTTCTTTGCTTTAAACTACGGCATGTTTGACACAAAAGCAACTGCTGTGTTTCTACTACTAATTCTCTTTCAGTCCATCCTAAGCTCCATGTTACCCAGGGCCTCAACATCTAAAGAGGTGGATGCTGGGCTTCTGTCTATCATTTCATATCCAGCCTTTGCAGTAGAGGACATGGAGTTAGTCAACATCACTAAGGAGGAAATCATCTCCAAGCTGCAGGTTACTACTTTATCCTTGACATGAGTAGCGATGGTTGGTCTGGTTGTCCCTTAAACAGGACTTTGAAACATGCTGCATTTGATTCCTTTTTTTGCAGGGTAGATACGGCTGTTGCCGTTTTCTTAGAGATGGTCACAAAACTCCTAAAGAGGTCAGTATATTTAGAGTAAATAGTAAAATAAACTTTGACACGCTTGTCTGACTATACGAATAATAATACAATAATACTAATATGCTATTGTCCAAAAATAAATATGAGGATCTTTTATTATGTCTTTTAAATACAAAATGTTTTTTTTCCAAAAGGATCCTAACAGACTATACTATGAATCTGCTGAGTTAAAGCTTTTTGAAAACATTGAATGTGAGTGGCCACTGTTCTGGACCTATTTGATTCTAGATGGCATCTTTATCAACAGTCCAGAGCAGGTAAAAGATGATGTCAAATGCTTACTTATTTTGAGTCCAGTGTCAGTGCTGTGTATTATGTGCAGAATTACTGATATCGGCAATCTGTAGTTTTTATTCTCTGTTTTTCTAGGTGCAGGAGTATAGAGAAGCTCTGGAAGGCATCATGATTAAACAGAAAGATGGGATACGACTGCTGCCTGAGCTCTTTAGTGTTCCTTCTGATAAGGTAAAATTAATCTTTGTAACACATGAAGTAGTAATGAAAATCACTAAATGCCTGTGCGTTTCAAAGCTTTAAAATATTAATTTTTTTAGGTGGATGAAGAATATATGAATCCTCACTCTGTAGAGAGAATCCCAATGGGAAAATTACCTCTAAAGTGGGGACAGTCTCTCTATATACTGGGGAATCTGTTAGCAGAGGTTAGTCATGGAACTATATTTCGTATGTAAAATATTGGTTCACCACTTTTAATATTTTGTTTCGATTTCAGGGTTTTCTGGCTCCGGGGGAGATAGACCCATTAAATCGTAGGTTCTCCGCCACCTCTAAACCAGATGTTGTGGTGCAAGGTATAGTTAAGACATTAATACAGATTGTTATAATTTAATTCAAACCAATGGGTGCAGCTGTTATTTTGTCATTACACTTATTTTTATTTTGTGGTTTAGTGTCAATTCTTGCTGAGAATGAGGATATTAAGGCACTGCTGCTGAAGAATGGATTTGATGTGGAGAGCGCAGCAGATATCCACCCTATCAGAGTGCAGCCGTCCCGAGTTCTCAGCCACACATATGCAAGGCTAGGTAAGAACCAATTCACCAATACTGGTTTGTTGTTATCTATCATCTTTCATCTGAGACTACTGGTAGAAAACACCAGCATCTGCTGTACGTATTTTATGGAAATGTTTATTTTTTGCATCTCTTTAGGCCGAAATGAAAGGCTGGGACTGACTGGCAGACCTTATCGTCGGATTGGCGTGTTGGGCACCTCAAAGCTCTACATCATCCGCAACACCATCTTTACCTTCACACCTCAGGTTCTTCATAATGTGCTGATGTAGGCATGTGGGAGCCTTATGCTGATTTAGAGAGCATTCTTGCAGTCCTTGGTCATCTGTTAAAAATTTTAATAACGAGGACAAAATTAACCGTAGAACAATGTAATGTACCATGAACACAAAAACCTTACTGTTTTGTATCTTCTCTCTGGCTGTGTAACATGCCTATAGTTTATAGATCATCAGCAGTTTTATCTGGCTCTGGACAATAAGATGATAGTGGAAATGTTAAGGACTGATCTGTCGTACCTGTCATCTCGCTGGAGGATGACTGGACGCCCGACCGTCACTTTTCCCATCTCCCAGACAATGCTGAGTGAGTGAAAATTTTTAGGATCCAGTGTCAAACTAATAATGATAACTACAATATTAATTCTCAAAGGTAGCTCATGTAAATTTTTATTTTGGTTCATCTGAATCTGTTCAGACGAAGATCACACAGACTTGGACCCTGCTGTGCTGGCTACCCTTAAAAAGCTACAAGATGGATACTTTGGAGGGGCAAGGTCAGACAGTGACATGCATAAACATTATGTCATTAATATAAAAGGGAATGTTTGCTGTACTTTCTTACATTTCTCAATTTAACTAGGATCCAGACTGGCAAATTATCAGAGTTCCTGACCACTTCTTGTTTTGCTCATCTGAGCTTTCTCGATAGTGGTAAGACACGCTCAAGTAATGGAGGCTGGAATGAAGATGATGATGACGGCTACTTTGCAGGTGCTTTGCATGACCTGAACTTCAATGATGGTAAGGGAAAAAACAGGGTTTTCTGTAATGTAATAAAACGGTCAAACGTTGTATTGTCAACTTGATATAAAGTCATTAACTTAATTATAGTTTCTGTCGAATTTTTTGATTTTGGGGAAGTTTATTTATTTTTTACTTAAGTCATTAAAGTTTATTAGTTATAAGAATGTATTATGAGTTAATGTGTCCTTTGGAAAAATCTTTACCTTTGAACCTTGATCCTGGTTAATATAAGTATTTCAGACCTGTCTTCTCTACCATCATTGCAAGATGTGTGATCATTGTGATTTATATGTTGATCTTTTGCAACGAGCATTGGAATGTACAAATAATGTTATGTTGCTCAAGTTTCTTGAAATCTTTTTTACTGACTTGTTTCACCCTTTGTTCAAGAGGGTAAGTCTCATAAAATGTCACAAAAAACTGCAACGTTAAGCAATAGTTTAGTTTTTAGAATCGTTTTAATTTTTAAAGCTATAATTTTATTATTTTAATTTAAAATGTCAATGTTAATGATTTTTCTGCAATATGTTGTTAATATTTTTGTATTATATTATAATGTTTGATTACAAAGTCATATTTGAGTTTATATAAAAGCGATGTAATCATATAAAGCGATGTAATCATAATGGTACTGGTAAATTACCAGTGCAGAATACCGGTATGAGAATTACATTATTCTGGAAAGGTGTTTTTCTGTAATTTATTTGTTTTCAATATATTTTCAGTTCAGTGTCCTTAGATACTCAGTTCAGTTCAAATTCACAAGGTCAAGTTTTATGAGATTCACCCAAGTATCTGCTTTAAAACCTTTCCTCTGAAAAAATGGAATGGATGACTGAGGATGAAAGCATTTTAGAAATGAACACCCAGTATTATCCAGCTTGATAAGGAATGCACTTAAACTTTTACTGCAGACTGTGATGCCACATAGAGACTAGTGATTTATAGGCTTTCATTTTTGTGTGTCTGGCTACTTTGTGTCACCGCTATCAATCTTACTCTCTGTAAATACTGATTCATAACACTTTGTTTCTCAGATACAGATGATCTAGCACAATACCTGGACCAGCTGTTGACTGCAGGTGTGCCTCAGCGGGGTCTCAAAGTTGAGGCCGAGGCTAAAGGGCTCAGCCGCTTCAAAGCTGCTGCCACTAAGACACGTGAGATGGTTTCTCTTGTGAACAAAGCCAAGGATCTTCAAATTCACAGTAAGCTTTACAAATGAAGAGTTCATTTTAAAAAAAACAATTTTTTTACATTTTTGAAAATCATGTTTTTATTCCAAACTGCGGTTTGTTTGCTTTGATTAAGCCATACAAATAGAAAAAACAGACGTACACAATAAAACACCATAAAAATATGAAAACATCATAAAATATGTGGAAAATATGGAACCATTGACAAAAATTTGTATATTAACAACAAATCCCTTAAGGATTTGTCCAGCAAAGAAAGTTGGACCCCCTTGCTTATTTGTTCTTTTTTATATTTTGTGTGTTCATATCTGTTTCAGATTTGCACATGTATCTTCCAAATAAGCTTTTTCGGTCCCCTCAGCCTGCATTAAATCTTAAAGATTTCCCTGGACCAAGTGCCAGCCAGGTAGTGTTGCAACACACAAGGTCAAAAACTTCAATAGGACTTTTATTTTCATTTTTCCTATTCTAAACACATAGTGTTTGTACCAAATCATATGGAATGATATGGTGTTTTTAAAACTGATAAGACATGAAGCTCTTAATATGTATTATTTTTTCTCTTTAGGGACCAGAGGTCTCCGGGTCCCCGGTGTGTAACCTTCCGCGGGACGATCGTGGTGGCATTGACCACAGTGGCCTAGTACAGGTGCTTAGAAACACTCAGAGCCTTCATGACCAGGCAGACATCCTCTATATTCTTTTTAAAGACAAGTAAGTCTTTTGCTATCCTACTCTTACTCATAAAGCTAAAATTTTGATGCATGGATTGAAAAAAATAGTAAGCGGCTTCTACAGGCTTCTCTATAGAGAGGGTAAAGAAGTTGTTGGTGCTGCAGTGGTTATATGGTGGGATCGTCATGCAGACACTTGTTAGAATAATATTGGATGTGTTTTCTTGCAGGGGAATGGAGTGGGACACACAGTTGCACGGAAAGGGCAGCACTGTTAAGAGTTTACTGGTGGAACTTTATCAGAAGGCAGGAGACCTGCGTTACTGGGATCTCATTCGCATGATTTCCGGCATGCTACGCAAGAAAGTAGAGGAACTAGACTGGGTAAAGACCTTCAGGCTGGCTGGTAGAAACAGAAATCATGAATAGCCCACATATTGTTTATTTTTTCTAATTCAATTCATATGTTTGCAGGCCTGTTCAGATTTGCTGGCACACCAAAAGCACCTGACAGTGGGTTTACCACCAGAGCCGAGGGAGAAGACCATTACTGCGTAAGATGTTATGGTCACATAACTGTATGGTTATCATGTACTGTATGTGAACTGCTTGTTTCTTTATAGACCTTTGCCTCCGGACCAGCTGGTTTTACTTATTGATCAAGCCAGTGAGAGTAACATCACCATTGCCATCCTCACACAGGTTTCACACTTCCTAATGCTGGCTTTTGACCAAACATTTTGTTATAGGATTTCTGATTTTAATATTGTTGGGTGTCTATTTGTTAGGAGATTATGGTGTACCTGGCAATGATCATCAGAACTCAGCCCAGTTTGTTCAGTGAAATGTTCAGACTGAGGATAGGCCTTATCATTCAGGTCATGGCTACTGAACTGGCCCAGTCTTTAAACTGTTCAGGTGCTAGATTCATCCTAAAGATTGTGCATTCACAGATGTTTCTATCAAATTATTACACATGACTTCCATTAAATCTGAGAAAGCAAATGTTTATCTATTTGTGTTAAAGGTGAGGAGGCCACTGAGAGTCTGATGAAACTTAGTCCTTCTGAGTTAAAAAACCTTCTACATCACATACTGAGTGGCAAAGAATTTGGAGTTCAGAGAAGTGGTTAGTGACTTTATCAGAATTACACTTGGGTTCAATAATGTAATAAATTAAAAAGTAAATGGATATTAAAAATATTGAGGTTTAAGTACACTACCGGCCAAAGGTTTTGGCACAGTTTAGTAAAATGTTGCATGCCAATATGTCTAATATAGACTAAACTACTATTACATCAGGACATCATTTAGATATTTAGAATTTAGATATATAAGTTTATAATTTAAACATTCAATTTTTTATGACAAAAGTGTTAAACAATTTTTTAGATGTATGACTTTGACTGAATATTGAAATAAGAACAGCCAAGTCGAACATGTTTTATTCATTATTTATTGTTTCATAACATAATTCCTGTCATCCCCTTTGCTTATTTCATACATTTGAAAAGTTAATTATTAATCTAAAAAGTGGGAAAGAATAGGGATACATAAGTGAGAAAGCTTTTGACTGGAAGTGGATATGAAATTGGAAACAGTAGCTTAATTAATGAGTGATAATTTTTCTGAGTGTGTACATATGTGCTGTTCAGTTCGTTCAGTTGAACCGGGTGTCAGTCCTGTCATTTCCATCCATGAGGTTGGCAATGTTGGTGCCACCAAGAGCGAGCGTGCAGGAATCAGCAAACTAAAGAGTGATATGAAGTTGGTAGGTGATGCATTCAAGATACAAAAATATTTCAAAAGCACCTACCTTACGAGGAAAACAATATATTTTGTAAATATGTTTTTTATAGTGTTTGAATATTGGAGTATGGAGTATCTCAGATTATCATGGTTGACCCAAAGTAAGGTGATGTTTGTAATGAGTGTAGTGTAAAACATTTAGAAATACCTGATAAGAATCTACATAGTTATTGATATAGTTTATTCAACCGGGTCGTAATGGTCTATAAGTTAAAACAACGGGTGGAAATCCATAGTTAATATCATGTTTAAATTAGAAATCTATAGTATTCACTGGGCGTGTAGGTGTGTGGCATTTCCATGGGTAGTCCGAACAAAATTTAATCAGCTCAAATGTTGCCTTTAGTAAATCTGACCACCGAAATTGCTGTTTGTTCTTTGTATTTTCAGACTTTTTCATCCCAAACCTTTGACGTTGAGCATGTCGAGTCAGGGGTAAGATTCTGTTTTTTAGACTAATTATTGAGTTATTTTAATACATGCCTTTACTATTTGAAGTGTACCATGCTACCTCTTTAAAAGTTAACTTACCCACTTATGCAATCATATTTTCCCCAACATTTCAGAATACTAAACTAATAAAAAAAATTAAATCAAGCAGAAACTGTTGGAATTATGCTATTACTAAAAAATCTAAATAAGCATGTTATATTTAGTGATCTTTAGTTTAGTGTACTTTTGAAAAGAATTTGCAGAAGTGTTTTTTGTCTTCTTGACAGCTCCTCATCTCTTATGCTGAGCTGCCTTTTAAATAATTAATATTAAGATTCCTTGTCTATTCTGTGCTCTTATTGGCTGCTCTGCAATATTCAGTGAAACACATTTTTGTTCTTTGTCAATACGACAGAATGTTTACCTGTGTCTATCTGCAATTTACAGAGGTATCGGATGCCTTCAATTGATGTGTCTGACAGCGTGATGGGTTTTGGCTTGCCCAGAGACAGTCGACAAGGCCAGTGGCTACGCAGAAGAAGGCTTGACGGTGCTCTCAACAGAGTTCCTATAGGCTTTTATCAAAAAGTCTGGAAAATTCTACAGAAGGTAAGGAAAATTTACATAGAAATCTCAACATTAAATTGTTTATATTTCACAAAATTGGTATCAAGTCACCTCTCAGGCTGTAGAGAAAGAAAATATTTTTCTGATTTCACAGAATGTTTTATTTTTTTTCTAACAGTGTCATGGGATTTCAATTGAAGGCTTTGTGCTGCCATCTTCAACTACAAGAGAGGTTTTTTACTATTCTTTCCCTGTTAACCTTAACTTATCATTTTCACTCTTTTATAGCCGTATTCGTCCATTTCTCTTTAGATGACCCCAGGTGAAATAAAGTTTTCCGTGCATGTCGAAAGGGTGCTTAACCGTGTCCCTCAGCCTGAATATAGGCAGCTACTGGTCGAGGGGATTCTTGTACTTACCATGCTGGCGGATGTGGACATACAAAACATTGGCAGCATAATCCACATAGAGAAGATTGTTCATATTGCCAACGAATTGTTCTACAAGGACCAGGTGACTGTAATAGTAATGAAGAATGTTTACTCAGCCCATTTTCATTGGCCACATATTAACAAAACTTAAATATTTTCTTTCTCATGCTACAGAGGGATCTTGGGGCAGAGGACAGTATCTTAGAAAAGGATCAGTCTACAGGCATATGTCGGCTCTTATATGATACTGCTCCCAGCGGCCGTTTTGGCTCCATGACATATCTCACAAAAGCGGTGGCCACCTATGTTCAGGATTTTCTTCCTAGTGGCTCTTGTTCTGTACAGTGATGCAGTGTTTTTATTTTAATAGTGTTGTGCCTTTTGTACAATGTAGAAACCACTATTTTAGTTTAAAAAAAAACGAGTCTAAGTATACTAATTTATCGGAATGTGTGAATTTGAGGAATGTTGCTAAATGTTTAACAACAATAAACTTGTTGATCATTAGCTTTGGATTTTAAGATAGATTAAATTTGTAGTATTACTACATTTGCCGTATTACGACTGAAGCGCGTTGTTTATCGCTTGTTTGAAACACAATTAAGAGCTGCCACTAATCAGGTTGGAAACATACCTGCAAGTGTAAGGTACATTTACTTTTCAGTGAATTAAAATGGGTTGTAAACACATTTCTGGTATTTACTCTTAAACACTAGGAAGGTTATAGCTAAAAAAAAAAATCATTGGTAGTATGTTATTCTTTTTGTGTAATGCATGGTAGACAAGTGCTAAATGTCCATTGACTGTCTAGTAGGTTAACATATCTCTTAAAGGTTTAAACAATTATTAAACTCTCAAAAGGTACACTCTTTTTACTCTTATTGTTGGTTGTATGACTCTTAAACACCTTTAAACAGAAGACTATTCAATGCTTAATATGTACAATGAGCATATCTCAGAAATTTGAGTGTCTTTTAAATAATACAATCAGTTGTAAGGTTTTGTACTGAATAATTAACTTTACCATGCGACTCATGCACATAGATTGAGATATGTTTGAAATGTGATCTTGGAATGCGATATAATCTGTCAGTAATATATCAGCTGTCAGAAACTGTTTTACCTTGAACATAAGATCTAAATGCAAGGCCCGCTTCCTAAATTCTACATTGGAAGAGTGTTTTTTGTTCGTGTCTTGCAGTTTCAAGGCCTGATTTCCTGGCTTTTTTCTTATGTTTTAACACAGGAGAACAGGATGTGACAGTAAAATTATAAGTTGTCAGAAAACATTCTGCTTTTACAGTAACATTTACATTTAGTCACTCATCAGACACGTGAACCCAAACCAAAGTTGCCATGATGCTTAAAGCAAGACAATACCTGTTAGGAGTGAATAAGGGGTTAGCTTGTTCTTGTCAAGTGTTGCTGCAAAATTTATAGTGGTAGTCTTTATTTTGTTGAAGAAGAATGTGAGAGTTGTAGCTGGGATATTGAAATCTGTCATCTATGATACACAAACTTAACGGTAAAAGGGTGAAAAAAGAATTGCTCACTTGAACCTGAATAACATCAGGTTTTACATTTTAAGCACACTTCAAAATGTCTCAAGTAGTAGTGGCTGAAACTTTTGAAACACAGTTTTAGAAGGGATCTAAATAAATCCACATTTCTCAAGGCTGAAGTTAGTCTCTCTCTCTCTCTCCTCTCTCTCTCTCTCTCTCTCTCTCTCTCTCTCTCTCTCTCTCTCTCTCTCTCTCTCTCTCTCTCCTCTCTCTCTCTCTCTCTCTCTCTCTTCTCTCTCTCTCTCTCTCTCTCTCTCTCTCTCTCTCTCTCTCTCTCTCTCTCTCTCTCTCTCTCTCTCTCTCTCTCTCTCTCTCTCTCTCTCTCTCCTCTCTCTCTCTCTCTCTCTCTCTCCTCCTCTCTCTCTCTCTCTCTCTCTCTCTCTCTCTCTCTCTCTCTCTCTCTCTCTCTCTCTCTCTCTCTACTTTTTTAAAACATCAATTTTAGAGTCTTGTTTAATAAATTATCACAATAAATTCTTGTAAGGTGTTCCTGCAGGAAAAATAATATTTTTTATTTAATGATCTGAGATTCTAAAGGCACACAGTTAATAATTTAAATATAGTTTCATTATAATTTTAATATAATAAAATATAGTCAATAATTTAATAGTTTTTAAAAATTTAAATTTTTCTAGGTATTATTTAACCATAATATGATATGGCAGCTTATTAGGCTTGGTTTTACAAAATATTATTAATAAAAATTTCATTAAACAATTAAGATTTTACTGTTTTATAACAGCGGCTCACCAAAAAACATTTGTTAGTTAAACCCAATTTTATGGCCCAATGTTTTGTTTCATATTTTTATAAAAAAGTATAAAATCTAAAACATCAGAGAAGATTTTTTCTAAGTCGTGACAACTAGCGCGTGCACCCGTGCTATTATTTTGAATTTCGAACTTTTATTTTGAAAAAAAAAAACGGCCGTTTGTTGTAACGTTCATCACAAACAGCTAGAGCTCATTGAAAATCTCGGTTTATTTTTAATAGTTTAATATTTAAATGTGTGACAACGGAGACAGCAATGATAATAAGAGCAGAAATCGTAATGTGGTTTATGTGTACAGTCCGGAGTTCATCCAGACATGTGACTCACTGTCTAAAGTACCAAACCGGGTGAGATGAGCAACAACACAAACACACTCCCAAAACAATCTGACACAATAAATCACTTTACAAACAGATGATGAATATTATGTGTTTGTACTTTATTTGTCAATAATAAATACATTATAGTAACAAAATTCGTGGTACTTTTAAATAGCAGTGATTCATTACTATTGTATTCAAAATATAGTAGAATACTACATCAGGTTTTTTTATGGAGTAAGAAATTAAAATATTATTTTTTTCTATTGTGCACAGGCCAGTATGGTGCATTCATTGATTGAGGCTTATGGCTTACTGAAATACATGAGGTATGTCAAAATGGTTTGTATTATTGTTTCTTTGCATATATTATGGCATAGTTAATTTGGCATTATTGTGTTTTCTGATGGTTTTTTTATTAATACTTTACTAATTTTAACTGTCCAGTGTTGTGAAGCCTCATCTGGCCTCATTGGAGGAGATGGCCGTATTTCACACCGACTCGTACCTGCAGCATCTACACAAGATCAGCCAGGATGGAGACAATGATGATCCTCAGTCTGCTGACTTTGGCCTGGGTAAAACTATTGATGTCTTTATATACATGTGCACCACTTTGTGTATGCCTACCCATGTGTGTGTTGAACATTACATTTGAAATCCACAGGCGTTAAAGGGATAGTTCAGCCAAACACGGTCTAGTCCGTGTAAAACAGTTTGCCCAAATATGAGAATGTCTAGTCTAGTCTGTGCAACACATGTATAAGAGTCTTTCTACTGTGAAACACAAAAGAAGATATTAAAAAAAAATTCTGTATGGTTTTGTGTCTAATAGAATGACAATGTTGTTTGGTTAACATTTTTATGTTCTTCTTTTGTGTTTTGCATTGTAAAAAAGTGATATGATGAAACGATCATTGAATTTTTTGGCTATTCACACTAGGTGTTTGAAATTTGAATATTAATAGATTAGCTTTCAGAAGTGGTAAAAGACATTAAAAGGGATTGTTCGCACAAAAATTAAATCCGTATTAGCTGCTGCAAATCTTCATACGTTTCTTTGTTATGATTAACAAGTACAAATATATTTGGAAGAATTCTTGTATCCGAACAACTCATGGACCCCTTGGCTACTGTAGTAGGCAAAATCATTTGTATTCTATTGAATTCATTATATAAAATTCCTTACACAATTATTTTTTTGCATTTTTGGGTGAAACATCCCTTTAATGTACCTTGCTTTGTGTTATGAAATGTTTGGAATTTATACTTTAAGTATATGCTTGATTTTGTGCATTTATTTGTGTATCTTCCTAAAATACTCACTCTATATATAAAAAAACTAACCTTTTCATCCCTACAGATTTGATCTCGCTTTGTGTAACTTGGTAACCTTGTTGTAGCACTTGCTCACCTATTGTTGCCTCTGCTATTTACCGCTTCATTGTGTCCTCTACTATTTGTAAATCACTTTGGATTAAAGAGTCTGCTAAATGCCTAAATGTAAATGTAAATGTAGATAAAAGTGTCTGTTAAATGTAATGTAATGTTAATCTAATGAAAAAATACCTTTTTTTTCATGCAGTGCTCTCCTGCTAACAGCAGTAGGCAGTATTATGCTAAAAACCTGATCAGACCTCTTGTCCATGAGTAATTTAAATACCTAGCAAACTGACACTTCAAAGTCATCTCCAGGGACGTACAATAATGTTATTGTTATTGAAGGGGAAATAGAGCTCTTGCCAAAGGATCTATTTTGAATTCAGCTCTGTGTTTATTGTTCTTTCTCACTCTCGGACTCTTGACACTTACAATCTGTCTTTCCTCTCACTTTCCTTTCTACACCCCATCCCATTGTCTCTCTGTCGCTGTTATCACCCATCTCTTGTGTCCGTCTCTGTTGTTCAGGTTATGACTGTCCGGTGGTGGAGGGTATTTTCGATTATGCGGCTGCCGTTGGAGGTGCCACTCTGACTGCTGCCCAGAATCTGCTGGATGGAAAGTCTGATGTAGCCATTAACTGGGCCGGAGGGTGGCATCATGCCAAGAAGTAATACAGCACAACAGGCCTTGTGCCCACTTTCTTGCATTTCACCTTTACATCAGTCATTGAGATGCCAGTGTCCTCTTTGGCATAAGCTAATGGAAGATCTGCTTGGTCTAAAATGTCAAAAGATTTAGAATTAGTACAGTTTGTCGAATCCTGCAAAAAAAGACATTGCTTTAGTTCTCAGTTGCTTTTAAGTAATAGTTCACGCAAAAAAAACCTAATTCTGTCATGAATTTCTCTTCAGTGGTCCCAAAGCTGTATAACATTGTTTGGTTGAACACATTGAAAGATGTTTGGAGACGAATGCTAGTAACAGTTCAAAGAGTTCTTGGACCTCAGTGACTACCATAGTAGGATACATTACAATGATAGTCGGAAGAACCCAAACACTGTCCTGCATTCTTCAAAATATTTTGTATATTTTTTTCTGCTATGGTAGTCAGTGTTGTCCGATAACTGTTTGGTTAAAAGAATTCTTCTTAATATATTTCTGTGTTCATCAGAACAAAATAATGTTATGGTTTTGGCACAACCTAATGATGAGTAACTGGTGACAGAATGTTTATTTGTCGATGAACCATCCCAGGGCTACTACTAAGCGGGAATTAAAATCCGGACCCATTAGATTAATTTTATGTGGAACAGTCTGGGCACAAGTTTGTTCTCATATTATATATGCATGTAAGTTATGTTCAGTCTGTTGGCTTACTGAAGTTCATAGGATGTATACCTTTTTATTTACAGTATATTTACTATATTCACAAAATTTATTAAAGGTGCATACTGCATACCAGCAAAAAAAGACTAGCAAGCTCACAACAATTTCAACAACATTTAACTTTCAAAATTTAAACCAATTATGAACCTTATTATTAGAATTGTGTACTGCTCAGTTTAAAATTGTTACTGGTATTTGGACCGAGTACTGTAATTTCGATACACTAGTACCTTTGACATTCTAGTGAATCAAGATTTGGATCTTTAAATGTAGATTTAGAGAAACTCTGATCAGTTTAAAATAATCTTCATTAAATTCTATAATAAGTGTAATAATATCTATTTTTATATAAAAAAAAATAAAAAACGGTTTTAGACAGAGTAATCGTTTTTATTGTATACGTTTAATATGTTTTTAACATTTTATATTATAAAGCAATACACAAATATACTTTTTTCTTGTCTAATATTAGTGGATCATGTCCGTAGTTTTCAGGACCAGCATAGGTTTGGGAACACTGTATGTGTCAGAAACATTTCTTGGATGTTGTATATTGGGTCACTGGAGCAGCTGATCTTATGTGTGTGTTTTGTTGTATAAGGGATGAGGCATCTGGGTTCTGTTATGTGAATGACGCTGTTCTTGGAATCCTCAAACTGCGGGAGAAGTATGAGAGAGTGCTCTATGTGGATGTGGACCTTCACCATGGAGATGGTAACAACACTTCCCTGTTAATAAGAGCCATTTAAACCACAACAGTTTCTTTTTGTCTTCCCCTATGTCTACAATAGGTGTTTAGTCAGATTAAACTTACTATTAAATTTAGTTTGGCATCAATAAGTTTTCTATTAGATCAGCTTTCTGTTTTGTACTGGTAATAATTTACTTGCTATTTCTCCTGCAATTGATTCTCCAGGTTCACAAAAAGCTCAGACCTGATTTAATACCTTTCCTCCAAGCTCTGTTTAAGTGGTCCTCTTCATTGTTTCCTCTCCAGGTGTGGAGGATGCTTTCAGCTTCACCTCCAAAGTTATGACAGTGTCTCTGCACAAGTTCTCTCCTGGCTTCTTCCCAGGTTAGTCTAGCATGCCTCTTTGCCTCAGTGAAGATCAGCACGCCTTTTAATTCCCTTAATTGACAGTCATGTTTCAAGTCATGCCAGAGCTGGATCTGCAGGCCCCATTCTGGTGCCCAGAGTCTGATTACCCAGCTGATAACAGAGACGGGAGCTCGGCAGCTTCTTGGAGATGCTGAAAGCCACTTCAGTAGTGTAACAATAAAGCTTGTGAGGGTAACCGGACAAGTGCTGTAAAGAGGAAATAAATCAAGATATTTTGTGTTTTTTTTGTTTTTGAGCTATTGTTAGTAAGGTTTCACATAAACTGTACCTAAAGGACCTTGAACATCAGTTCATCACATCAGTACATCAGTTGGAAAGAGTTACCTTTACTTTGTTCGCTTACTTAGATCTACAACAGGATAGGTTTCAGAAAATGATCACATTTACTGTTCCCTTTCTAAATAATCCTGACAGTCCTAATGATTTCTTTTTCAGGTACAGGTGATGTGACTGACACTGGGCTGGGCAAAGGACGCTGGTATGCTGTCAATGTTCCACTTGATGATGGAATCCGTGATGAACGTTACTGCCAAATATTCACCAAGTCTGTGAAGTTTGTTAACCTTTTTTTATAAGCTATATAATACATTAATCTAATGTTTTTTTTCTCTGTCAGTGTGATGCAGGAAGTAAAAGCGTACTTTAATCCTGAAGCACTTGTGATGCAACTGGGAGCAGACACCATGGCGGGCGACCCCATGTGCTCCTTTAATATGACTCCGGTTGGAGTCGGAAAGTGTCTGAACTATATTCTCGACTGGGAGTTACCTACTCTTCTGCTTGGAGGAGGTGTGTGTAATTGCATTTATTGAATTGTATCATTTTCGCAAAAACAAAACAACAGACAGTTTAGGCAGTCATGACTTGATTTGTTCCCCTGTTTAACTTTGCCAACTCCCTCACCTCTCATTGTTGCCAGCTTACAGTCTCGGCCAAAAAGTTTATTAGTGTGCTGTTTCGGGCAGGGGGGGGTTGGTCTGAGAGAAGAAAGTGAACTTTTGTGATTTTAGCCCATTTTAAAATGAGCTCTAAGCTGCAGACCTTCGTAGCCAAGCACTAGATGAAAGGTAGTAATTACACTCGTACAATGAAGCCCTTTTGCTGACTTCAATCCCCCTTCTCTTTCTCTTTCGTTCTCTGTATATACAACTCGCCTTCTCTCTTTCTCTCAGGCGGCTATAACCTTGCCAATACTGCGCGCTGCTGGACCTATCTAACAGGGACCATCCTAGGACACACTCTGTCTTCTGAGATCCCAGACCACGAGGTGAGAGCAAGAGGTCTTCTTTCAGCACCTATCCAAAACTTCACTCCCCTACTTTCCTCTTCTATCACTGCTGAGTCACCCGCTCTAATCAAAGATGCCTGGGCACCTCTCAATAACCGGGTTTGTTTTCATGCGATTCAGTAGCAGGGAGGCGGGTGCGCGCGTATGCAGGCCAAGGGGCTTCTAACAATACCACTCTGTCCTTATAGATTGACTGAGAGGGACTCGTGCTTTTCTTCCTTCAATTGTTCATTCCCTGCTCTTCTCTTTTCTTAGAGAAAGAGAATGTGTGTAGCCTGTTCTGAAGAGAGCCCTTAAAGAGCTTCTTTTTGGGGAGTTTCAGAGGAGAGATGAAGGAATGGAAATGCCTTGCGGTTGGTCAGGGAGAGTTTGATATCGCTCTTTTCTTTTTGGCTCACAAAGAAGGTCTTTTTAATGTTTATAGAGTACGCTTTCATGGACGCCACCATAAAAGATGCTGTTGTTTCGGCTGACACGACCTCCTGTGTCTCATTGACCTTTGACCTCTCAACTCAGAGTATCGTTTTTTCATATGTGATGATAATAATGCAGTATTAAAGTGGGATAGATTTTTTTCAAGACAGATGTATTAATGAGCTTGTATGGAACACAGGTGCTATGAGTGATTTCTTTAAAGAATAATTTATCCAGAATAAAATTTCTGTCATCAATTACTTATTTGGAAGACTGCTTACAATCAAACTGTCCTTTGATGCCATTGACTACACATATTACAAAAAAAAAAATTTTTGAGATATATCTAAGAATGTAGGACAACAAAAAGTTTTTTTTAAAGTTTATTTTATTTTTTCTATGGTGGTAGTCAATGGTGCTCATTGTTTGGTAATGAGCGTTTGTCTAAATATCTTTATCTAAGGTCATTTATGACAGAAATGTAATTCATGACCTTATTTTTTCTGCAGGGAATAGAAGTTATTTTTTAAGAATGTCCGTTATAAAACACAGTGGTTCCTGCCAAAAATCCACTAAGATATTTTTAATGTCACACACAGGTTCTGAAACACACAAGGGTGGATGAATGATGTTTAATGAAATTGTCATATATTTTTTTTTTAGAGTTATATTTATTATAGTACTTTAAGAAGAGTTTTTTCCTTTATATTCCTTTATATTCTATTGACCTTGTATAATTTCTTAAGAATGAACTCCCATGATGGCCATGTAAATCCACCCCATCTTTTAATATTTTGAGTCTTTCGATCGCCAGCGCCTTTCCTTTCCTCTTTAGTCTCTCTCTGTTGCTGTTCTCTTTTATTGTCCCCTCGATCAGCCTTTTAAAGCAATTCTCTTCTCCTCTTATGGAGAGAGGACCCCCTCTACACCACCACTGTTATTGTGTGTCCATCCAGGCCTAACAAAACTCTTTTTAACTGTAGTGTGAGTCCATAAGGACAAAGAGGAGAGAGGCGGAGAAAAAGAGAGATAAGGCTGTTAAAAGACAGCGAGGCATCCACCAATAGGGTATAAAAAAAGCATAAAGAGTATTTGAGCATAGAAGAAGCTGGGAAAGGAGAGGTGAAACAAGAAGCACTTTGTACCTGCGCAATCTCTCGCTCTCCTTCAGCCAGTCCAGCTGCTGAGACTCAGAGGCGGCTCAGTCTGGGTTCTGCCCTGCCAGGACAGCAAACAATGAAGACAGAGTGAAGTGGAAGCACACAACGAACTCATTCAGGCCCTGTCACACACACGCACGCACACAGACAGATGAAAAACGAGGGTAGTATAGACAGTGTTCTCAAATGGAGGGAAAACAGAAATGTAGGGGGTTTTGTAGAGACAACAATTGTTTTATAATCAAAACGATATTTAGACAACAATTTTCTCATAATAAGGTGAATTAGAGAGAAGATCCATTTTAACAGAGTTATGTGATGATGATCAGTCAGTTATACAGTATTTACACTTCAGAATTTTTTTTTTAGTAAAAGTATCACCCTCATGACATTTCAAGCCTATAGGACTTACTGACTTACTGTTATATTTTGAGCGAATCAAGTGAATCCTGTGTATTTATGTTATTTGAACATTTTTCAAGATATCCTTTGTATACTGCAAAAGAAGGTCATCTAGGTTTTAAACTGGAATGCCTATAACTCTTCTGCATTTCACAAAATAAAATATTTTGAAGAATGTTGGTGATCAAATAAGATGACCCTCTTTGACCATGAACAAACATTTTTCAAAATATCTTATTTTTCAGAGAAAAACTAATTTACAAGTTCTAAGAACGTAAGTATCAATAAATGTCAACATAATTTTGTTTTGGTTGATCTAACGCTTTAGATTGCTAAGAGTAAATAATTTTAACCTTTAACTACTTAGAAAAAGTATTTCCCTTGTATCATTCCAAACCAGTTAGACTCTTTTACTTCTCCAGAACTCTATAGAAGACATTTGCAAACAACATTGGCCCTCTTTGAATTTCATTGTGTGGACATAAAACAATAGACATTTTTCAAAATATTGTTTTTGTTTCACGGCAAAAAGAGTCATATACAGTTTTGAAAGCACATAAAGGTGAATAAATCAGAGCAAAAAATGGTGGTTCAGTATAACTGCAAAGCTAAAGTAGAGCTTGTAACATCCTCTGTATTGGTTAACAGGAAGGGAAAGTCCAGGCTGTTATTCTGGCTATACCGAGCATGTATGGCTTAGTCCTGGTTAAATCTTATCAGCATGTGTTAGGAAATTTGCTGTGTTTTTGAACCAGTGCCGTCAGGGACTCAGCTGGGCCCATGAGTGGAAACGGCCCTTACCGCTTTGTGGCCAGTCAACTTGTGTACATCCTATCCTCCTTTTTTAAAACTTGTTTCTGCCAAGTTATTTTCGGCACAGCCCAGTGAAATAACAAACAGCCAGCACTTTGCTTCCCCCCTGTAGTCAGCTCGTCAGATAGATGGTCTATTCCTCTCTCTGTCCCCTGTTTCTCAATTATTTACTCCGTTTCAGTTGGTGGGTGGGTCAGCTTACTAGGAATGGACAATCTGCATCATTTCCCTCAATTGTACAAGCAGCGTCTCCTAAGGCTGGTTCACAACAAACACCAACGTATCGAACATTCTTTGGTCGGCTGCTTAATTTAGACCACTTGGAAATATAAATGTAAATTTCACACTGATCTAACAAATCCTAACCACCACTAATGCCTGGTGTTTGTTGGAATAGTTTGAACTCGCCCTAATATGCATATTCCAATGTACATCCTTGCCAATAAGGAACTCCATCCTTGATCCTAAATGCAGTCAAAACATAGTCATGAGCTGGGCTACCAGTTCAATAACACGTACACAGCACCGATACGACAGCTGTGGTTATGCTAGTCAAACACTGCTAAAAGGATTGTAAGGTCTTGTGTTTGGTTAGAATAGATTGAGGAGTGGTTGAAGGCCCCATTGGACAGAAAAGAGAATGGGAAAGGCACACAAAGTTTGTGGGGTTAGTTAAGGGAAGGAGTTGTGTGTATGTATGGTTGTTTATATGTGAAACTGTTTGAGTTTGGGAGATTACATTTACATTTACTTTAATTCATTTTGCAGAACCTTTATTCCAAAGCGACTTACAAGTACTTTGCAGTGGCCAAGTATCACTGCAGAAAAAAAGTTGTAGGTGTCTTGCTCAAGGGTACTTCAGTCATTGTCCACCGGTACTGTGATTCAAACCTGCAACCTTCTGCTTACAAGTCCAACTCTCTAACCACCAGATCACAACTGACCCCCTCCATTTAATGGTTGCCCTCTTAATGGATTTATTTAGAGACTTTAAGGGACAGTTCACCAAGAATTGAAAAATCTTTTATTTACACAACCTTGTTGTACACTTGTGCCAGTTGTGTACTTTTAAAACAACACTTTTAAATTGTTTTTTGGGGGTGAACTATCTTAAAATTCTATCACAAACAATTCAACCCTAAGTTTTTCAAACCTCTATGAAACTTCTCTTCAGCTTAACAAAATGGGAATATTTGGAACAGTATTCAAAACTAAGATTTAAGCAAGATTTGTGTGCACCATTGACTACTATAAACTCTCTTCCTGAATTCTTTAAAATCTCTTCTTTTGCATTCAACATGACTAAAAATATAGTATTTTTTCTAGTTTGGAAGTCAATGTTGCCCCACAAATGTCAGTTGCCCCACATATCTCAGTTGCTAACATTCTTCGAAATATTTTTCTTTGTGTTCCTTGAAGTCGAGTGATTTGTGACAGAATTTCCATTGTCTTCATTTAAAACACAACATGACGGTTGGGCATTACAGTTCACATTGTCCTGTAGATAAATACATGCTAGAATGTGCAAGATATAGATAAAATGATGTGACGTGCAATGAGTAGATATCCTGACAGTTTTAACATTTGAGTATCTCCTGTCACATTTGTGACTCTCTTTCAGTCTGACACAAAGTTGGTTTTTCAGAAATACTTCTTGGACATCTTGGACATGCATGTATGTCACGCATTCACGCTTATTGGCTGCCAAATCTATCTCACTGAGTAAGACAGGATGTGCTGTGAGTGCCAGTAGTGTTATGTTTGCATTATCTGTTGTTTTGCCCTTTGAACCATGTCTGGCACTTCGCTATAAAGTGAGACAGACAGACAGACTGTCAGCAGAGGTTTGGCTCATTACTGCCCACACGCACAAAAGATTTAGTGGGGATAAATTTAAGCCATTTTGGATGCTGTATATAGCCAGTCATACGAATGACTTGAGAAAGAAGTAAAATACCCTAAGCTCAGAAAATGAAACATAATGTTTTCTAAATGTTATGGCAGCTGTGGTTGTCATACAGCTTCGCTTTAATAGATTTTGGATCACTTATGAGTACAACCGGAAACACTTGGAATTTGCTGTAAACATAGGACCTCAGGTGTTCCTTAACCTCGCCAGTGTGATCCTTGTGAAGAACAGTTTGACACCACAACGGCAACTAGTGTGGACTCTCTATCTTCCTCCGTGGGTGGAAATATTTGCCGTTGAGTCTGGGAAGTAGCTGGCTCCTAGAATTCCGGAGTTGAATAAATGCTGGAAATGAGCATTGGGAAAGTCCATAATGGATTTTGGGTGGTGCTGATGCTCATGGAGGCAAAGGTCAAAAAGTCAGGAGGTTAGACATAAAATCACCTTTATTATAAAGATTTAAAGAGACAATGAAGGTTATCATTTGTCCTTGAGATTTTTTTATGTTATGTTTTTTTCTGCCATGTGTTACCTTTTTCATTTTTGAATTTTTCAAAGCATGGTTGTATAGAAAAGTATAACACGCATATACAAATGTTATATTAAAAAAGCCTGTTTCAACATGGTCTTAATGTGGTTCAAACCAAACAATGCACAGAGAAGTGGACAGTGCTGTTTCGGATTAGTAACTAAGAAAGGTTGAGTTCATGTGGAAAAAAGTGGCGTGGTGGGGTGTCCTGTGTGTGTTCTCATTAACAGCAAATTATTCATGTGCATGAATTAATAAAGTTTATCAACCCATTTATGTGTATACGCAGAACATAAAGACACACATTAAAAAACTCATATGTTCTTTAATCCCTAGCATGTTGGAGTGCATTGGGACCGGAGGTTAACCGGATAAACAAAGTCAAAATAATTGAAAGCAGAGTTGAGCTAATGCATGTAACACACATACACACAGATCTGATGTTTACCCAATTTAAATAGCAGATACCTCACCAACACAATGCAGACAGTGTTTTGAGCAAGGCAACGCACTTGGCTGTATTTTTGGTAAACCCCTGCAGTTTCCGTTTTAAAGACCTAATGCACTGCTAATTGTAATTCAACTGAAATTCATGATAGAGGAAACCTTGGCTTGCTTGCAACACAAAGGGTCAATGATAGGAGCATAGCTATCCACATAGACAATTTTGAGTTTGAAAAAACTGTTAGTGTGAGTAAGCCCTCCTCCACAATATTAAAGTCTGTGTTGCATTCAAGCTAAGGGAAATATCACAAAACATAATTTGTTTTTATGAAGAAACTCTGGATCACATCAGAAGGTCATTAGTGAAGCTCTGCGATAAGTGAATTTCTTTCCTTAGTTTAAGAAATGTTTGTATGACTTCAGCTGCCCGAGGCTTCTATGCCACTCACCCTTGCCCGCATATTGTTTTGTCTAGACTGTAAACAAGTTCGCATTGAACAATAGAAACATAGTGTGGGAAATTATATGATGCTGATCATTATCTCTGAATCAAATAATCATCCAACACTTTTTATTTTCTTTGTCCCTAATCCAGTACTTCACAGAATACGGCCCGGATTATTCCCTGGAGATTAGCCCGAGCTGCCGTCCCGACCGGAATGAAAGTCAGCATCTGGAGCGGGTCATCAGCACCATCAAAGGTAATCGTCATGACAACATCCAGAACATCACTATACACAACAACAGACCTGAATCTTACCCCTTTCATTACTTAATAGAGTTCCATTTGTGCAGATGGAATTGCTTAGTCCATTTGAAAATAGCTGGATGTTCTGGAAATTTAATCACCGGTGATGGTGAAAATGATGGTGCAATGCTCCTTTTTTCTTATGTCATTCATTTATCCGTCAATCCGGCCAGCTGTCCCACCACTGTCCTCAGGAACTTTGCATCCACCCCCACTAGTGACCAAAAAGACCACAGTTGTCCCATGCGACCGACTCTCCTCAGCTGTGGAAAAGAGAAACATATCTGTTTGATGCTTCCAGTCATCAGTAAACAAATAAGCAAAGCATTCCTGAGAAGTTGAAGTCTCTAGAGAGAGGCCGATATGAGAATGAGAACAGCCTAAACTAGGAACACTTGCACACATGTACGTGCAGGCCACCAGACACGCATATATCTGCACTTTTATGAGACGTCTCTCAAAAATCTGGTTTGTCCCTTTGACTGAATTTTTTTGTTTTGCTTCATAGATGTTAGAATTTATTTAGTACAGTCTTTGTGGGTTTCATGACTTGATTTCTTGTTTATTTGAGGTTCCTTCAAACTCAATTGCCTTTTCACCTTCTCCTGGGATGGATGTTCTTAAGCAATGTTTTAAAGTAATACTGAGATGCCCCTTGGATATAATTAGGAAAAGGTTTTTCCTCCCAAGCTAGAAATCAAAGTATTAACACAAGGACAACACCGGAAAAAAAAGTCTGTCCCTTACCCACAATCCCTCACTATACCCTATGGTGTTATGGGAATAAACCTGAAAGTGTTCAACGCCTGTGCAAATGAAATAACTGACAAGTTGCGGTTTCCTGTTCTCAACACCTTACACCTTGTGGAATGAAGTTGACCTGTGGATAAGCACCTTTGACTCGTGCTCAGCCCATGAAGTGTAACCAGCCACCAGAAGAAAGAGATAGCAATGTCAAATCTCGTGAGTCACAGCTGCTCTACTTTAACTTTAGACAGCTTCTCTTTTTACTAGCTTTTCAACTGTGACTAAACAGTTCTCTATCCATTTGCTGATCCTCATCTTATTGATCTCTTTCTCCAGCCTCTTTTCTGGTTAATGTCTGCTCCACTTACTCTTTCCGTGAAGGGCCTCAGATCTCTGATGTTGACCCATAGGTCCTTGAGAGGTCACAGCCCCACCGTATGAGGAAGCTGTACAAACTGACATCAGCCATATAGCTGACACCTTTAAAGTTGAGCTTTGTTAAAGTCACATTGCTTTAGAAGTCAGAACTTAATCCACAAACCTTTAGCATCTAGACCTGTTATACATTATATAAGATACTCGCTTGTTGTTTCATGAATGCAATGTAATAGTGCCGTGAGTCAAGCGTTATCCAAAACAGATTTTTATATTTATTTGCCTTTTCAGTAATTCTCACATCTTTAGCAGATTTAAACTATTGCATTCAAATGATTCTTAATACTTGCATGAACCAATGAATTGTGTGTGATTTAAACATGAATATATGAAAAAAAGCTATTTTAACAATAAAGTTGATTTTCAGATTGCATATTTGTAAGCAAGCTCACAATCTTTAAATTTTAGCTTTTATTTATATTTTGGAAAATAAGAACAGAGCTTATTTCAGAAACCATAAAAAGTACACAACAAACACTTCTGACTACAGACTAACATACTTATTTTCTGTGCCCATGCGGAATGTGTAGCATGTGCCACAAGTTTGATCTATCCCGCAGCCCTAGCTGCTAATTAAAAAGGGCTTAGGGGGCAGGCTGCTAAGCTTCCATTTGTTTTTTTTATCCATTTCATTTGGACCCCTATAGACTTCTAAATTCAGCTGGAATAAAATCTGATCACACATGTGCAAAGATCTGGGATCTGATCTGTAGCATTCTGAAGTTCCAGGGGAGATCATTTTATTAAAGATTTTATGTTGTTTGTTGTACGCTTACCATCAGTTTTATAAGTGGTGACCAAGTCCTCTGGGAGATTGAATTAGACTTCTTTAAAGATTTACCTTCTATATAGGCATTGTAGAAATAGTACTTGTCCTTTGTAATAAATAGCAGAATGAGTCCCAAATTAAATTAAACAAAAATAGAATTTTTTAAAAATCCAAACATTCATACTATTTGTACTATGTATTTAGTTGTTAAGGTTGTTTGGTGGCTAACCTGGTAAGTAAAGGCTTATGGTCAGACTGAATTGTTGGTTAGAATTGTATTAGACGAGGAAGTGATTATTTGGGGCGATAAGTTTTATAAGGCACTGAATTTTACCATCAAACTGGTCTTTTTTCAACAGGGTCTCACACCCGTCTGCATCAGCTTTAAAATCAACAGCTCACATCAATTAAATCACATTTTAATTAGGACTCCACTGTGGCACTCACTGTCGTTTACGGCCTCATTCGTGTTGCATAAGAGGGGTGTTTATGAAGGAAGGAAACGTTTGCGGATGAGGAAACACAAGCGCGTGATGAGTGCCAGCCCGGGTGATGTGAAGCATCTGCAGGCCTGAAGTCACCTCCTGGTGTCTAACCTGCCCAAACATGAGCTGTTTTCATAATACACTAAACCATTTTTTCCGCAAAGAACTGCAATTGATTAATCCAGGTAATAAATGGAGACGCTTGCAGTTGTAACACATTACCAGAGTTTCCAAGCACATCTGGGTAACATTTACGACTCTCAGCCTCGCATTATAAAATGCTAAGAGAAAAGGAGTGGAGAAAACGAGTGAACACCATACATGGTTGTTTTCAGTGATCCTGATCTGCGAATTCTGAAGCAGGTCACTCTTGCTCAAATTAAAGTTCATGTCATTTTCAAAAGTGGGTGTTTATAGAGACTGTACGGTTTTCACATTGGACAATTTGGATCGTCGTGTTGATTCCATCCTTCATAGAATATAAATATGTTGGATGAATAAGGCTTTTAGACTCCTGTTTGCTGGTAGACAAACTCATAAAAACATAATTGTATATGAAATGAAATGTTTGCTAATCAACATTGTTTTGAAAATGTTACTTCAACTACATAGCTGTTGTCTGGCATCTCTCGGATTGAGCGAATGTGTTTTTTCCACAGTGCAAACAGTCCCTTTCATTGTAACCAAAATGTCCTTCGCAGCCCTAAATTCAAACCGACTGCCATCGTTTCTCCTCGCAGCCCTAATGTTATCAAAACACCAGCTGGTGAGAACAAAGGACACATCCTTTTTCAGTGCAACTGTATAGTTTCTGTATGAATAGAAGGCACAATTACAATGCAAATTGCGGTTTGTAAATCCATGTAAATCGATTTAGATGAAGAACTATTTGAATATGTTTGTGCTCTCGGAAATGCTGCTCTTTTTGATTTGCTGTGTGTCATCTTCATTTAGGTTCAGTGTGACATCAGAGAATGGTAAATTCTGATGCAGATGTGACAAACCACGCACAGCTGCGGATCAGCCTTTATCTTAAACCTTTTGTGAACACTTGCAATTTCCTCAATCTTTTCTGTCAGTAAAGGCAGTGTATACTGTCAAACTGGACACATCAAAGCACACTTGTGGTTTACCCATCTGTTCTTTGCATAGGGAGACAAGATGTTTGAATGGTTTATTTAGTTTCCTTGTTTCATTTGTGCCCCTGAGCTTGTATGAGTTCTGTATGTACCAGTGAATTATAACTTATGGAAGTATCTGCTTTCACAACCGTCTCCATTACACCTGGTGTCTCTGTGTCAGACATTGTAATTGTTTTTTTGTTGTTGAACATTTTTATTCTTTTCACCTTCTCCTCCCCTTCTTGTTTACAGGGAATCTGAAGAATGTAGTTTAGGAGTGGGTTCTCGACTCATGTTTCCAAATCAGATCCTGCTCCTCTAATGAAGACAGTATGTCGGAACCATCGCCAGAGGGGAGCTTGGAAAACATTACTTGAATGTTTCCAGGGAACGTTTTTTTAGATGCAGAAACAGGCCAGTATTGCCTCAATTGAGATGGATCGGGATGTTTGTTGAAAGGAGATATTTTTCAAAAATCATTCAAAGGATATACAAATCTGAAATGTGACATGTTTTAAGAGGAGTACGTCAAATATGTCTTGTTTGTTTGTTCCCCAGTTTTAACTTCAATCGGTCGTTAAAAACATAAGGAGTTGCAAATCTTTTACCTGATGGCGGTGTCCTGTGACAGAAATACACAAAACACGGTTTACATGGCTAGGGTGTGTCAAAGAAGTTTGTGAATAGGCTAATTCACACTGATCCAACAAACGTCAACAAACATTTTGTTGGCATTGGTTGGATCATTGTGAATTTCCACATCCTGAACACATTTTATACTGTACAGTTAATGAATTACTTTTTCTGTTATTTTTTATAGAAATGCTATGGTGTTATTAATACATACTGTAAATCTACAGTGTTTAAATTGAGATGCTTGTTTGTGAATTGGATGTGGGAATTTTAATGGACAAACTGACCAACTTTAAGTCATGGTATGAACTGTCAGATTTTTTACTGTGGGATGCATTTTACTGTTTATTTTACCATTCGTAAAAAAATGCTGCTCGTCAACTTTTAATTTTGTATAAATGCTTCCTGTCATATTAAAAGGCATAAACACTTTGTGTCTGCCAATATTTTGTGTTCCGTAAACTGCCAGTGTGGGCTGCCGCATATGGAAGTCCTGCTCTTTTCAGCATGTTCTTTATGGATGTCTTGCTTCCAAGGGTTCTTCTGAATGGCACACCAAGTGTGATTCATTAAGTGCTTTAAGAGATGGGACTTAAAATGCATTACAGTCCAATAAACTTATCCATGCTACCAGAAGAGCACCGTAAAAGTATGAAAATAAAGCATAGAGACGGGATAGTTTCCAGCAGTTTGCCTCTTAAAACCTTTATGTAGAACCAAAAACTCAAACTCCTGCTTTAAATTTATTTTTGTGTATTTTTTGGGGGGGGATGCTTAATATCTAAATTTGGTTTATATAAAAGTGTATTCAGAATGTTACTGAATATGTTTTGACTTTTTAATAGAATAGCAGATCTTCCATAGACTTCATGAATTGAATCATCATTCATCTAAAGAAACAGAAAACGGTCGAAAATCCCAAAGCATCCCAGGACTCTCTGGCATTTAGTACTGACACCTGCCTCACTTGTATGTTTGACATCCCAACGGAATTATGCAAAGTTTTCATCTGTCTACTCAAAAACATCCCTTAAAAACAATATATAATACTACACATACAGTTTCCTCCCTTGAATGTTGGGTTAAATGGAAATATTCGAGGTGTCTCACTCTTTATTCTACACAAAACAGCCCATGATGTTCACAGGGGGGTGTGTTAAAAACCGTTTGCCTCATTTGCATAACATTTCCCATAGGAGTGAAGCAAATCCCTGCTCCATTTACCCGTCACTTCCCTCCTCATCTACATGAGAAGTGTCTTCTTGAATGACGACAGATGTAGTCTTTAAACCCTTTAAACGGAAAGAGACCAGCCGTTTCAATGCCTGTCAATTTTATTTGACTTTATTGATTAGAAATTTGGGTGTGTTAATGAAAAATGGGTTTACTGTTAAACGGATGGATTTCAGGGTTGTCTCAATCTAAAGTGAATTTAACTTACATTGATATCTTTAAACTCTAAACAACTCTAAAGTGAATTTAACATGATATCTTTAAACTCTAAACAACTCTAAATTGAATTCAACATGATATCTAAACTCTAAACAACTCTAAAGTGAATTTAAATTACATTGATTTCTTTAAACTCTACAAATCTCTAAAGTGAATTTAATTTACATTGATATCTTTAAACTCTACACAACTCTAAAGGGAATTTAATTTACTTTGATATATTCACTTAATGAATAAAGCCAAGTCAAACATTAAAATAGTGATGAAATCAAACTTTAATGTTTAAGATACTAAAAGCACATATTAGATCTATGTTTGTGTGTATATTGAAGCTGTAACTTTTCTTTAAAAACCCAAAACTTGAATTTGAAGTGTAATTTTAAAGTTTTGATCAGTAGTGACGTCAAAGCTTATTGTCTCAAATGTAACTTAGACATGTTATTTTACATCTTAAGTGTGTGTATGAATGATAATTATTAAATGGGCTATTATGGGAACAGTGATTAAAGTGTGTAGTGTGTGAACAGCCTGCATCTGTCTTCAGGCTGGACGTAAATCACGGACATGGATCTGCATTTATTGGTCACATGAAAAAATAGTTTGTGGGGTTTCAAGGATAATGTATAGGCCTAAAGTATTTTCATTTTCTTCTCTTTTGAAGCTATATTATTATTAAGCATTATGATTTTTCAATTATTATTTTTTAATTGTTAATTGGTTTACTTAAATTCCAAAAAATTTATTACATGGGACACACAGCTGTTTAAATTGATTAATTATGTTTTTTTATATTTAACAATGGTATTTATTTCCAATTATTGATCACACACACACACACACACACACACACACACACACACACACACACACACACACACACACACACACACACACACACACACACTCCAGTTCTATTCCATCTTCATTACTCCATGTCGTGTTTTGCAGTGGTCTCTCTTGAGTGTGTGTATTTAGGCTAATACCTTTGATTCAGTAACAGTTCATTGAGAGAGCTCTGCTGGAGCACAACACACAAAAGCCTGGAAACATTTCTCAAACTTCACATTGACTTGGCAGATACAACACAGGTCTATTTGATTTATTTGGGCAGCCTAAACTTTATACATCCACATTTGTCTTGTTTATTAATCATCCTGGATTTACAAAACAGACGGAAATCAGCAATTTCACCAATAAAGGTAAATTATACTGTAAGCAGTTTTAGATAGGGTATAAAATTGTTTTAGAAAGATTTTCTGTTTGAGTACAAAATTTTTGTTTAATCAACTTTTAAATTATTTAAGAGTTTTAAACTGTTTTAAAATGTTGCACATGATGTAAAATATTGAGCATTTGAAGTTTAAATAATTATACTTTGTAGCAGAAATTAAATGAGTAAATATGTGCATTCTTCTTCTTCTTCTTCTTCTTCTTCTTCTTCTTCTTCTTCTTCTTCTTCTTCTTCTTCTTCTTCTTCTTCTTCTTCTTCTTCTTCTTCTTCTTCTTCTTCTTCTTCTTCTTCTTCTTCTTCTTCTTCTTCTTAATATATATATATATATTTGAAAGGGATTCAAAGGAATGTATATTGCTCATATCAGCAACCAAAACTCAATACACGAATATAGAATATATTGCACCATTTATTCTTAATATTGTGAATGACATTAACAATATTTGATCAATTGGAAACTAATTGATTAGCTGATTATGAAAACCTGCAACATCTTATCAAGCTTGACAACAGGTACACTGTGACTTTAAGCAACAGTTCACCAAAAGACAAATTCTGTTATTATTTTTTACCCTGTGTTTTTCACAAACCTGTATAAACTCTTCCAGCAGAACACAAAGGAAGATATTTTTGTCTTTTTGTCAATAAAGCATGGTTGTTTTTTTACCAACATAAATCGGATATCAACTTGTGTGTTCTCTAGAAGAAAGAGTTACATGATGAGTAAATGATAGAAAACAGTATTTGGGTGAACTGCCCCTTAAAAATGACATCTTCCTGTCTGACAGTTTCAGCATGTAGAATTGACATTAAACCCTTATTTTTGTATATCGAAGTTGTAGGGTTAACCATATGATGTGAGACTGCTTTCAGGCCATGCATACTACGACACAATGAGCTAAACACAAAGATCTCAAGCTGAATGCTCTACAGCTGTCAGTGTCTGTGTGGTGTTCATTGCTGGAGGTCCTTTGCAGCTGCATGCCAGCCTTGAGCAATTACGCTTTATCTCAAAAAATAGACCTAAGTGGGGATTGAGGAGAGGCACTTAATCATATGTGCTCCACTCATTACTTTTCCTTTCATAGCATGTGTGTGTGCGTGCACATGTGTTGCTGCATGTGCTTGGAGACAAGAGACAGAAAGATATAGTCGCAGGACAGTGATACAGATTCAGAGCCATTTTCGTGTCATATGACTTAACTTCACTACTGAGCTATTGATAAACTCATCTTGTGATCTCCATGTGTGCACTACTCCACAATCCTTTGTGTGTTACATTTAAGCCTTGTGACCTGACAAAACCTTTGCTCATTTGGCTTTTTTCTACATTACACAATTCTAATGGTTCCTTTTCCCCTTCAGGTGTTTCTAGGTGATGAGCTCACTTCTGCTGTCTAGTTCCATCATGAAGGATCGTGACTCTATCTCTCTTCTGCATTACACTAGCTCAGGCAAGACTAGCACTCAGTTCTCCTCTGCTGCCCTTCACCCAGGCTCTCCTGTTTTGGGAAAACCCCAACCCTTCTGCCTACAGTCCGGCCAGCATCTCATAGCCTCCATGCAACTGCAGAAACTCAACAGTCACTACCAGAACCTTGCAGTATCATCTGCAGCTACCACTGGTCCCAATAGAGGATATGGAACATCCGTGTTGGGCCCAGGACAGATTGCTAACCCCGGAGCAGCACAGGCACCTGGGATCATCGATTCGGATCCCGTGGATGAGGAAGTTCTGATGTCACTAGTGGTGGAGCTGGGTTTGGATCGGGCCAATGAGCTTCCAGAACTGTGGCTGGGTCAGAATGAGTTCGACTTTATTGCAGACGTACCAGCTGGCTGCTGACACTCTACAGTGTTTTCGAAATGGCACTCGTCTTTTCTCTACGTTTAATCAGACACTTGCAGATTTGGTAACCAGACTGAATCTTAAAAAGCTGAGGAAAGCTGATTCAAATGAGACTCTTAATTCTCAGCCTCGTTTAAGCGGATGAAGAATTTCATTGAGAAAGTCACAAAGTTTGAGATTGTGTTTGTAAAACATGACCAGCCACACACTCCAAATGGGTCTTGTGGCTAAGCCTTAAATTTCTCTCTACAGAAGACTATGATCCTTAGCCCTCACACCGTATCATGGTGTATGATATAGGTTTGACCTTTGCTCCTTAATGTTAACCTGAAGGAATAAGTCAGCATATATGGTTTATAAAGATCAACAGATGAAAAGTCATATGGTTTCGCAGGTGTGGAGCGGAAGGCAATTGTGATCGTGGGACTGATGCTCTCCATCAATAGAACGAATTACTGGAGAAGCCGTGCCATCCCAAGCCTCATTGGTCACAGAGGAACTCGACCTGCCTTGACGTTTTCCATGGTTAAATATATTAATGAGGAACGTGTCTGTTTACCCAACGATCAGCCTGCGAGCTTTGAGGGGCTTACTTAATTTAAATAAAAAAGGCATGCTTATCAAAAGCTGCCCACAAAAGCTTTCATATATTTTCCTAAAGTGTGCATTATCTTTTCTGTTTATTTTGAGTGTCTTGTAAGCTGTATGAATAAAGTAGTTTAAAGGTCATTTAGATTTGAACAGGCCTTTTCTGCAATTTACAAGTATGTTAGACAGTTTTGCATGCCTAAGAGATTTGAATTACACGTGTATAAAAAATAGACGTTTGTTCATTTTGTTCCATTTTGAAAGTTGTAATTTACTGAAACTCAAAGATTTTTTTGTTTAGCACTTTTCTTTCAACCATTTATTTTTCTACATAAGAGATGACCAATTATATTTAAATGTGTGTACTTTTCTATTTTCGAATGTGAGAAAATAAAGAAAACAAAGCATAAGCATTTCTCTTTGTTCAATTGTTGACAGATATTGGCAACACTTTACAATAAGGCGCTATTAGTAACAATTATTCAATGCATCACCAAAAAGTAACTTACAATGAATGACTAATATATTATTGGAGAATGGAAGTTTAAGTTTGTTAAGTGTGCACTATGAGCTAAAATTAGAAAAGATTAAAATATGCAAAGAAACACTAAATTGTTCATTTTTAGCAATTTTGAATGAATGCATTTACTTAATTTTACAAATAGCACCTTGTAGTAAAATGTTACCTTAATAGTGAATTATTTATAGAGTGAAATGTACAATTTTACCAAAATAATATACTATAAAATAATATATAATAGTAATAACAGACACAATAAAAATCAGTGTATCACTAAAGTTTTAAAAGTGATAATTATAAAGATACTTCAATCAGCAGAGAGCAATATAATTTCCCAATCTATCAGGGATATCTAACTGGTAAATACTGCCATCTAGTGGTTAAGTCGTTTAACACAATCCCTCTCATTAACTGCAGTCATATCACCCACGTGTTTGCAACCCAGTAAATGTCAAAATGTCAAAATAAAAATAAATCCCTTTATATAGGGATAAAATAGCAGAAGAAGGAAATACAAAACCACTAAATAAAGACAACAAACAAAGAGACAACATTTAATCTTTTTTAAGTAAATTGGACATAAAGCATTCATCGAATGAAACATATAAATATAAATATATTATGTGCTCATGGATGAGAAGATTAAAATGATAAAAAAACAGGATTCGCACTGTGCTATACACCTCGCCGCCAGATGGCGTACGCTGAAAATGGCGCTATAAGAAAACTTTTTGTCCTTCTTCGCTACCGGTAGTTCCGCTTATCTCTCTCTGACAGGAAGTGAGTGGTCCTTTTCCGCAGACTCCAACATGGTGAGTGTACACGAATCACGACTCCCTTCTGAAACAATCCGCAATCATCAGGGTTTTAGTTCGATGATATATGGAAATTGTTCCATGTAGTGATCACACACACCACATAAGAACAAGTGTTCATTATATTTGTGTAAAAATGAGTCGATGTGTTTTATAAATCAACCGATAAAGATTAGACACAGTCGGTCTCCGGTTAGCACTGAAGTGCATTGCATGTTTCCTATGTACGTTTGCATAATCAAACTCTGCCCAGTGACTGTATTGTGGATTTCAAATATAATTATGTGTAACTTAATTTGAAATACAAATCATATTTAATGTATTATATAGTTGGCAGGTAACAAGGCCTTGCACAACCTATGGGTATTAGCAACTAGGCTAAGGACTGTGTGGTGACATGTGTATGCTCATACACTTATATATACTTATATATACTTAATATATATATATCACGAAATATGTACTTATATATTAATCACTATAAACAATTGAATAACTCTTTATTTTCTTGTGCAGGCCCGTGGACCGAAGAAGCATCTGAAGCGTGTGGCAGCTCCTAAGCACTGGATGCTGGACAAACTCACAGGAGTGTTTGTAAGTCTGGGTTTTCTTAGCCAATTGCCTTGCACCCACCTACATGTATTACCACTTGTGTTTAAATCTTTGTCCATTTGTGTTTGTAGGCTCCTCGTCCATCCACCGGTCCTCACAAGCTGAGGGAGTGCCTGCCCCTCATCATCTTTTTGAGGAACCGTCTCAAGTACGCTCTGACCGGAGATGAGGTCAAGAAGATCTGCATGCAGAGGTTCATCAAGATCGATGGCAAGGTCCGCACCGATATCACCTACCCCGCTGGATTCATGGGTGAGTTCTGGAGTGTTCGGCTGAATAAAGATTTGCGTCGACAACTTCTGTATACTGTTTATAAAAATGTTGTGAATGACAACTTGTGTATACATATATATGAAAAATTTGATGTGTAAATTGTAAATATTGATAGGTGATTTCGTAAATGTCTATAGTTTATAGCGATGCGCCGATCTGAAAATTTTGGCCAATAACTCTTTTATATTTGGAGGCTGGTAGATTTTTTTTTCTAAGAATGAAACTTAAGGTGAACTCAAAGAGAACGACTGATTTCATTTTAAAACTTCAGAAAAGTTTGGACTGTTCTTTTTACTATTGTCACTTTACATTTCTATTGCCAACTTTTTTTCCTAAAATTCCTATAGGCCAGTAGCAAGCATGAGAAGTGCTTTAGCCAGTAGAAATAATTTCTAATTTATTGGGCTAAACATATCAATCAAATTTTATTACTTTACCGATAATACAAAAACTAGAATTTATTGGCCGATATCGATAATGCTGCCGATTTATCACCCATCCCTAATAAATGTATGTTTATTACCTTTTTCAGAATTCAAAATAGTTTTTAAACATCTTTGCATAACTCTTAATCTGATAAAATAAAAAGTATTGGACTTCTGTTCTAGCCTTTTTGTTTTAATGCTTGTCAATATCTGACATTTGAAATAGTGACTGCCTTCATGCACCCTCTATAGGCCTTTAGTACTTAAGCTGTACTCTGCTTGCTTAATACTGAAAAGGTTTCAGTAGTGCATCTTTTGCATTTCAGGTAGTGAATAAATTCACAACAACTTACTGTGACATTTGTTGAATGTTTTGGACCAACTGGAATCAAAATCACTTGACTGTATTTTTGCCATTGGCATATCACTTGCATATCCCTTTTCAATTGCATTTAACATTGAGGAATGTTCTACCTAGGTGTAGTTTTTGTAGTTAAACCCAGCAGGTGTAAACGGCATTCTATAATATCTCTTTAATGCTTTATTTTTTCAATTGTTATAGCAAGGATTATTTTTCGACCATTATGTAACATTTGACTTATTGAAACACTCAACCAGATCTATGGAAATCTTTCTTGTCGGGTTTTGGCATGCTGAGTGTTAGAGCTGTATCTTGCCAGATGGCAGAACCACAAACGTCACATTGAGTGACCTAATCCCTCAGTGTTGTTATAACACTTCTTCACACCATGTTTCCTCTGTATGTCCACATTTCCTTAGTATTTCTCAGCGGGGTTTAATAAATCTGCCGTGATTTGTCAAACGTAGGTGATATGAGAGCTGTGTGAAACATGTTAATGTCGAATATGATGATCATGTATTGATATCTTGTTTCAGATGTGATCAGCATTGAGAAGACAGGAGAAAACTTCAGATTGATCTATGATGTCAAGGGACGCTTCACAGTTCACCGCATCACAAATGAGGAGGCCAAGGTGAGATTTGGTGTGTTACATAAGTGGTTCTGTGCCTGGAACAAGTTTAACAATGTTTGATTTTTTTTCCCACAGTACAAGTTGTGCAAAGTGAGGAAAATTATCATTGGCACAAAGGGAATCCCACATCTGGTTACCCATGATGCCCGCACCATTCGTTATCCTGATCCTCTGATCAAGGTCAACGACACTGTCCGCATTGACCTGGACACAGGCAAAATCACAGATTTCATCAAGTTTGAAACTGGTAAGCACGTAGTAATTCACTAGTTGCTTCTGTTGATTTAGTATCTTGTTTGAATCACCTGACCTTACTTTCTTTTCTCTGTAAATAGGCAACATGTGCATGGTGACAGGAGGTGCTAACTTGGGGCGTATTGGTGTGATCACCAATAGAGAGAAGCATCCTGGCTCATTTGATGTGGTGCACGTAAAGGACAGTACTGGCAACAGCTTTGCCACCAGGCTCTCCAACATTTTTGTCATTGGCAAGGTGAGTTCATGCAGAAGTCAGTTAGTTGTGCTGCCTAAAGAAGAAATCAAGGATAGATTATAGAAATTAAGATTATCTTTTAGCCCGTAGTAAACTGGCTGTTATTACACTTCGTTTCTAAAATTGAAACCAAATCATTTTAAAATGCATGGTTAATTTAAAAAGAAAAAACTGTCATTAGTTTTTATCAAAATTGCACACAATTATCTACATCAGCTTTTAACTTTTTCCGAACATGTGTTGTTCGCCTCCGGGACACTTTTTTTGTAATGGGGTACTCCCAGTCTTTTTTAACTTTCACACCTCATTTTAATGGTGCAGGTGACACTCCTACTGGGACTGCTAGTTAGATCATGTCTTTATTTGTAGCAGAAGTATTAATGTGCTACTCTTAATTTGCATACTCAATAGTTAATAACCTATTATTGCATTGCTCTCTCATCAGGGTAACAAGCCATGGGTGTCTATTCCTCGTGGAAAGGGTATCCGCCTGACCATTGCTGAGGAGCGAGACAAGAGACTGGCTGCTAAACAGACCAGCAGCTAAGTCAACAGATTTAGCACGCATCTTGATTTTGAGAAAAATAAAACTCTTATTTACAACATAACTGTGTCATGTGCTCTGTGGCAAATGCTGTTTGGCCTTAGGCTTTCAGGCCTTCTTGGATATTGTCAGATGCTGGAATCTAAGTGGCTTGTTTTTAGTCTTTGACTTTTTTAAACTATTGTTAACTTAAAAAATGTACATTCATTGTCCTAGTCAATTAGTTTTTATAAGTTAAGCTATTGTTAAATATAGGAATGAATAACTTTCAAATTATGTATGTTTTATTTGCTTGTCCAAAAAAATATTTTTCTTGGCAGTGCGTGTCTGGGCATGACCTTACATATCTGTCAAGCAAACAAACATATTTTTGTATAAAAGTTTTGGTAGGTTTGGGTTTCATATAAACTTTCACAATTGTTTTTATAGCTGCCTGGGAGTTTGGGGTTATAAGATGGTTTGAGCACAGTGTTAGCTGTGCAATAAAAAAATCATGTACATGAACACAAAACTACTAATAATGAATAGCCAGAATGCACTACATTGCATTGGTTAAAATGATTTGCCAAATATAACAGATATAGGTATGTTGATATCCGGATAGGTAACTTGCCTGTTTTCTTGTGCTATAGCTGAAGCTCATTTCCAGTAGGCCATATGGGTCCTGCTGAGTTTCAGCCTGTTCCTCCTGCCGCCTTTGGCCTGCTGGTGTACAGCGGCTCAGCACGGCTCACCTCAACACACATTGCAGGGGCTGTCTGCCAAAGCGCAATACAAACTAAAACTTACAGACGCCTGTGTCCTTGAGTTTAAGCATTCTTCAGTTGAGAATAGGATGTCTAAATCCTTCAGCACATTTGGTTCTGCTGCCTCTTCTGATTACTCAAATGACATTCGTATAACCTGATCTACCTCCGACTTTGATGTAATCTATCACTTAGTGTCTGGTCCTTCACTTAACGACATCTTATAAAACATGTACAGAGTGATCCCGACTGTGATGTGAACCTGCTAGCAATATGTAATTTTTAAGAGAATGTAATCTCGAGTCTTGCCAGACCACCTCACTGGCTCAAAATCAAACTTGGCAGGTACTTCCCTCGGCCACAGTTAAGTGACACCCAAAAGAAATCCAGAGGAAAGCAGTCCTACAAAAATAAGGGGGAGGTGTATCGCCGTGAAGAAAAGGTCCACCAGGAGTGGTTCCTGTCATGCACATGAGGTCTGGGGTGGGGAACCAGAAACAATGAAGACAGTCATACAGAGTGAAAACAAGCCCAGATGTTTCCAATCAATTCCCTGTATCAGATGAGGCATCATAAGAAGCCAACAAAAGACATCTTTAATAAAACAACACAAGGATGGCTCTTTTTAATCCTTCAGTCCATCTTTTTTTTATATTCCCTCCACTGCAGTCCTGTGTGGAAAAACTGGATGAACAAAACATCAAGGTGAGCCAAGTTCTGCTTCAGGGTGGGGGTGCATACAAACCAGATGTGTTTTGGGAGAGGCACATGCAGAACTTACAATATGTGACAGGAAGCAGATCTCCCTTTATTGGAATTGATCTAGTTATGTAAAACTCACTTGTGCACTCTCATCCAAATGAACCTACAATGCATTCAAGATATGCATGTGTGCTCCAAGATGTAGCTCACTTTTGAACATGCATGCATGAGTGGGTGAGGTCTCCATGAGTTTGGGAGATTGAGCATGAACCATAGAGCACCTCACAGCGGACACTCGAGTCCACAACATGTACGTACAGTCCAGAGTCTCCGGGAACACATCTCAACGTTTGGAAACTACTTTTTAACTTGGCCACATCGACCTCAAGGATGCCTTTTTGCAAGAGGACTATCGTCCCCGCAGATGTGTGTAAGAGCCGAGGTGTGATCTTCACGGATCTAGTAGATGTGTGCGGGCTGACTCTGTGCGCGGTGCTCCGGCAGCTGTCGGATTTATCCCGTCAGTCGGTCAGCATCCTGGAGGAGCTGGAGGAAGAGCTCGCCTCCATCTGTTACCGCTCCGGAGCCCTGGAGAATAAACTCACCAATCTGCAGAAACACATCGGGGTGCTGGCCAGCAAACCCCCGGGCAAAAGTAAGATCTTCACTTTTGGGGACTTGTCTGCTTGTGTGGTCAAGTTCAACACCTCTTGGATGAAGTTTGCATACAACTTCATTTCACCATGCATGTGTTTTGTAAACTTATGCACATTTAGAACCAAAGTTGTTCTCTTTGCAGAAGAATGCTGTAGATCTTTACATCCTTTATGGTAATGGTGAGATGATGGTCCAAGTAATGGACAAAATGGTTTGCATCTTAAATAATAAAGTCAACATGTTCTTATGCAGACATTTATCAGACTGGTTTATGGAAAAAAACTTATTTACAAGTTCCTTTACTATTGTTTTACTATTAGTATTTTTAGTTCTTCACTTGTTCTTCACTATCAATACTTGTTGTTACCAGGGTTCTCCAGATGTCATGGTTACATTTTGCATGGGAAAAAGTCATCTCTGATGTTTGCATCCCATGTGCTGCCAGTTACTACTATTATTAACGCTCGTGTATCCAGGCTACATTTGGAAGAAGAAAGATTTTCCTCCCACCAAAGTATTGCACAAAGAAAACATGACTTGAAGAATAGAAATCAGTGTCGATGAGCATCATGTGCCGGTGAAGTATTACAATAATCAACAAAGGTTTTAATATGTAAACAAATGCTTTGACCATTGGACCAAGCCTGTTTATCGACACACGTTCACACTAGCCTTCGTGTTTTACTTTAACATCTTTATCTGTTGATTTGGAGCCGTTCTCATTTGCATTTGGCACATACTTCCTCTGACACCTCCTACACTGCTCTGTGTTCTGAATCAGGATCAACCCTGCCAACTATCACCATCTGAAGATGTGCAGAATATTTCCTCTGACCATTTCCCTTGTTATGTCAGAGAGCTTCTCGGTGTATTGTTTAACTTAACCCCGAGCCCAGAACATTTGGCAGCGAGCTGGAGTCATTCTTTCCCTGAGACCTTATCATTTTACAGTGGCAGACCGCATTGAGATTATCCTTCAAGTTCATGAAAATATCACTGAGAATGTATTTGTTTAATAATGTAATCGCTATAAGCCTACAGCCATGCATAGACTCGTTGAAGATAAATTATCTAGATCGATGTGTTGTGGCTTGGGAACGCTTCTTCATTGTGGTGTAAGGGACTAAGGTCAGATCCCTTTGGGAACCATTTGATGGGGTCACAGGGCCACGTTCCTTGATCCAGGGCCAGTTCTGCTATTGCATTGAAACAATGACAGCTGATTTAAGAAGTCCAGGGATTCCATTTTATTCCACAGTCGTTCATGTGAAATGCAGAGTTAGTCACAAGACCATGTTAGGTATGTGTGAGGAGAAGACAGAAAGATTGAGTGAATTCTTCGATCTAACACAGTATGATACAACAACTTAGTTTATTAGCCGACTAAGCACCACTAATGTTTTTAATTTACTGTAAATTAAATCGACACTACCATCATGAAGTTTGTCTCGCTTGCTGACTTTTCCAAACTGCAGGTGGTTATTTCCAAGGCATGAATCTGGTGCAAAGATAAAAGATATAAATCTTCAAGTGACTTCCTTGTTAATGTGAAGATTTACTAAGAGAGAACAGCTCTGACTTTTAGAGGCATAGAAAACTGTGCCTTTTTCTTTTTCAGCATCTTTTACGGTCTGCAAGATTAACTGGAATTTTAATAAGAGTGTGTGAGAGAGCAAGAGAGGATAGATGGAATGAATAAGACAGTGGATCAGAGAAACTGATAGATTGAATGAAAAAGAAAGGGAGAGACATGGGGCTGGAGTTTTCAAGAACGATGGAATAAACGACTTTTGTGATTAATTCAGGTGAAATGCCCAAGAATCCGTTTAAAACTTCCTGTCTTGGCTGCCTACCCATGTCCCCTTACTTACTTTTCTGCCATTTCAGTTGTCAAACCTACGTTTTTAAAAATGGTTGCTTCAAAGGAAAAAAAAGTTTAAGATCCAGTACGATAATTCCTTTAACCATACGCTGCCCATGTTAAAAAACTGAAACAATAAGCGAAAAAGGAATTATATTTGTCTGAAATGTGAAAGTTTTGCAACGGGTTAAAATGCTTCCAACTCCTCTATTTGTTACTTTTAAGTTCTATATATGTGTTGGGATGCCAGCTAAGAGAGAGGCAGGTACTGAATGTCATTTGCACTGGAGATGTCTCGTCGCAGAGACAAGATCCCAAACAATGTGTGTGTCTGTATGACAGATGCCTACAGAAATAAAATGTAATAGAAACGCATGCCTAGCACAAACTCCCAAGTCACAAGAGCCAAGGTTGTGCCGTGAGAGACATTGTGTCTTTTTTTATGTTGAACATATGTAACGCAGTGCTCCCTTTTCCTGTGCTGGCGTCCCATCTCTAGGCAGTTGTGCAACTCTTGGCGAGAAAGTGTTTGGCTCCTTCACGAGACCAGAGTGTGTGTGAGAGAGTAATACACAGTGTTTCCAGCACTTACTATGACACAATAGTGTTGTAATGTAGAAGAGGTCGACATGCTTTTGGCCTCCAGAAATATTGAAACATTACTATAACAGATGCAGTAGGGTTAAAATTGATAGTTTACCCAAAACTTAAAATTCTGTAATCATTTACTCATACGCTTGTCATTTCAAGCCTGTACGTTTTTCTTTCACCCGCAGAATGCAAAATAAGATATTTAACAGAATGTTGGAAAGCCAATATCCGCAGCACCCTTTACTTGCATTGGTTTGTTGTCCAAACAAAAGAAGAAAATGCGTGACGCAACTCTTTAGTTTTTGAAGAACTTTCTTCTAAATATCTTTTTGTTGTTTTGTGAAAGAAAAAAGTCATACAGGTTTAAAATAAAAAGACGTTAAGAAAACAACTTTAAAAGAATAGTTCATCCGTGTGGTTATCTTTATGTACCGTCAACTTGTACACAGAAGGTGGATAGGCCGGTCAAACTTAAATAAGGTCTGAAATATGCATCATAAAAACACTAATTAAATGTAAGTTTTTTGAAAGATAAAGTGTTGCATGGTTCAGTTGTGGGCTGGTGGTTAGAGAGTTGGACTTGTGAGGAAGGATACTGGTTTGAATCTCAGTGTCAACAGATAATAGCTGAAACATTTGCTTCATTAGACTGATCATAATTCATTTACTTGCACGCAGCCTCATTCTATAACATAAATGTATAGCTTGGCTTTTTTCTTCTTTTGTGGTATATAAAATAAACAAAATAAACACATAAAATCCTGACACAAGCAATTTTTCTAATTAAACTGCCTGTTTAATTGTGACAGGAGTTGTACAGTACATATTATAAAATGCATAAAAAGGACATATGTGCTTTTCCACTCTCAGGCCATGTTTTTTTTAGTCTCAACTTAAGTATGTTTTGCAATGAGGCTGAAAAATGTCAAGCGTTTTTACTTACTGTGTGAATCCTGTTATGTGTTTACCCTGCGTTCTCGTTTTAGATTCATATCGAAAGAAAAAGAAGAGCTATTTCCTCTGGGCCCTTACAAACACACACGCACGCACGCACGCACGCACGCACGCACGCACACACACACACACACACACACACACACACACACACACACACACACACAACCCAATCTCTGAATAAAACCAGTCAAATGTTTGTCTGAGCTTTAGAAACTGGGCACCGTGCTTCGTACTTATAGGAGAAGTATCACAGGCAGTTTCTGTCCATCATATATCAATTTAAGGTCCTTTAGTGTAGAATCGCCTTGTTCGTATATCAGAAAAGTCTTTTACAAAAGAGAGATACAGCCTAACGATTGTTTCCAGAAAAAGCAGATGTCCCGTGGGCAGGACATGAGCAGTGCTTGTGACCGATCTCCTTACTGGGGCTTCTCCTGGAATGTACACGCTGATGCTCATGCACTTCCGTGCTGTCTGATGGGTGCGTGGGATCTTACTGGCGAATTGCCAATGATTAACTCATAACCTAATGATGGTGATAAATTAATATTTAAAGGACCTTTCCGAAACACGTGGCTGTACGAGGGGAGAAATAATACACCATGCGTCTATGTCAGCTTCCAACAATTGTAACACCTTGAACATGACATCTCGACATGTTTTACAGTCTAAAGCACTTATAATGCATGAAACAGTGTGATACTTCTCCTTTTTAGATATGTCTCTTAATTTGAACTAATAGCCATACATGATGCATTCAAAATGCTAAGTGTGGCCTTTACAAACACGTTCATTTTTAAAGAAGAGCCAGAGATGCACAATGGCCCGACGTTATTAGAAATAGCCATAAATTGTTTAAAACCATCCACGAACCGCCAGAAACGATTATATGAATTATAACGGTGAAACCTGACAATAGTTCTTCTTTTATGGGTACTAAGCATAGTGAAGTGACCTCATGGTACCTTAAGAGGGAAATAACACTTGGTGATGTGACCCGTGATATCATATCGACTGCCATAAGTATGAAGGCAATTCAGGAGTTTCCAAACAATGCTGGTTTACATGTTGTGCACTTAGTCTGAGCTTCATTCTCTGCTCATGGTCCAGAAAGCCAACCAAAACAAAATCCCTCTGTTTATATTGTATGGACTTCAGCTGACCCACAACTCACAACCTTAACATAATGAGAATGAATAAACAGAGCAGTGCTCGAAATGTTATAATGTCTAATGAAATGAGTTGGTCTGCATTTACACTTGGTACTGTTGTTCTTCAATGTGTTCTATCTATATATATTTATTTGCACTGAAAGAATCGATATAAGTTGGCTCTTCGTGGCTTCTTGTCAAGATCAACAAATGGCCCGAGTCTGGCAGAGGTGAGAAATGATTTCCAGATGTTGAGAGGAGAGGCCTATATGTGAGGAATGATGGAAGCGCAGAAGACACAAAATAAAGACTAGACCAAAAGAGAAATGATCAGATTTTACTTATCAACAGCACATCTTGGTTAACCAAAATGTACATTTCTAATTGACCCCAAAATGTATTTTTGGTAGTTTCGAATAGCTCCAGACAGAATTGGCAGGTTCATCACTCTGTGTGAGTTCTTGAGAAGAGAGGTGTCAGTGTGCGATAAGAGAACAGGCAGTACTCTGAGACTCATACCGAGTTTTAATCTCGCTGCCATAATGAGAGCCGTATGTGTGAACGCACCCCTGCGCTATGCAGCACCACAGGCTTCCAGCTCCACCCAGTTCACACATGCACACACACACCTGCGCGCTTTGATCCCTCATATCTTGAACCTTTAAACATCTTTAAATGATACATCATAAAGGTATGACAGAAGCAGCTGATCCTGCTCATTCTTTTTATTCTGCAAGAAATGTCAATGTTGATTTGTTCCACTGGACACGGTTTCTTTGTCTTTATAGGACTTACGACCTCAAAACAAAAAGTAAGCAGGGTAAATCACATCACTCTTAATGTCCCATTCCGCTGTGGATTTTCAGGAAAAGTTTTGTAGCTCTTTCCAAAATACTATCAAGAGTACAAATTGTGGTTTTACTGGCAGTGTAACATATGGCAATGAACTTTTGTGATAATGGCACTTTTCATTTTCTCACCCCTTTTTCAGTGCCCTTAAACTGATGGAAGGATAAAGGGTTGGATTGCTATTTTCTGTAGGTTTCATTGGTTAGAGTATGGTGATGGCATCGGTTTACCCCAGGGATTGTATTTACTCATAAATTAAGGCATAATGAAAGTGACGTGACATAGAGCCAACTCTGGTGACCAATACACAGAATTCGTGCTCTGCGTTTAACCAAACCAAAGTGCTCACATACAGCAGTGAACACACACACACCAACCGTCAACACAAACTCGGAGCAGTGGGCAGTCATTTATACTGTGGCGTTCGGGCAGCAGTTGGGGGTTTAGTGCCTTGCCCAAGGCCACCTTAATCATGGTATTGCCAGGCCGATACTCTAACCTGCAACCCTTGGGTTAGGTGTCAAACTCTCTTATCACTAGGCCATGTTTTCCCCCATCCCCTTAATATAATGCAACATGTCACTTGGAGAAAAGTGTCTGTTATTTCATGGCTTTCAGTCCGACAGCAAGAATGTTTTTTTTTATTTGGACTGCATAGATGATGTAATAACAGCAGGTGTGCAACACGGCTTGGGTGTGCTGTTTCCTAATGCTTGAAAGTGTTGCCTTGTTTGTGTGTGTGTGTGTGTGTGTGTGTGTGTGTGTGTGATTTGAGGCTGACGCCGCAGATTTTGCTGCAGTAAGGATGGAAAGACAGAACTGAGACGGGGAGAGATAAGTGTGAAAAGCGGTGCATGCAGCTGCATCCTTTCCTCCTGATTCACAGTTAACTCCTGTCATAGGTGTGTGTGCCGTGGTCATAGCATGATGCCTTCAACAACAGAAAGCGCACAGTACCGATTTCTCCTTTAAACAGAAAAGAAAACTTAAGAGAGAACATTGAAAAACAGTGTGTGAGCATCCGATCAGTGCGGTGATGCGTTGGAGGAGGCGGAGGTCTCCAGGACAGGGTAGACGGGTGGAAACGAGGGGATCAGAGGCGATGTTCACCATGCCCTTCTTCAGAGGTAACTTAGATTTATTGTGATAACTGCAACTCTTTTTTTTTTCTTTTTTGGACCTGTCCTACTGTCACAAGTGTGTATGTTTAGTAAGTAACTGTGGTGTTTGTATATATTATAGAGCTGAATATTGATGTGCTGCATTCAGAGGTATGCACTAGTCATTTGCTCATTAGACTGTCATCATGCTTTATGACACAGAGTTATTGTCTGGCTTACTCAGCATGCCTACACACACACATGCACACAGAGTTGACACATTACACATGAGTTACACATACTCACAAAAATGTGAGTATTAAAATTATACCCTAGGGCTTTCAAAGCGTTTTATCGCTCGCTATAAATGGAATCCAGAATAATTTGTTTTGCATAGATCTGTGGATATTACCTTCTTATTCATAAATTCGAACATGTGCATGTATATATATTTAGAAACAAATATTTTTTACATTTAAATAATTAAAATTATTTATAAAATGTTATATTTTTCTTAAATATAACCATCTACATTATGTGAATATATTTAGAATAACAAAGCTATTTTGCACAATACACATATATACGTTATGTAAACACAAACTTTTATACTGAATTTATCCAGGATTAATCGTTTGACAACCCTAATTATTTTCTAAAGTAGTTATGTTTTCTGTGCTGTGGTATAACAATCATGTTTTATCTTGTTAAACAGGATCTGAGAAAGAGATAAAGAGACAATATCAACTCTGTCAGTTCTAGTAAATAGCCTGATATATATTGTATACATAATTTGCCAAAAATGTCAAAACCTTTCATGTTGTTTTCTGAATGAAATTCAATTCTTATAATTAAACCTAAATGAATAGAGCACATTTTGTTTCTTGACCACAAAACTGAAATGCGCAGACATGTTGCAACAATATCTCATACCTTGAATTATAATGTAGTGTTTATTTCAAAACCATGTTTGAAGAATAAAAGAATACATCTCAATCAAAAACGTCTGGAGTTCTCGGTTTTGGGGCCACGTTAATCCAGTAAATTGCAGATGGAAGTGTGACATTAAAGTATCGCTAGAGTCGTTTGAAAGCTTAATATGCAATCTTCTCTCATGGTACTTTGGTTCTGTATGCCACTTGCTTCTTCACAGGCCCTGAAGCCTACCGAACACACGAAACTGCACCAAGAAGCGAAGCAAATGACATCCCCTTTAAACTCAGCTAAAATATCCGCTTTAAGAATGCATTTGGCAACTTTAATTAACAATAAGAGCACAGCATGTGAAATTGGTAAGATAATATGCTTAATACATGTTATGTAATGCTCACGTTAGCTAGCAAAACAGAGCTGCCCTCGGTCAGCAAGGCCTTTATATAGCAAACTGATTGGGCTTTTTATTGCGAAACCTGAGAATAAAGAAGAGTATTGAGCTTTAGCCTGTAAGCATAAAGCATGAAGACCTTGAGCTCTAGTCATCATATGACACCATCAGATGGAGGAAACTTGCATCTCAGTAAAGACATGTTTCTCACGTGTGGTCTCAGTGCTGAACTCAAGCGTTTCCACTGCTTTTTATCTCTTATGCCTTGCAGCCTTGAGACCTTGACCTGTTTGCAAGTGAGTACGTTTGTTTCTATGTGGTTTACAAGACTTAATGAAAGACAGAGAAGGGTGTTTTAATAACTTTATTGGTTTACGTAAACAGGAGTTTTTGAGAACAGGATGCTTTGGGATTCATGGTGAGATGCCTGCATTTCATTTGATCTATATTTCATGACACCAAGTCTTCTGATTGTATTCCAGGCAATGGCTCCAGAATGTTGAAAGACTAAGATGCTTTTGATCGTCTCTTTTTGTTTTGTTGGATGAGATTAAAAGATGTTAAGCATCTGGTTAGTGCATTATTGTTTTATTATTAACTCTAAACAGACAAGCAGGAAATTGTATTTTTTACAATTGACTTTACTTTTATTAAATGTAGGACTTCAGTTTTGTTACATTCAGATTTTTTTTGCCACTTCTGCTTGTCAGGGAACCGGCAACTAATAGAATACAACACCATCATTCTATTGTTTCATTTCTTTCTGCATAAACCTGTTACAGAGCACTCAAATTAAGTACATAACAGTAATGCATTTTATTTTGATTTAATTAAATATGGCAGTGTTTATTTTGAATAAAGCAGTCATATTCATACGTGCATGGCAAGAATACTATCTAGTCTGGCTCTATTTATTTGCTTTAAAGAATAACCAAGAATGGCAGTGTTTCCAACGTTTGACGCTATTTCATTTAGTATGATAACCAAGTTTGGCATTAGGGCACTTACACTGTAAAAACCCATTTGCAATTATCAGTGGTCAATGGTCTTGAATTGCTTAGGTTGTTATACTGAGGTTTTAGGTAATTTCCATCACACCATAGTTGGCGGACTCAGCTCAGCATTAACCCTAATGTTTCTTGTTGTCGTCATTCGTTGTTGTTTATTTTTAGAAGTAACCGCTCAGAGTGTTATGCTGTCTCTGTGCCAGGCAGCAGTTCGGAATTTGATCCCTGGGCATGCTGAGATTATCAAATCCACAGGTGTGCTAACAAGACTCAATAGTGCATGCCCAGTGTGAGATTTGTGGATCATATTATTATTGTGATTATTAAGTAAGTCTACATCTAGAAAGTAGACTATCACTGCAGGACAGATCTGTCTACAGGGAGCCTGAATCATCTGCTTTTGGTTGGGATTCTAGTTTTGGTCCATCATTCTCAGCCAATCATCCCAATGAAACAGATGGGATGACTTCAGAAGTCAGTAGGAAGGAAGCCTGATTAGAAGTCACCTGGTTTGGAAAAATGTATGTTTCAGATGACAGTAGAAAAGGATTTTTAAATCATTCTTCTGAACACTCACTTAGAACATGCTCAACACATACACAATACCATCATTGGGCGCCTTAAAGTGACAGTGTACACAAAAATAAAAATTGTGTCTCATTTACTTATCATTTCAAACTTCCATGACTTCCTTCCTTCCTTCGTTTTAGCCGCAGAACACACATGAAGATAATTTGAAAAATGTTGGTAATTGGCTGCTTTCACATCCATTGGTTTTGTGTCCACACTGTAGGAGTAAAAGGGTGCCACTGCTGTTTAGTTACCAACATTCTTCAAAATATCTTCTTTTTTGTTTTGTGGTCAAAATATAGCCATACAGGTTTTAAATGACAAAATGGGGAGAAAATGTTTCTCATTTTTGGCTTTCCCATCACTAAGCTTTTCTTTTAATTAATGATGTCATTCTCTTTATGTTGTTTAGCTATTCCCATTGGTTCTACAAAGTGAGTTAGTAGTTAAATACCAGGTAGAAAAAAAAATACTGCAAAATTTTTACAAATTTCATATACATAATATAATGTATTGCAGTGCTGATGTAATCCTATACCTCTTTGCATTCCAATTGTATGAAATATAGTGGGGGTGGGATTGAAAGTATAGAGCAAACGTCTAGAATGGTGCTGACGGCCTGGCCTCACTTTTCACTCAGGAAATGAGTGCTGTGTGGATTGTGCAAGTTGTGAGTGTGCAAGTGTGTCTTTTTGCCGGGTGTTTGAGTGACTCCAAGGCGCGAGAGGTGCATGGGCGTCCCCCAACTGCTCATAATTCTCAGCAGATGTTTTCCGTTTCCCATGTATTTATTAATTCACATTCATAAAGAAACAATGTTTTCCAATACAATTCACTTTCCATCTATCTTCCCACCCCACACAACAATCCATTGCTCCCTCCGCGCAGAATTGATAGTTATCTAAGCTAGGCGGCCATTCCAGGCTTGTGGTGTGCTGTCGAAATCTCTGTCACACCCCCTTTTTCTCCTCCCTGCCTGCACTCTTGTGGAAGTCATTGTTCTGTTTCAGTTTCTTAAAAAAAGCCTTACCAGTTATCGGTTGGTACTGAAATATAATGTAATGTTGATCAGATTTTTTATTTGATAATATTCTACAAGAGGGTCACATTTTCTGTTAATCTCTTTTAGCAAAGCACTGGTTGAGGTCATTTTGTTGGTTTAAAAAACTTTAGAGGATTAGTTTTTGGACCTCTTCATACAGTGTTCATAGGGACTGGTTGCATTCAGTCCTAGATGTTTGTGAAGTTTTGAGTGACGTCGCATGTCATTATAAACGTGTTACAGTTCATTCTTTGACTTGTTTTTGTTTTGTTTGACTACATGCTTTTCATTCTGATCATGGTTTGAGTTTGAATCTTTGTGCTGGCTGCTTGTTCTGGCACACACAGATGTACACACGTATCTTAGATGCTCTAGGCCCGTCATTTGGAGCTTTACCCTGACCACACACACTTCCCGGCGAGGACACGGCTCCATTCCTTTTTGGTGGTAATCAAGCTAGACTTCTTATACCATTTAAAATATATTTCTTCTGCAGAACCCAAAGAAGATATTTTGTAGAATGTTGGTAACGGAACAGTGGTGAATAAAATGAGTGTGGTTAAACGGTGTTAGTTGATTATGATATTTGATTTTTAATTTTAAAGTTCTTTAGCCTCGGAAAATGAAAACGTATAATTCTTTTTCTATTTTGTCTACATTTTCTTGTTTTAAATCAAAGAGATTTGTACGCTTGTTTCTGTTTGTTTTAATTGCATTCTTGCGTGCATCTTAATAAATCCTTATTGTGGAATCTCTGACTCTGTACACACCCAGCCACACATGCTGATCGAGGATCCGATTTAATGGTGGTGACAGAGGGCTATGTGAGTGGGTGTATGGGAAGGAAAGGCCGTTGTCAGTATGCCCTCTGGCCAGTTCAGGAAGACACACAATGCAGTCTTTACAGCATCACTCAGTGTCCTCTCCATTGCCTCTAGGTCAGAGTGAAGTGGTTTATTATGACAGAAGCACCAGAATATGGAGAGTGTGTTTGAATGGACCCATGAGTTACCTAGATATTCTATGTTCAATCCTGTTCAATTTGATGGTTGTAGAACAACTATCATTATGACACCCAGTGGACTAACTGCTTTGCAAAATCCGGTTCACAAGTGGAATGTTATCTTGAATTCTACAGAATGTTATGTCAAAACTTTGTCTTGAGGAACATATAACATATATTATGAATACCAAATGAAAGGTGAAGGGGTAATGTTGCTTATTTTGGATAGTTGATTATTTGTGCCAAAGTATTTTGCCTAACAGTGACACTGTTCTCTAGACATTTACACTAGCCATTAAAAGTTCATTATGGTTGTCCACTAGTGTGATCCCTAAAGCATAACAGGAGGTTTTGTTCAACTCTTTCTTGCTCTGGAATGACTCAATGTAAACAAATGCAGAGTAACCAGACTCACATGTTTCTGTGCTCCAGATGAGGCTCAACTGTGAACTGCCCACCAACTAGTGGACATCGATAGTGTTCACCTATAATACTCTATACAGTCATTACCTAAAATATCATATATTATGGACAATAACAAAAATATAATATAAGAATAAATATAAATTGAAAAGCTGAAAGGTGTGAATGATGTATGAGGTTTGGCGGGCCTTTGAAGGAAATCTAAAAAGGTAGCAAGAAAGCATCTTGAGATATAGGAGGAGAGAGGATGAACGATGGACTTAATTGAGTTTACAGGCAGTTAAGAGTGGAGATAGTGGCATCTTTATGTGCGGGGGAACAGATCAGCCCAGTGCTTAACTGAAAGACAGGCCAGCTGGGAGCCTATGCACAGATCCGTCAAAGAGTCACTCCACCTCTGTGTGTGTGTGTGTGTGTGTGTGTGTGTGTGTGTGTGTGTGTGTGTGTGTGTGTGTGTGTGTGTGTGTGTGTGTGTGTGTGGAAAAGAGGATGCACATCTTTGCCTTAACTCCTCCTCCTCTCTTTCTCTATCTTCACCAACCTTGTGTGTCCTTCTGTATATGTGTGTGTATGTGTGTGTGCAGGCCTCAGTTTCTGCATGTGGGCATACATTTGGAATTTAACAATCTTGCCATTTTGATTTAAATGCATCTTTTTGTTTTTATATTAAAACAGGTTAGTGCATTTGCTTATGGAATTTAGATATGTTCCTAATTCTATGTGTGTCTGAGTGTGTGTAGCGATTTTGCTGCTTTTGCAATTTTTGGACTCATGCTAAGTTGCAGCTTTGCATAGCAAGGATGACTGGCTGAAAATAGTACATGCATACACATATACACCAATGTATACGCGTTTCAATTATCATATGTGGCATGTTGTTAATTGATCATCATTTGATTGACTGACATGTGAGACTAGTTCAGATTTGTTCATTTTTGGGCTTGCAGCTGACTTTATTTTTGGGTGTTGAATGTGTGATTAATAAGTTACTGATCAAGAAGTTAGTTTTTTCTTGCATTATCCATCAATATGTGATCTGTGACCAGATAACACAAATATCCATAAGTAGTATATAATAGTTATGTGTGTGGCTGTGTGCTGGTGTGATTGTCATTTTTATTCTTCAAAACATTCAAAAATGTGAAACCTCCATTGTTTACATTATTCTCTCTATATATAAGTTATAGTTTGTTCCTGATTTCCATTTGTGAGCCCGTCCCCATAGCTGGAAATGGATATTATTCATGCATTTGTCTGTTGAAAGACCAGGCCTGAAGGATGGTGTTTTGTTTCAGTCTGGTTTGAAATAAAACAAAACTTAACTTGTATTTGAATGAATGACAGCATTCATTAAAGCAATGGATGAGTGTTCTTGGTAAATGCTTAGTTATGCTGTTGTATTTCTCTTTTTGTACTAACTGCGCTTCTATAGAAACCGGATAGCTGGTGCTCATTCAGATCTGGAAAAAGTAAGTTACACGTGTTCTTCAACAATAACAATAACAACCTTTCAATGAATGAGAAATGTATAGCGTAATGCAATAAAAACTGATACGTGTGGCCATAAAGGTTGCTTTAAAAACAAAAAATTGATTGTTATAGTCATGACCACATTTTCAAGAATTGTGTGTCAAATTGTATTGAAAAGGATAAAATTCTAGGAAACATTTTAATTGTATTTCTGCAGCAGTTCCCTTTACATCCACCAGAGGGAAGGAGAATACTATTTCTTGTCTTGAACTCTTCATGATACCCTGGTGTCTCATGTTGAATTCATTTTGTTATGGTCTATATTTTTCAGACATGGCATGATTAAGCCCCTGGCGTAGCTGATGGATTCTTCACCCTCCTACATTTGTAATACTTCACATGCCCATGTCTTTAAAACAGAAGTTTAAAAAGAGGGCAGTGGGAATAAGGCAACAGCAGACTACACTTGATGTCCTCAGGCTTTGGAAAGAAGCCCTTCTTGTACTAAAAGAGCTCATGGTGTCTGCGTCTTTACAGTTGTAGGGAAAAAAAAATGGAGTATGCATTTGCCCGAGTAGAGTATCATTTGCAGTACAGTGGGTAAAATTTTGCTCCCTATAAAGGGTAAAGTGTTAGTGAGCAATTGAATGCCCTAAATTGTGCTGCGGGAATTGTTCCTTAAGACTTTTTCTTAGTCTTGTCTTGAGGGGATGCTTGACTCACCATTATGTTTTTATGTGCACAATGCGACGGTTACACTTGAAAGGAAAATGAAAAGGGATTCTCATTTTGTTTATTTCTGTTTATTACTTTAATGAACGAATTAAGACCGTACACCCCAAGAAGCGCCTCAAACGTGCTGCTATTCAAAGTATATGCCAACTCTTCCAAACAACAAGTCCTTTTTTTGGTGTAAAGTAGATGAATATAAGTTAGTTCTTTAAAGAGATGTTTCACCTCAAAATAAAAACCCTCCAGTTGATAAGAAGCATCTTTTTACATCTTTGTTGTGATGAACACAAATTAAGATATTGTATTGAAATGTCCATCGTTTGCAAGCGTAACATTTTGGATTACCAAGTGACTTCTATAGAGGGACAAAAGACTGCTGCAAACTGACCACATAATGTTTAAAGATCCAACTTTTGGAAAATAGTGTTTTCAAACAGGATATTAAGAGATTAAGATTTGGGCCTCCTCTATGTCTAATATAAAATCATGACAAAAACAGGTGACAACCTCAGGTAAAGAGAAGTTATCTGATTTTAAAGTCAGGTGATGTATTAAAAGCAGGAGGTGAAATGAAGTAGAAGAGCAGGAGCGGTATGGGAATTAAACGTTTCAACTTTAACCTGCAGAGCAGATCTAATCCTCTTGGATGACAGAAATTCTTTCACTGGGTTTATTCATTTCTTTCTTTTCTCTTCTTGTGTTTCTCTGTTTCTTCCTGCCTGTTGAGATGCTGAGAGGCCGATTGAAGGGCCAGGTGCTCCTGCGGTAGGGAACTAAAACGGCATCGTGTTTGCCTCTACACCGACTGTGCCCTGTTTCACAATCCCACCTAGGATGTTTAAAATGAATGTGTCGGTTTTGACTAACTGCTACCACGTCCAACACAAAATTGTACTGAAACGAATTAAATGAAAGGAAAATCTGCATATGAGGGATAATTTGATTTTAACAGTGCCTGGCATGTAGTGCTGAGTTTTGTGAATAAGATACAATCAAATTAATGTAAAATTAAATCAGACATGTTGATCTGATAAGAATGAATGTTATTTCTAGTACCAAAGCACTAGTTTAGCTAATTAAGGGGTTGGATATTCTTGATTAAAGGTTGTTGGTGCATTAGATACTGCACAAATATGTGACCCTGCATCTTAAACCCTGCTTAAGTCACATAATCAAATTCTGACAAATTGGCATTAAAATTTGATTCCAAGCATTCATTTCACTATAATTTCAAACTTAGAAGATTCTCCGTCAAATTATAGATATAAAGATAATATTTCACCAAATGTTGTTTATATAACGTGTAATGATGTAATGTTTAAAAACTCTAAATCACCAAAAGGATTTAAGCTGGGTTTTTACAGGCAAGGTCACATTTAGGATAAATATTTAGTGGTTTCGTTCCTGCTTCCCCTTTAGCTGTGTCCTCTTTATAAACTCCATAAATTTCACTTAGATTTCTTTCCGTCTCTGTGTAATTTTGTTCTCCTAATGGATCCCTGTGCTGAAGATCTGTTTGTGGTTTTGTGAATCTTTTGGTCTGCATAAGCATGTGTTTGTGACTGAGGTTTGTATTTTGTGTGGGGATTTTAGAGCGAGGTCTTGGCTTCAGAACTCGGGTATCCTCATTTAACAATCTGCACTCGGTACCTCATGGGCATCATATCTCAGCGTGCCTATAAACCCACTTCTCATTCATCATCTCTCCTTCTATGCAGCGCTCATCTGTTTCTGCTTAAGATGCATGTTTATTCTGTTCTGTTTGAATTTTCTCCTCCTTGCATGACACCCTCAATTTAAACAATATCATTTTAAGTCTCGTTGCTACAAAACTGCAGCCGCCTCCGTGTCAGGAATACGAATGACTCTAGACGAATTGAGGCTCTGTGAATTAATAATTTACTCTTCCTGCAAACCAAGCTTCCAACAAGTTCTACAGTTTTAAATGCTTTAAAAAAAAATAGTTTTAAGATCTCTGTCTTGTTGTTCATTTCTTCAATAACCTCAGACTGGCGTGGAGCTTTAGGAGGCCTCACTTTCCCTAACACAATATAGTTAGAAAATGGCTCCAGAAGGGATTAAAACAGGAGAGGGAGTCCAGGGAAAAGTAGGCATGTCCAGTTTCAGAGTTTCACAAAGTCTGCCATGAGTTTAAAAACAGGATAAAAGAAGGGGGGTTCTAGCCCTTCCCCCTTTTAATTCTTGTTTTTCCACCCTCTTTCTCCTCTTTCTTCACTTTAAGCCCCCTGAATGTGCTCATGTTCTCCTGCACCCTTCACCCTCTCTTCATAAAAAACAGAAGAGCATACACCAGACTCTCTTACCCTTTCCCTTTGCTCAGGTGGTCCTGATCTGTGATTCAGGTGAGTGTTAAAAAGGTAAAGTTAGTTTGAATCGGTTTCTTAGACCATGCTTTGAAAATGAAGTTGTAAGATTTAGATAAAGCTGTTTGAAAAATATTTTGCTGTGCTTTCTGTTAAATTAATGTACATTAAGTTGTTTTTTAGGTCTTGAGAAATCTTAAAAGGAAAACTTTAGTTGCTCTTTAAGTTTGGGTTTAGATAAGTAAATGGTGCACCACAAAAGTCATTTGCATAATACGTTTTGTGTATAGTTTTAAGTCTTAAAACATGTATATTTGAAATGTGGAAATGCATTACCAAGACTTGAATCATATTGACACAAACATTTTCTAATGATATGCTTAAATCTAACTTTTAATGCATTAAAGGGATTTGCTCAAGTTGAATCTTAAACAATGCCTCCGAGATATTTATTTAATTTTAAGGATGTTAAAGTACTAATTAAGATTTTATTCAATACCGATAGTTGCTTTTGCTGCAATGTGAAAAGCAAGCATCAATTTACAGTTATGGTTTTATGGCCGCTGGCTATCAGCATGTGGGCATGATGAGAGCTTTGTGCAGATGATTGACAGCCAGCATATTGTGAGAACCAGAGGGAAGAGTGATGTCATGCGAGATCTTCTAAGATGCTGAAATAATGAAACCTGCTTGTGCTATCTGATTTTCTTCTCGCTGCTCTCCTCTCTCTATGTTGAAGTCATGATTTTCAGGCACCTCTTCAGGCTTGGCGTTCTTTTCAGAATTGCTGAAACAAAAGATGCAGTTACACAGCTTTTAAGATGATTTAATCACCAGAATGTTGTTCAGTCATACGAAGGCAGTGAAGGAAATCCAAACTGACCGAGACTCAGAATGCAGATAGACAGTTGGCAGTTACAGTCGTAATGGACTGTTATTTGCTTAACCTAAGCCGTGTTGTGTCATTGAAGGAGCCAATCTTTAATTCCCTTGTTACGCCAACTCATTTGTCTTGTTTTGATTAGCACTGTTCCACTGGAAGTATGGCATAGAAGCATAGCGGACACATGTCCCTAAAGTGTTTTCATCTGCTGCTGGTTTCACACACTGTTAGTGTCAATGTCAATCAAACATTTATAGGAAGATTAACAATATTGCTGTTGTCAAGTGTAATCTTTACAATAGCTGCTTGATGGTTGATGTGGATCCACTGCCTTTATGGTTCAGTAAGTCATAAAATACAAGAGGTATAGTTTCTTAAACCTGGAAGGACTAATAATTAAAATATTTATTTAAAGTTAAAATGCTCCATATGTTTTCATTTAATTTTGTAGTGTAGTGTTTGTACAAGAACAAGTAAATGGTTTTTCACCCTTTTTGCAGTTTAAAGCCAGCATATGTTATGTTTTGCATGCTGATATCTGAAATATTTAATATTATATATAAGATTTCTGTGCCAAATAGGCTTTATTTGAAACATAATGATTGACTTTTATCATTGACTTGGTTTTAAGTTATGAGTTACTGCTCCAAGGATGTATACATCTCTTTCTTCTGTTAAACAGAAAGAAAGATATTTTGGAGAATGTTAGCAGTTGCAATTTCTGGGACACTATTGACAATAGCAGAAAACATTTAAATTGTTTTCTTTCAACAGAACTGCACAATATTCTTTTTTTGTTTTGGTAGTCAATAGTGCCTTCTAAGTTGCTTACATTCTTCTAAATATCTTTTAAGTGTTTAAAGAAATGTATACAGGTTTGGAACAGCTTAAGATTGAGTAATTCATTAAATATTCTTTATTTTCGGGTGCCTCAGCTACATCAGAGCCAAACCAGCATAACCACTAAAACATCTCTTTGTAATGAGTCAGTTGTTTATGCATTTCCATGTTTTACTTTCAGAGCAGATGAATTCAAGTTTAAAACGTTTTTGTCTTAAAGTTAAACAAGTCTCTAGACACGCCGTTTATAAATAAAGCTCATGTTTAGATATTTGAGTTTAAATGAGGCTTGTTTTCATGAGGCAATGCTAAACTGACACAGTGGAGTTATGAAAAGAAAAAAAAATATTCCTGCAAACTCAACCAGCACATACTGACACACACACCTGCTCAGATTTATACAACAGAAGACTTCAAACCTGCATCTGACACTCTTGTGTGTGTCTATGCTGAAAGTGTAAAGCATTCTTATTTCTCTTCTTCAGAACAGTGTGTCTATTGTTACCAGTTAGATCTTCCTTTACACTCTTATGTGTGATTGTGTTCTTGTGAAATATACAGAAGATAACTGTTTTTCGAGGGGACATGTCATTTTCTTTATAAACACATCACACAGAATGGCAATGATGGAAGAGCATGTCTATATGTACTGTTTGCGATACAGACGTCTTTATCACCAGGCTTATGTAATGGTGTCTATAAATGTAAGAGTATATCAGCGGAGGGGACAGTTCCAGGGTTCCTCTTACATAACCAAACTTCCAGGGCGCCCCATTGAAGATGCCAGGGGCTTTTGGTAGCATTCAGTTTCATCAGTCTCACATCTGGTGTGTTAAGAGAGATGGGATCTTTGGGCTATTGCTGGCACTGGAAACACAATTTCATAAAAACATCTCAACAGAACTTCACCTGCATTCATTTCTTGGCTATGGAATATTTCATATGATAAGTATTCTCTGCCATCCTCCAAGCATCAAAAAAGTCTGATCCATAGAAAAAGGAGATTTCTTAAATAACTTGGTTATTTCGAGATAAGACGGGGAGCAAATAAGGATTATTTTGTCAGATTTTCCTCTGAAAGAACAGGTCATAGTAATCCCACTGTTGGTGAGCTTTGTAGATAAGTTTTGGTCAGACCTCAAAGTATGTGAGAACTGTCACAATAAACTTTAATCTTTGTCAAAAAGTTGTATGTGGATAGAATGTTGAGAACTATTTAACTACTAATACGTTTTTTACAAAACATTTAAGACTATAAGTACATCATTTAAAACCCGGTTGGCTTTCTTCTGCAAAACACAAAATAAGATATTTTGTAGAATGTCGGCAGGAAAAAAATATTGCCCCCAGTGACTTCCTTTCTATCAACACAAAACATGACCTAGTCATCACACCAAACAAATCTTCCTGGTCTTCCCCCTGGCAGCTGGTCATTGTGTCCCGGTTTGCACAGAGACTTTTGATGTATGATTTAAGCTACTCCGCCTCGCTTCCATCATCCTATCATTGCACAAGCTGAATCACAAACCCATTGTCTCTTTAAACCTCCCCTGCTCTGCGTCTCAGTCTCATTCAGATAAACTGAGCAGTTTAGCTAAAATTACAATTCCCTAATCCTCCGCTGCATGGGAGAGTTTTTAAGAGAGGGACAGAAAGAATAATCTAATGAAACATGCCGAAAGGAATTGAGACTGTTACATAAATAAAAAAGAGTCTAAAAACAGGAATTGAACTAATAAATAATGGTTTTTATAAAAGATAACTGAGCAGAGGAGTTGAAGCAGTTTAGATGTGCATCTGTAATCCGGCGGGCGGGTGGATGGATAGAGAGGGGTTGTAATCCGTCATGTTCCAATTTATCAGTGCCCCTGCCATAGAGAGGGATTATAAAATCTGCAGGCAATTATCCCAAATCCCAATCTGCAGCCAGATGTCCATTGCTCTAGATTCAATCTCTTGATGATAAAACATGGAGCACTACATATGTGATTCTCTCTGTGACACGAAGACATCTGATTTCATGCTGTCAAACTTAGACTACGGGATTGTGGCTGAATTATAGCTTGGATTGGCACCACTGATCCGAACACACTTCGGATGTGTACAGAGGTACAATAAAACCCCAATTAATCCCCTCTGTTCTTTTCTCTGGATCTGTGTTTTTACTCTTTGCTTCCAGCTTCCTTTGTCTGAATCTCAGGTCGTAGTCAGGTTGTAGACCAACATTCCTTTTTTGTGTTGTGTATACACCTGTTTCAAGAAAAGTCTATTATATTTAGAGGGTGAGATGCTGATGGGCACTGCGTGATGTAGTGCTGTACTGATGGACTCTAGGCTTGCTTACTTTGTTCTTACCTTTTTATTTTCTGCCAAATCTAATTTACTATTATTAACCTTTTAAAGAGAAAGCAAAGCCTTGCTGTATTAGCATAGAGAGATGTATTGATTTCAGACTTAAGACTGTTAGTCTTGTAGACAGAGTAAAACAGTACACAGCATCATGTGACAACATTAGGTCTAATGTTGTCATATGATGCTGTGTGTTACTTGCTACACCCAGTGTTGAAATGTCATCTGACGATGTTAACTGGAGTGAGGGTGTGTTGGGAAGCGGGTTTGGAGATGGAATTACTGATATGTAACAGGGATTATTTTAATGGTCACTATGGTTATGTGTGCCCTGCGAAAAGAATGAGAAAAGAGAGTGACAATAGGGCAGCTATGATCTCATCTTTCCGTCTCTAACTGTCACTTTATCACCAGATGAAAAACAATAGGATCACTGCAGCTGTGAAGCCAGCTGTCACTTTCAGCTCGAGAGAGAAATTGAAAAGCATGGGTCGGTCACTGTAGTTGTATAGTGTTAAATCATCAGACAGCTGTTAGTGAGTACAGAAAAGAATTGTTACTGTACTGACCGTTGTGAATCGATTTTTGCTCTTCTTTTTTTTAAAGTGAACTGGAATATTCTATCTGTATCGAATGATTAAACATGCTAACAGTGAAGTTTTTTGTGACTATATATGTTGTTACACTGTATTTGCACGTTGTCAAAATGGAAAGTGCTTACTTTTGCTATTCAAATGCTTTCAAAGCTTTCAAAATCAAAATATATGAGCAGTTTTTTATAACATTGACAGATTCATCCTTATTACCATTGAGCAATAACTAAATCAGATCAATTGTTGAAAGATCTGGAACATTGTAGGATTTTAACTTAAGCTATTTGATTTGGCCATCATCAGAAGATGCTCATTTCTATGTTACTAAAAGACTTGATTCAGAACCACTTCTTCATTTAGGTGATACGCTATGGGGAACCCTTATTTGTGTTTCAGTTTTACTTGAGCTCACATGGAGAATCTCATGATAGGGTATAAGAACATGTAAAGTATTACTTTTTGAAGTTCTAGAGTTTCCATCAAAGAAAAAATTCGTAGAGGTTTGACGTTAGAGGTTTTTATAGAAAGTAAGTGTTTTCTTTCTGTATGGTATATGATATTGCAGTGTGCATGTAAGTTGTGTTGTTGTATTTAGTGCTCGTTTGACCTCCCATTGCCCTTGTGCAGAGTTCTCAGGAGAATGAGGTAGTGTTGGCTGGTACACTTCCTCTGACCTTTCCTTCCTCTCCTTTCTGCCACTTACAGGAGACTGCTCAGAGGATCCTGGAAACTTTAAGATGGTATTTGAGGTGAAAGCGCTGTGTGTTTGAGAGGAAGGGTGTCTACAGGTATAAGGATGTCTATGATAAATGTTTGAAAAAGGTAGATAGGCTAGACATATTACTGCTGGTTTTCAGACATCACATTAGAATCAAGAGGATATGCCTTGTGTGATAAGTGCTGAAGTGCATATTGTATGCATTGATAAGGTGTTTTGAACAGTGAGTTTAATGTAAATACATAAGGACAAATGAACATAACTGGTACCTGTTTATTTTGATCAGTTGAGCAGTGTTTTCATTTTTTTAAATATTTTTATGTCCAACACATTTGTCAGAGTATCAATTTTTCATCTACCTGTCGGCTTTCTTTAATTATGACACTTTACAAATTCACAGTTTCATATAATCCATCTTGGGGATTATGATATTATTAGCTTTCTGCCTGTGATGGAGGGCTTGAGCTCTAAATTCCACCTCCTGATCTACTTAATTAATAAAGATGATATAATATGTAATATGTAAGAAAATGAATTAAAAGTTGGGGTAGAGTTGGAGGTGTGCACTTAGAGGTTGGAGGTTTTCCTGAAATCACATTTTTGCATCATAATGCCACCACAAGTCATTGCATATAAAACACAGTAGACATCACATGAATGTTTTAATGGTAATGTTGTTACTATTTTTATTCAAGTATTAAGACAGGCCATAGTGTTATTCTTTTCGGGTGTTTGCTCCTAAATTTTAACTCTTAGAAGTTGGCAGCACTATTGCTTCTAAGTAAAATGGTCAGTTTGAGTCCTTGAGTTGGGATTGATAGGACTAAATGAAAATGCTCTTTTCAAACTTTAGTGCTCAGATTAATAACGGAACAATAAAGTATTTGTGAAACTGCTTATATAAACCCAGCTACTGGTTTCTACATAAAATCATTATATATAATATAAAGAACATTTTGATAAAATATATTAAGTATTGACTAGGTAAGGCATGTCAACCATCAAAATGATTCAATCTGGCTTAAATCTACTTAGAGGCTCATTATCTAAAATATTTGGTCTCTGCATGTCTGTTATCTTTGTACATATATGGATATTTATTGTCCAGTTTTACTCATAACGGTAACGTGTGTAAATAAATACATACACCAATATGCATATATGTACAATATATGTAACTGTAAATATGACTGCCTCCATAACCACAGGTATTTATCTCGGTGTCAGCATGTGCTCGAGTGTGTGAAGGGGCGGGGAATGTGATTTACCAGACAGATGTCTGTGATGAATTGATAATGGAGAACAGTGTTGTGGCTTTGAATGCTAAACCTCTACCCTGCAGTAGAGGGAGGGACCTGCCCTCTTCACTGCAGTGCACGTGTGTGTGCTTGTGTGCAAGCGTGTGTGTGTGTGTGTGTGTTTGTGTCAGTGGCTTGGACAGCAAGCCCTCACACAAGCCGCCTGAGCTCATAACAGGATTTTACACTCGTTTATTATCCCCTGCTATTTATTACTCTCTCCCTCTGTTTTTATCTTTCCCTTTTTGGGAAGAACTGAGCTGACGCTCATCTGTCCTTGGGCAGCATCCTTCCTCCACCAACACTCGATGTCTAAACACACAGCAGTTCCCATGAAGCAATCGCTGTGTTTGTACATGTGTTTGGCAGGAGCGATCATTCATTGTTGTCACCTCATTCTTCCTCTTTTATATCTATATAAAAGAAGTCCAAATGTTTTGGAAGGATCATAGCTTGGAGATACAGACTCAAAAATTCTGGCAGATACACATGCATTTATGCATTTTGCTGACGCTTTTATCTAAAGAGATATACATTATTCTATACATTTGATTACGATTGTGCCATCCCTGGGATCGAACTCATGACCTTGGTGTTGCTAGCGCCATTCCAACCACTGAGCTTCACCAAAACTGTATTAATGATTTCACAGATATGAGTTCTGTATTTTATGCATTTTATGCAATCTGATGTAAACTCAATTACAATTTTGCTTTGATCCGACAGGATAAAACCTTTGATCCTGTGTCAACCATTTTATTTTGTGCCAAAGGTTGTGTCCTCTGAGACTGTACCTTGTCTTTTGTACAGGTAGTGTACAGATAGTCTGCCGTGGTGTGTTGTTTTAGGGCCATTGCAAATCTCTCTCTTCCCCTCGTTTTCCTCATCGCATCTGTTATTACTTACCACATCTCTGTTCCCTCTCCTCCTCTCAATATTCCTATCCAGCTCTCTCCTCCTGTGATTCTCATTTCGCATCTTTTTCTCCCTCCCTTTTCATTCCCTCGCTCGCTCCCTGTTTGCCGCATCCTTCCCCATCCTCTCTTTCTCGCACACTTTCTCAAAATTTCTTTTCCCCTCCAACTGCAATGGCTCCACCTCTACACGGGATCGCTCAGCAGTCATAAAGCACACACCTCCCTTCTCGATCTGCACCCTCCCTCTCTCTCTCCATCCCCTGTCTGCTCAGCATTCCCTATATCCATACGTTCAACCTTCCCTGGATCTGAATGAAACGAACACAGAGATGCTACTCTGACTGGCTGGAATCAGACGGGATTGGGCGCATGCTCCATCCCAGGCTCTCACACTTACTCGCACACTCTCTTACACACACGCAGGCTCACACATTCACGTTCACACAAACAAACAGTCTCTCAGACTGTTCCATGTCAAGCGGGCACATGCAAGCACCGCCGTGCTCACACACATAGACTGGCTTATACACTCATAGTCATTGTCAGTCTGTGTGGCTTCAACCTTGGGATGAGGTGATGTTTTGGGACAGGAAACACGGAGCTATGGGCAATTCCCAACGGCGGGCTAAAGGCAGGCATAAAACCAAGGGGGCAACAGGTAAAGCACATACATACATTAAATTGCACCCATGTATGTACCTGAGTTACCTAGACATGTGCACAGCCTGCAGCGATTTGCATGCAAACACACACACATTTTTTACACACGTGCACACATGTGCAACGAAAACATGCACGTTTTTCACAATTTATGACATTTTCAAGGGGAAACACGTCTTGTGCATGAAAGGGAGTTTCAGTTTAGTGTAAGTGTTTAGATTTACATGCCCTATCAATGCTGAGATGCACACTGGTGCTGTATGGTCAATGTAGAGTTTAAAATCACTGGTCTCTTTTTCTCTCTCTCTCTAGCTGTAATACTGTTATAGCTGTTTTTCCTTCATCCACAAAGACAGTGGAGGGAAAAGAAACTTACGAAATGACAGACGGTGAGATCAATGTATCCACACACAGTGGACAGACAAGGCGAGAGGGAGCAGAGAATAAGGGGCAACATAAAATGAGGGATGGCAGGAGATAGATTGGGAGGAGAGAGGTTTAAGACAGATGGAGAGTGAAGGCAGTTGGAGAAGATCAGGACGAGGATATGGGGAGATTGCGCCGTCTCTTATGTGTGAAATCGAGTGCAGACTACACACATGTACGTTAAATATGTGAAAGCAAGCGTGTAGCATCATGTTTAACTGAATTATATCCTATTAACAACATTCTGGATGCAAAGAACACGATAATAATTCTATTGATACACAAAAATACAGAACACACACACACACACACACACACACACACACACACACACACACACACACACACATAGAAATAAACACTATAACTCTCAGAGGAACCAAGCTCACCAGATGTGCATGAATGTTGCTTACAAAATCCAATGAATGGGTACATTTTTAGTGATGAGAATCAGTTATTCATCTGTTTGTCCTTATGTATTGGCTTGTAAGCTTTTGTGGGTTGTCAATTTTTCGGCATACTTGATGGTTCAGAATAAATAATTGGATTTTTGGGTCTGGTAATGATTTGGGAGGGGTTGCATTGGGTCAGTTAATGCGAATTTTGGGTTTTACGTTCTAGCTGCACTCAATATGCACCAATATGTACAGTTATTAAACTGATGAGGCTTATTCTGGGATAATAGCTGTCTACAGATAATGAATAAATAAAATATTGAAACATTTATTTAAATTTTTTATAAAAGGGGAGGTCAAACAAAATTATTCTGCAGCTGGATAGCCCTTGTTGTTTAATCAAGTGTTTCAGAGTTTTGGGTTATTAAAGAGTAAATATTTTTGCTTCCTACTTTGGTTTATGAAGTGCTTAACAAGTTTACGCTCATATAAGTTGTAAAACCACTTATATTTTCTAATAATAGGCTGTTGTATATCTTACTCTCAAATGAATTGTTCGCTGCGTTATCTCAGTATTAACTGTCAGCATTCTCAAATATGATTGTTGTGACTGTGTGTCCCAAATTGAACTGGCATCAAGATTTTGAGGACAGTCCAAGCTAAAAGTAAGTGGGCATTGCATCGGCTAATGCAAATGAGATGCGGAACTGAAATAAGAACTAAAATCATTATTGAAATTGTTTACGTTGTTCGTTTACATTCAGCTTTACAACTTGCCAGACTGCTTTGCATTACAAAAAGCATGTATAAAAAGTATCTTTATTATCTCACCATAATGTTTGTTTTTTATAGCTAAATGTTGCACATCTGGAAAGGAATTAGTAATGTGTTTGTGTGATGTCTGGAGTACACAATTGATATGTACCGTACACACATTGATTTCATTCATACTTTGCTCTCGCGTTCTGACGTCATGCTCCCAGAGAAGGGTCGTACCCTGACATGAACAGAAAGAGAGAGAGGGCTGTGTGTTACTGGGCAGCTGTTGTCATGGCAACTGACAGGTGGTAAAGCCAGTCAATTGAGAGCCTGTTCGATGCTGCATGTCTGTGCGTCTGTTCCCACACCACGTCAGTGTTTATGTGTCAGCCCTTCGAGATACCTTAGTTTACTTTTTGTGAACAAGTTTTTACGTTTGTTTAAAACCAAATAAGGTTAACAAATGAGCTGTGAATTATAAATGCTAATTTCTCTACAGTTTTAAGATCCCCCCTTAGATCTGATGATAGCAATTCATATTAAGGATACTTTTGATAAAGATAGTCTTGATTAAAAGTGTAGATGTTGAGAATTAAAAAGATATGGGGAAGGAAGGCTGAGAGAAAGCAAGAGGTAAGACCAGATTGTGGTAAATAATAATAATAATAATTATACATATTTGATATATTGAAACAATATGAATTTGATATAAAGTTGTTATATCATAACCCTTGATTTTATTTTGGTGGAAATCCAAAGCCAAGCTCCTATTGAATTTGTTTAAAACATCACTACAAATCAGCAGAAATTCCCATCATAATTTAAGTGTCTGACGTGTTGTAAAATGTGCTTATTGTAGTATTCTTGTCGTGTGAAAAATCATGTTGTGTGTATACACAGGGTCAAATCTGTATTTGAAGTGTACAACAAAGTGATTTTGTAAAACAAGTTTTATCACCTCTGATTGTTTTGCATCAAACTCTAATGTATCTTGTGTGAATATCTGTGTTTTTGTTTGTCAGATAGTGGTCCTTATCCATGTGCCTATGACCTTGGTTGTCTCGGACAGTTTGCACACTTTCACATCTGTTGCTCACAGCAGTCATGTAATACAGATGTCTATGTAGGTTGTGTATTTTATGGGAGTCTATTTCAGCAGCTGTTTAAATGCATGGACACGTGGACCCAAAAACGCTGGACAAATCACCATTTACAAACTTTTTACATGCTTTGCTTATCTAATACTGGACTGTATTATTCTTATGCATCTGATTTAAATGATCTAATTTTTTGCACGACTACATGATAGCTTGGTGCATTACAAATTGGTTAACATAACAAAAAACATTCAGTATTTGTAGATGTTTATTTCTGTAAAAGCATGTTGTTGTTGTTAAGCTGCTTTGGTTGGGTGATTGGTTAATGTTGTGTACCACTGGACCCTCTTGGACATTAAGACTGCATGTGGACTTTTCAAGACATTTAATTGACTGTGTGATTGTCACCTTCAGCATGCCAGGAAGGTACGAGTGAGCATGGGAAGGAAAAAGCACAATAGAGTCAGGAGGGGGGCAGCCTAAAACATTGAGTGCTCATGTATCCTGGATCACTCTCTCTCTTTCTCCCCTTCCTTCGGTCAATGTGTCACTCCCGCCTCACATTTTATTAACTCTAGAGGTTTGTGCTGTAATAGACTGTAGCAGCTCTGTTTCTCTTTTTCTTTATCCAACTCTTGCTCTTTGCCTCCACCTCTGGATGTTATCATGGAGAGGCTAGATGTCTTCAGAGGAAGAACAGGTAGGGTTAGCAATGCTGTGTTTTTTTCTGTATGTGTGTACAGACGTGTTGCACAGAGAACTTAACAGGATCACTTGTTAAATATTTCAAACGCAAGACACTCTGGGACTGTAGGAACTATAAAGATACTTCGGAGAGTCACTGAGGTTAGACGGTAATGCAGGAGGACGGCTGTCAGAGGTTCTTTTGAGATGAGGGATCATCTTCTCTCCTGAAGCGGGAATTTAGAGAACACACTGTCAGGATTTGTGTTGTAAAGGCTGTAGTCTGTCATAGTGAATACAGCGTTGGAGAGATTTTACAGGACTGCATGGTGCATGCTTTGTGCCTGCATGCTTAATGATTGGGGATGCCTTCAAGTTAAAGGTTTTAAAGTCAACTTATATGAAAATGTTTTTGTTCATCTCAATTTGTGTAGTATAAGAAACATTGAGGTACTGTCTCTTTGATTCAGTGCTAGACATGTACAGTATATAAGAGTGTGTTTACCCTGCTCATGGAATCATAGCACATCTATGTGAAAGTGATCCTGTGAGTCACAATGGTCTCTCTCTCTCTCTCTCTCTCTCTCTCTCTCTCTCTCTCTCTCTCTCTCTCTCTCTCTCTCTCTCTCTCTCTCTCTCTCTCTCTCTCTCTCTCTCTCATACAACTTTTGAGGCAGAAGTCATGGGGCCGGTGCCCAATTGCCATTCCAGTTTTCACTCTCTCTTGGGATCATATTTCAACACTGAAACCCGAAATCCAGAACAGTCCCATTACACCATAAACACAGGATAGTAACAATAAGCCAGATATCACACTCAGACACACACACACACACACACACACACACACACAAATTCATTCACTGTACAACAGGACATTTAATGCAATTGCTGTTTCACATTTAAAAGTTGTTAAAAGTGTTTTCTTTCCGTTCAGTGATTTCAGAGCTGATTTTAGTTTCTAATCAAAAAACACTTTATATTTGATCTACATTTAGACAAAAAAGGTTTCTTCAATAAAAGAATCTGCAAAATTACCAAATTCTTCCCTATTGAGACAACAAATACTGATTACAGATACACATTCAACTTTGTGTGTCATTAGGATTTCACTTTATATTGTACATTTTTATGTTAATGCATGAACTAACATTGAACAATCGTTTTTCGCCTTTTTTATTATTTGTTAAAATAACTTAATGCAAACACATGTGTATATGTTTGTTCAGTTTGCATTTAAAGTCACAACTTATGTGGAAATGAACATTTATCAGCATTAATAAACGCTTTAAAAGCATGGTTTATGTTAACAATTGTATTCACTGTAACCAAATACATGTTTTAAGTGTTTACGAAATATTTATTTTACCTTTAACTTAGATGACACCATTCCACACACATTTTTAAATCTATACCTTCCCCTGATGATATTGGACTATGGAAGACTTTCAGAGCTCACTGGATAATTATGTATCCAAAATGAATGGGAGAGAAAATTAAGCCTTGTAGAATTTTTATGCAAACGAGTTTCTAAATGAAGCCTTTGAGTCCATGCGGCCACACAGCCTGAGTGACAGTCTAAATGCCTGTGAGGAGAGAGCTGTAGCCACGGTTAAACCACCGTGCGTGTCTATGTGTGAATGCTTGGGAGTAGTTGTTTATGTTCACAGTATCACATGGTTTTTAAAACTTCTGCCAAACCACTGTCTTTTTCACTCATCTATTGATCCTACCACTGACAGAAATGTTCCAACAAAGCCAGCTGCTCTCGAACACAAAAACTCCGTCATTTCCCATTTCTCTCTCTCCTTCGGTTTTCACACAATCATCTATACACTTTTCCACAGGGTTTTCACTTTGCTTCATTCCACATTTCTTTTATTTCCATCTTACAGTTTTATTGTTTCATCTTTAGCCTGTAGACTCTGATGGAACAGTCAGAAGTTCATGCGAAGATCAACGTGATTCAAGACGTTTCACTTTTATGGTCTTATAAACAAACGCTGATGTTATCGCTGTTGAAATCACAGTTGTTGGTCAGCAAAAAAAAATTATGGCTGAAAAATTAAAATAAACTTAGTAGCATTTCAGAGCTAAAATTAAGTAGTTATCCATACTGTCATTCATGCATACACAACACATACATTACATATGAATTAATAATCCATTATGTTTCAAGGGTCTATTCCAAAATAAGGCCGAAATAAATTCACCGTAATAATGATACACTATAAAATCATGGCCATCGTTTCATTTTATCTACATTCATGGCATTTGTTTTCATTGTCACCTCGGTAAATCTATTGAGGGATAAATGAAAGAATGGCATGGTAAACTTTAAGTGAAGTGAAACAAAGTTCTTTAGGCATAACCTATAACCCTCTTTGTCTGTATATCTACAAAATAGTTCAGATCCACCCAATCCACCCATTTGCGTTTCTTCCTAAGACGGGAAGGATCTCCCAAGCAGTTCCTTTTTCTTTGACCTTTACTGAGAGTCCATTTATCTACCCCCTTAAAGGTTAGGGTATCAGCCTTTTATGTTGAACAAACTTCAGATGGCTGATTTGCGAAATATATTCTGACCTCAGACCATTAGATCTCCAAGGTTATTGTCTGTATGTGACCTCACATTGTGGAGCTGTAAGGTTATGGTCTGTTTGTGATGCACATGTGAGTACTTCCCAAACGACCCATCTTACATCTTCCTTGCTTCTCTTGTTACTCTCATTCATCTGCACCTTCAAAGCTCTCTTTTCTTTACAGAGTCTGTTTGGTTTGACAGGAAGTGGATGAAGTGCAGTTTCCTGTCAGGACTGTTGTTGAGACAATGGGTCTAGAAGTCATCTGAAGGCGATTGGTGTGTTTTCTTTATTCTGTGCCTGTGTTTATGGGTCATTGTATGTGTGAGATTGTGCTTTTGGTAATAGAAAACTGTATAACAAACAGCTATCCTTTCATTTTTCACGTAACCGTGTATTTACGTCTTAACGCAAATCTATTTATTTACGTATTATTTATGTAAAGTGTGAGATAATGCACAGTTAGCCGGTCCTAATCGCACTCATTGCAACCTTAACCGCTTTAGGGTGATACAAGCTTACTGTACAGTATTTCTTCAGTTTTGGGAATATATATGTAAAATTCAGGAATATATACATATATATATACATATATATATATATATATATATACATATATACACATATATACACATATATACATATATATATATATATATATATATATATATATATATATATATATATATATTTGGAGGTTTAATTGACAAATCATTATTTGAAGCTCTAGATTTGTTGCTTGGTTCTCAGAGGAATAATGAATATCAGTTTTCTTAGTTTTGTATTTTTGTAACACATCCCCTCTAGTTAATGTTCTGTTTGTCCCTGTCGTTTTTGTATAAATAACATATTAAAGGATTCTTATTGGATTCTTTTATAAGTGAAGGTTTCTCTAGGCTGCAGTTTATGCACTTGACATAATCACATACTCACATACTCACGCACACACATGCACGCACACACACACGCACGCATGCACGCACGCACGCACCCACCCACACACACACACACACACACACACACACACACACACACACACACACACACACACACACACACACACACACACACACACACACACACACAGACACAAAAATATTAGTTTTAGCAATATAGTTTGACATACAGAGCATTTGAGCAAATATAGCATGCAAGATCTTACCGTCAACAAGAAAGTCTAAATCTGTTTTTGTGAGATCTAATAGAAGGCTTGGATTCGTTACCCAGTGTGAAGTCTGGTTTAGAGGATACAGCAAGATCCGGAGCCAAAATAAACCAGGGCAACAAATGACATCATAATCATGCCTTCTAATGGGATTGTTGTTATACAGCATTGAAAAATAGTTCATATGAGCCAACCACAACAATTCAATCTTCACTTTTATTTTGACTTTTATTTTTAAATGATTGACTTTCTATAATAAGAAGTTTGTAATGGTAATGTTTATATAATGATAATGACATTTTGATGATTGATATTCCTCAATGCTAACTCATTACTTAACTCACCCTTATTTATATAGCGCTTTTTTACTATTTGCATTTAAAACTTAAAGCCATACATTAAATCAATAGAAAAAGAGTATAAATTATCAAGGACAAAAAAAGACCTATGGCATGGCCCTAAGTGCTTTAAGCATCATATTAGTCTTCGGCTGATGCTTTAGTATGAGTTTACCAGATTAATCTCTATCAGTCTTTACAAAACATTTTGGACAAATGTTTACTGATTTACAGCATGAGGTCATTATTTTTTAGGAAATATTGCTTTTGCGCTTCCTTTTAATTAAGTCACTTAAAGCCAAGTTACGCTAAATGAAACTAGGAAATATCTGATCTCAGTACTTCGCTGGGGATGTTAGTATTTCGTAGAATGTTGTGTACGATTTTTTTCCTTGCTGGCTTCTTTCCTTTATTACATACCTGTGTTCTTAAAGAGGCTTATCAGTAGATCATTTTAAGTTATTTATAATGGAACGTTTTTATCTTATAGTGAATTTGTGGATTTCATTTAATATGCATTTCCCTAGAGGAGTGGACCTGTAGAAGACACTTTCTGTAAATGTGTGATCCGATCCTGCTGATTTTGTTATTAGACTTTTTACAAGGTGAAGTGCTGTATTTAACACCAAGATACTACATGTGAATCACATGGGACAGTAGTTGTATCTGTCATGCTGTATACTAAAATACTGTTGTGTGCATTTTTGTTTTTGTGATATTAGGGATGTTTGGTTCTATTCAACGAGTTTGGGATAGGACTATAAGTTGTTTGAATAGTAGATGACTAGGGTAGCATTGTGTGATTGTTGTGTGACAACTAAATACAATATATATGTATATGTATATGTATGTATGTATGTATATATATATATATATATATATATATATATATATATAATTTATTGTACGTTTACATATGTACCATTATGATTATGTAACCATTTCTGGCTAGGTATACCCTTAGTGAAGGTCATGGCACACACTGTAGTGAAGTGACATGGCTTGACGTGTTGTTGCATGGGGACGTGCTCCATACTTGGAATTTGTGCTCTGCATTTAACCTATCCCAGTGCACACACACAGTAAGTGAACACACAATGTGAACACACATCCATAAGCAGTGGGCAGCCAAGCTGCGGTGGAGCGGTTTGGGGGGAGCAGTTTGGGGGGACGGTGCCTTGCTCAAGGGGCAGTCGTGGCCTGGTGGTTCGAGTCTTGGACTTGTGATCGGAAGGTTGCTGGTTCGAGACTCCGAACCAGCGGGAATACCACGACTGAGGTGAGTCCCTTGAGCAAGGCACCGTCCCCCCCACTGCTCCCCGGGCGCCGTGGCATGGCTGCCCACTGCTCCGGGTGTGTGTTCACAGTGTGTGTGTGTTCACTTACTGGATGGGTTAAATGCAGAGCACAAATTCCAAGTATGGAACACCATACTTGGTAATACGTCACGTCACTTCACTTCACTACAGTGTGTGCCTTGACCTTCACACCTTCACATCACCTCATTCTTCCGAGTCTCAAACCAGCAACCTTCGGATCACGAGTCCAAGACTCAAACCACCAGGCTACGACTGCCCTGTAGTAGAGGAACATGGGGAGAATGAGGGGATGGGAAAGGATAAGCCATGAGGGGTGGTAGAGGGTGATGAACTCAAATGGTAACCTTTCATTTCCCACATACATTTCCTTTGTGTGTAAGGGAAAGCATTCGAGCACATGCGTGTGTTTATTAGCCATTCTGACAAATAGACACTTTCATTAACATTCTGGCTTTCAGCCGTTCACACACACATACTGGCACCAGAGGAAACAGACGGGGAGAGGTGAGGGAGTGCAGAGCAGGCCGTGAGGAAGCAGCACACAGTATAGTCAGCACTACTGGGACCCAACACTGCAGCATATGCAAACACATCACAGTCTCATAAACACTCAATGGCATGTTTCAGTGGAAAACAGTTGTAATGGAGGAGGTGTGATGGAATCTGTGTGTGGCGGTCACAGTTGGGACAAAGATGTTTGCGGTTTTGAGCTGTGGCACAGTCTCTAGAGTCTTGTAACCTTGGTGGTGCACAATACATGCATGAACATTGGGAGTAATCAACTTGATTAACATTCTTGATTATACAGTGTCTTTATTTAGAGAAAGTATATTAACAAGGTGATTTCCAATTCAAAAGTGATTTAAAAAATGTCTTTAGCCGTTTTCGGGCACCTTTGACTTCCAAACTGGTCTTCTGTTCTTCTATGGGAGTCAGTGGTGAGCAAAAATGACTTTGATACTTTTATTCAAATCTCTTTATTTGTGTTCAGCACAACAGATAAATGTATGCAGGTTCGTAGCATTATTTTTGTATAATCTTTCCCATCTCACATGGGCGAAGCGAGTTACTATGGGGAGAAGAACAACACAGCCAACACAGGCTTACATTCCTTGTGATGAGTTCACACATAGATCCCAGTTTCCCAACTTCTGCTAAATCTTTACGTGCAAAAGCGACAGCTGGGAGAGGATGTTAGGCTTTCATCATTAGCTGATTAATTTAATTCATAAAGCTTCTGTTTTATGTGAACACTTTGAGGACTGGGATTGGTTTTGCTCGAAACATCTGTTGGTATGAGTCACTCCGGTTAGTGTTCCGCAGTTTTTGTCCAGATGTGCTGGTAATACTGGCATGTGCCATCTCTTAACTCTGCTGGACATCTTCGGATAAACGATTACCTTACACGTTCAGTGTGCACACAGAAAAAAACCCCCATCAAGGGTTGTATTCCTGCTTGACTGGGTGGAAACGCTTCAATCTCACACATCAGCGAAGGAAGAGAAGGACGGACTGGGGGCGAACGAGAGTTTGAATTGGGATTCATGTCACTACAATTATTATCCGAAAGTAATTGCTTTTGGCAGCACACTCCGTACGATCACAGAGCAAAATCACAATTTGATTCCTGCATGCATGTGAGAAATTTTGAAATCAGATATGGGCTGGTAAGGGACACTGACATTGTTTGCAAGTATATTCTTTACCTGCATTGAATCTGTTTGAGCTTTCAGAATGTTTCAAACATGGCATCTAAATTTCAATCCCCATTTGTAAAGTAAACAAGCCGGTCTAGCTCTGCTGATGAAATATGTGAATATCCAAAGCAAAAGGGAATTACTCATCAAAGCCCTCAGAGTTGGCAGTGTAGAGAATATGTAAAGGAAGTCCATCTCAATTTATCCATGCACTTTAAACAGACCTATGTAAATTGGGTTGGGTTTATGTTTAATGAATGTCTGTCTGTCTGATGTTGAGTACATAGTGAATGCTTACATATCACTAACTATGTACTTATAAAGTTTGTTCTTTGGCTAGTTTTTAATGCAGGAGCATAATTTAAAGGACATACTAAATAAATATTTGGGAAGGGTAAGATTATTAACAGTATATACAACATTAGATTCGAATGAGACCGCTTCTCACAAGGAAAATGTGAACACAGGACGTTAAGTTTTTATTTCTCTTTATAGTGTGGAATTGGTAACAATTCAATTCTTAACATGTTACCCTGCCTGTGAAAATCAGTCTAAAGTGGTCAAATCTATTTTCAAGAAAACGTGCATTAAAATTTAATTTTACATTTTAAATTCACTATGATTTTAATATTTGACATGGCCTTACTCAGTCAATATTAAGCATATCAATGTTATATTCTTACAGAATGTTCCTTACATTGTTTAAAAGGATTTTATGCATAAATAGTAAATAACAAAAGCAACTTCCTGTGTTTTCAAAGGTAGCAGGGACTGTTTTTCCCCCATCTTTGTCTCTCTTTCACATGTTGCTGTTTATCTGACATTGTTAGAGCAGCAGACGGGTCCAACAAACAACCATCAGACAGATTTTAACACATGACAACTCAATGAGTTAAAAGTGGATTAACAACAGCAGTCTGTTTTTTCTCCTGGCGGCTGTGTTCAAATAAAGCACCACAATACTATAAACATGTTATCTTACCATGCTTACTGACAGCATGTACATCATGCAAGACGTCATCTGAGATAATGGTGAAAGCTATGGTTTGCTTGTACAAAAGCTATAGTTTCAATTTCCAAAGGCCTTGAAATAGCCGCATTGTCATCATCATTAGAGAATATAGGGGTCTTGGTGCAAACACGTTTACCCTGATTGATGTGCAAGGGTTCAAAGATGCAAATCATGCTCATTTATCATACACTTATAAGAGTAAATATGTTGCAATAAGACTATCAAGTACTAGAAAGATTAATTGAAAACATAAAAAAGATTTCATGATAGTCTTATACATACATACATTTTTCATGTTCCTTTTCTCACTCCTACAAAGTCCATCATAGAGCTCTTTGGTTGTCCTAATCCTTAACATTTTGAGCTGTTCTTTGAATTTTATCTATTTTTATACTTTCAAAATTGGGAAGAGTTACATAAGAGCGAGAAGCAGCATATTAATTTCCTCTTAGAGAAGTAATACTGAAGTTGTAATTAAGTGTGCTCAGTTAACCTCTTGGGAGACATGTGTGCGGTTTTGACTTTTTCTGTCTTTTTGCTTTTTGGCTTATTTACAAGATGTTGCTTAGCAATGTTAAAAATAAGATATGGAATCCTCTTGATTCGCATTGCTTTATTTTCTGACCCCTCGTTTTCTTTTATATTTTTAATACTTACAAAAGCAGTACTATTGAAAAATACTAAGGCTGCTTTGTGCAATATTCAAGCATTACTCTCTGATCTATCAAAGCTCCTACACTGATCTAGATGGACACATCATCTCTGTTGGATGTCCACTTCAATTTGTATTTGCCTGTTTGTGACGGTAACAGTTAAACGTGTTATTACTGTAATGAACTAAATGTTACAATTACGAGGTCACAGTCCTTTGATTGTAAAGCAAAGATGCTCTCACTCCTTAAGATGTTTCCACATCTCTGCCACTGTTATTTGCAAATATATGAAAGCAGATACAGATTTTAATCAATATATATTTATGTATCTTTTTCTTTCCCCTCCCTCTGCATCTCTCTCTCTCTCTCTCTCTCTCTCTCTCTCTCTCTCTCTCTCTCTCTCTCTCTCTCTCTCTCTCTCTCTCTCTCTCTCTCTCTCTCTCTCTCTCTCTCTCTCTCTCTCTCTCTCTATCTATCTGCATCTCTCAATTTTTCCCCTCCCTCTTTCTCTCTCTCTCTGCCAGCCACTACCAACTTGGACTCGGAGAGCAAGCGAACGGTCCACTTCCAATCGTCATGGCAACAGCATGTGAATGTGTTCGGCTCGTGGAGTAGGCCGGAGTGCGTGCAGGAACTGCACCAGGAGGCTCAGCTGAATCTACAGAGTATACTGCAAGGTAGGAGAGTCAGCTGCAGGCTGTTTGCCAGTGTGTATTGGTACCACGAGAGATTGTGTCGCCCGATCCCACAGCTCGATCGTTTGTCTGGATCCTATGTTTTCATTTTTGTGCATGTGGGTGTGCGTTTATGTTGTCTGCGAAAACCCTCCTCTTCCACTCCCTGTCTATGTTTCCCAGAGCGTGTATGTGAGGCAGTATTTGTCTTTCTTCCTCTGAGCATCCTCTCGCTTTCCCTCTCCTGTTTCTCTCGGTTCCTCTGATTCATACTTTTCTTCATGATGTGTTTGATTCAGATTTTGTTCCCAAAGAATAAACACTATGTCTTTCTGTGTTCGTTTCATTTCTCTCTGAATGGTTACATCGTTCCTTATGACTCTGGATGCTTCGCATTTGTGTGAATATACAGGTTTAATTGACATACTAATAATAAGACGTATAATGTATTAATGATATGGGGTGGCTATTTTTGTTAAAGCAGAGTATCAGATCGACTGGGCAGCTGTTGCTCAAACAACATTGAGTGGGTGGTCAGTGTTTATGAACGTGTGTTTCTGTGCTATGTGAATAAACAGCAATTTGCCTTTCCATATGCCTGACTGCTATTTAGAGATGTAAGCAAATATGACAACTTAAGCATGTGTGAGGGGTGTTGGACCAGATCATTTATTTCATTTAAAAATTAAACCAGTTTACCAGATGATCCAATAGCTATTGGGGAGCCATTTAAATCTGAAAGAGCGATGTTGAATTGTGGTTACATCCCTGTTGTGAAATTTTGGTGAAGGCTTTTGTGCTGTACTGTTAAAATTGTTAGTGTTTTGTTTTCACTGAAAGTCATTAAACGTTTTGAATTCTTTATTAAGGAGATATCGTGTTGCAAAAAGTGTGGTAAACAACTCGGTTTGTAATCAAGCACATAAAATGCAAACAAAAGCGTTGTTTTAGTTAATGTCTAATTGGCTGTTGGTGTGTCCTTGGCAGCCCAATGAACTGCTGAAGGGCAATTTGACTATTGACATCATGAATATTTGCCAGTTAGAAATGCATGCATCTACTGTGTTTGTTTGAACTGTATCCATAAACTTCTAGGTAGAACTAGGGATGTGCTGCAAGTCGTTTTTCAATTGAAATTTTGTCTAACAACGTTCAAAATCGTTCAGTTGAACATTTATTTATTTATTTTTTTTTTTTTTATATATGTTAAATAAATAAATTATTTGTAACATTTGTTACTGAATTGTAAATTAAACTGTTTTTTTTAAAACTGGGATAGTTTATCTATTAACCTGATCTCAACATTGGGCAAAATAATCGTGATTATATTTTTTGTCATAATCGAGCACCCCAAGCCAAAGCACAAAATGAATGGCTTTTGGACATTTATTCACATCCACAGTTGTTTTATTGTAGTTCATTTTTAGCTTTCACTTTCACATTTTGTCTGTATATAAGTGTGATTTTCTTCTATTTAAGTTTACTTTGGTCTACATATATATAGATAATCATTTGACCCAGGCTTTTACTCAAAGAGACTGTAGGAGAATGTAAAAGAAAAAGAAGTAGGAGAAGGTGTTGAATAACTGGTCAACAAGCTAAACAGCAGTATATGGCCATGGTACTACTATAATAAAGAGCTAAAACAAGTATGATGAAGAATGGACAACATGAAAGATATTTTTATTGACGATAGACAGTACTATATTTTCGATTAACTGTGCTTTAGTGTTTTATATAATACTTATCTAAAATACTAATACTTAAGTATTTTAGATAATATCAGATAAAAATCATAACCTAGAATCCAATAATAATAATAATAATAACTATTATAATCATAATAATCATCTATTCAATTTTTACACAAAATAAATAATTATAAAAACAAATCATGCACAAGCTATCCACATTGAGAAGAAAGGGTTATTGTTACCATTGAATTCTCCTTCATACACAAGCAAAGGAGTGACCTATATATAATAAATGGGTGGTTTTCATCGTGTATCTTGTTAGGGGGAGGCATTGAAGTGGTTCATAACCACTATGGAATCCTACATGGTTGAGTGGATGGCATCTTGTTTAGGCAAGCTGTTAGGTTGACTGATAAGAATAAGTCCCATTAGTTTTGCTGCTTGGGACGGAGGGGAGGGTGTGTCTCAAAAATCCTTACAAGAATACACACCTACTTTCTGGTGCCCTCTCTCGTACATCTTTCAAGTATTGACATTAGTCTTTGAAGCCTAGCCTTCCATAGGGCTTCCTCGGGCGCTTGTGTGAACTATTCTGGTGAGTTCAAATTCTTGGATTCACTTCGTTCTCTATTGGTACTTCTCTATTGGTTAGTTTGCATTGATATTATTCTCTTAGCTAAGCTGCCAAGAACTTTTTATTAACCTGAGGAAATTATGCTGAACCATCTTTGTTGGTATGGAAGGATTCGTTGTAATGAACAAGTTTTGAGAGTGAGAATAGTGTTAATAGGATTTTTGGTTTAGAAAGCTTCTCATTTACTGGAGATCTTGTTACAGCAACAGTGAATCTGTCAAATCTTTTTAAAAAATGCATCCATTTTATATTCATGCAATCATTGTTGGGTCTATGAAGCATGGCAGTCCATCTAACTTAAGTGTTAAGCTAACTTGAGGTCTGACGGAAGAGTTTTGTGTATCTCATTAGTGCTGTGTGGGTTAGGGTTAAGAATAGAGCTGTCTTCTGGCCTTCAGAATGATAAATAAAATGCCATATTTACAAGTCAAAGCACAGCTGTAGGCTGTAGATTTACTGGGATCTGAAGTCTTGCTCTTTTTAATAACAATATGTGATTTCAGTTCTCTACTGTGCTTTGTTATGCTTCGTCTCAGCAATTCAAGAGGACTCCACTCTTTAAGGGTTAAACTTTGGGCTTGGGGCTATTGTTGACTCCGGAGGTATGCCATTGTCCCAGACGCCCCGCCATTGCTAAGCAACCACAACTCTAAGTGCGGCATCCCATTTTTCCAACGGAGAGGGCATATCACCCTCTTTAACAACATTGAACATCAGTCACATACACACACAGAACTTATAAGCTAGTGTTGGGATGGACACAAACCTGTACTTGGACACACAAATGTAACTGAATAGTAAGAGGTTTATGCTTGAATGAGCAGAGGACAAACTGTTTTTATGTGGGTATACATGGGGGGGGGGGGGGTTAAAGGGAATTGGGGGAAATGGTTTTGGGGGATTAGTGTAGCTACAAGAATGGGGTGGGGGCTTTTAAGGAGAGTCCTTGGAATGAATGAAATGATAATCAGACTGTTTACAAGAGCCTTAGGGTACATTCCGGACAAATGGGGCGAGAGAGATTCCACGAGTCTTATATTTCTGTAAATTGAATGACTCTCAGGTCTGTTGCTAACTTTAAAACTGTGTTTACTCAGATTTTGAAGAGCAGCTGTATGATAACAGGGTGACAGGACAGACATTCAGACACTCTTCCTCGCCGAGCTCCGAGGACACCTCAACCACCCTCAGCCGATCCCCTTCCTCGCTCAGCAACAAGAAGACAGAGTTTGTTTTTGTGGTAAACAACTAACTAGTTCCATTAATTTTCACTGGGCACATTCAACTATATAGATTTAGATTTTTGTCAATAAAAAAACACACATAAGTGTGATAAGTTAAAGTTTGAAGATGTAATAAGATGTAGTGTGTCTCTTTGGTAAAATCGGCTACAAACTTATATCTGTTGGTAGTTCTGATTATGATCTTAAAACATATTGGAGGGTTTCGAAGTGAAGCAGAATCTATTTTGAACAACTTTGCTGCCAAAAATAGGTAAATAATAGGATGCTCATAAATAATAAAATGATAAATGCTCAGAAATTGACAGTTATTAAAACGAAGGCATAACTAAGATTATTGCTTGCATTCATTGTTTTTTGTGTTTTCTCTTTAGCCTGCGAGTAAGCAGGTGTGTGAGGATGAGACCACAACATTAGGGGTCCGGGCGCAGGACCCGACCCCCTGCGCTTTAGAGAAGTCCCTTCTAGGCTGGAATGCCTCAGTTAACCCCCCTGTTGCAGAAAAACCCCGCTGGCACCTGGGCAGACACACTCCTTCACACCTCGTCCCAATTGAAATCACAGGTAAGCGTGAGTCAGCCTATTGTCTGCATCATAGTCTAGCAATTCTAGTGTGTTTAGAGGTGTTTTTATAGATTTGTGCATTATATATGTCACAATTGTATGATTCATTATTTTATATCGTTACTAAATTATTAAGTACTAGTATATTATTTAGTATTTTGTTATGGAATGAGTGTATATCATAGAGAATATTTTATCATGTACAAAGGTTCCCTCAGCTATGTCTAAAAATTCATATCCTGAACATCTGATTAACATATAACAGAGAAATATATTCCATGTGTACTGTGAAAATGTAAAATCATGATTTTTCGAAATTATGCTAAATTAAGATGGAGACAGGACAGGACAAAGTCATGTTTTAATCATGATATGTACGTTCTCCAGCAAAGAATTGAAAGAGAATTGATAGGACAATGGAAAGAGGTTTAATGCTTAGGATCACCTTTTGATCATATCACCATCATCATTTTCATCAACCACAGCCCTGTTTCACTGTTCTTATGCTCTCTTTCGTATGACCTGAATTTTGTTCTTAGAGGTGGCTCATTCAGATATTACTTATACTAATTAATGTTTAATTTGCATTTTGGCAATTCAGAGCACATCTAAGACATTCTTTGGGTTCTGTGTTGCAGAAAATATCTAAGAAACAGTACTTTTTAAGTCATAGTTTTCAAACATTAAATTGATGTCAACATTTACTGATCCTTTTGTCAAAGCTGAACCATTATTTTGCAGAACATTAAAGAAGATATTTTGAAGAAAGTTTGTAAACAAACAGCAGGGGCAACCATACACTTCTATTGTATTTAAAATAAATTGGTGGGCGCCAATTATCAACATTCTATAATATATCTTCTTTTGTGTTCTGCAGCAAAAATGAGTAAAATATCACTTTAAGCAAAATCTCATTAGCAATTTGAGGAGGAAGCCAGTGAGATAATGACATTGTAGTATTTCTGTAGTGCGTTTGTTAAAACACGATTATATATTTCTGACATGTTATAAATGGTAGCCTACTTAAATTTAAAAGCGCTTGCACTTACTCGCTCAATCTGTCATCTTGTTTTTGTAAAGAGAGACATCACATCCTTGTTGCAATAGAACATTTGCTTTCTTTCCCAGCTGCCCCACACCCATCACTCTTTGACTACCTTTCTGTTACCCTTTTTGGCCCAGACAAACCAGAGAGGTGGCTGGATCTGTAAACACAGTTAATGCTGTGCTTAGGCAGCCTGGGGTCTAATTCCCAATGTAGTGCTACTCTTCACCCACTAAAGATAATGAACAGGTAGCTGTTGCCATGGCAACGTGCAGCTCTCCCCTCCTTTACTTAGCTAGGAAAGAGCTGCATAGAGTGAGAGACAGACAGAGTAAGTGTGAGAGAGAGAACTGCTGAGGATGGGTGGAAGCAAGGGGAAAGGTTTTTCACCTCCTTTTATTGGTATTTTCATGAATGAAGCCAGCTCACATGTTGGGAGGTAATGAGTCTTTCGTGGGTGTTTTCAGGGAGGAAGAAAGAGAGCATCAATGTAAAGAACATAGTGAAAAGTGGGATTAATTAGCACACTACTTTAAGTTCCTTAAATTATGGTTGAATGCTGGGCCATTTCTCACGGCACCGCCCCCTGCACCGCTTCCACTTATTAAACAGCCGATCCAATGCAATTCATCTTAAATCTTTAAAACACAGCAAAATGTTACACATTTATATTAAGTTATTCAGGAAAGGTGCATAATTACACCATTGGTTAGTGTTTATTCAAAACCCTGCACTAATTTTATTGTATTATCCAGTGTCCATTGTCTGATTTCATTTTTTCAGATCAATCAGGCACCATAATCAAGTCTCCAGCTAACCATCTATTTCATGTTGGCTATTGCTTTATCCATAATATACTTTCATTCATAAATACATAAAAATGCTTAGTAATGTCAGTTCAGTCCTGTATGGAACTATACACTGTTTAAGGTTTTTGATGACAAATATTACAGTTTGAGCTTGCACACAAACTTAACATCATTTATTTGACTGATGGCCGTCAGTTAGTCTGATAGCTGGTATCTCATATCTTGCCTCAGGCCAGAGCTTTGATAAGCACTCCGCACAGCACAGAGAACTCCGGGCCCCCTTTAGAACCGATTCAGCGGTCAACCCAAAAACCATTCGCCGCCCGAGGAGTGTGGTTGCAGGCCCTGATGTCACGCTGCACTGCCAAGGTGACTAACAGAAATTAACAGGAGACAGGGTCTCAAAGATCAGAAAAAAAGGACAATGGGCACTGATAAGTGACTACAGTTGTTGTCTAGACATCTGTATTATAAATTTGACCTTTTTGGAAATACATTAAATTCAGTTTATTTAGGTAAGATGGACTGACTTACTTGTAACAATTTTGTGTTTAGGTGACAGCAAGATACTCGCTGTAGATCTCATACAAGGTGCCTGTTCCCCTGAACCCTCTCAACCGAGATCATTGGAGCCCACCACTGAGAACACAAATAAACAGCATATTCCCCTTCGAAAGACCCAAAGTGATCTAGAGCGCAGTACCCCCCCGTCCCCGAAGACCCTATCAGGCATGATGGATCATGCCACTCTGATGTGTCCCAGTCCCTCTTGGAATGGCCCGAAAGGTTCCACATTCTCTCCTTCCTGGAATGACTCCTACAACTACGCCATGGTAACAAGCCCAACTTCCAAGCAGCCTTTGCCTAAAACTGGAATGTTAACACCAGGAGTTGAAGGAGGTGGTTTAATGTGTCCATCTCAGACCAGTTCGGGTCTCTCCATGAGCTCGGGGTCACACTCCAGTTCTTTCACCTCTATCTCTGAACCATGTGGACACAAGATGTACACAGTCGCACAGGGGAACAGTGTTGCTATGGGAAGACATAATTATACTGATATGGAAGCTTCCATTCTAGCAACAGGTAGCAGCCAGAAAAGTGAGCAGGAGAAGCGATCTGCACGATCCAACATGTTCAGGTTCCGTGAACGCTCCCTTTCAACGCCAACAGATTCCGGGTCTTTTTGCTCAGCAGATAATTTGTGTTCCCCAGGCGAAATGGTCCCAGTTGTTCCAGAAGGGGAGAGTTACGCCCTGCTTTATCCAAGCAACAGCTCAGAAGAAGGCACCAGCACTGATAATGTTTCTGTGACTACAGGTTCAGACTTTGTTCCAGACAGTCGACTGAGGTCACGCTCACGCAGTATCTCACTTAAGAAATCCAAAAAAAAGCCGCCACCTCCAGTACGCAGTGTGTCTCTAATGAAAAACTTATCAGAAGCTGGAGGGATGGGCTCTTACCATAGGGAAGCCCACTTCAGAGATGGCAGACCCAAAAGCCTCTTTCTTCCTCGGGATCACCATATTCAAGATTCATTCCATCCGGATTTCTTAATTTCTAGGCCAGAAGAAGACACGAATCAGGCCCATAGCAGCTTGGAGATGCCTTCTGATGTATCTCAGCCTCCTGACAGGGAAACAGACCTTGGCTTTCCTCCTCACTGGCAGCTCAATGAATGGAAGTCCAACAATGATCCCTACCGCTCACTATCAGGTTCAAGTACAGCCACTGGTACCACAGTCATTGAGTGCATGAAAGTACGGGGCAGTTCAGAATCCCTAAATTCACCCTCAACGTCACGAGCCACCTCTCCCTCCCAGCTTTCTATTGAGGCTGAGACCAAGGTATCACCATTCAAGCCACCATGCCTCATGTCCCCATCTAGTGGCTACTCAAGCCAGTCTGAAACCCCAACCCCAACCATATCAAACACTGTCATCACTGGGCCTCCTTCAGTTGGCTGCAAGATGCGTCCAAAGATTCCAGAACGTAAATCTTCCCTCCCCGCAACCTCTGCAAAGGATAAGTCTCGCTCACGGCTTTCGTTTGAACTGCCTGCAAACACTCAACTTGACCTATCCAATGTCAAACCCAAGACTAAAGCCAGCCGGCGCCACTCCGACACATCTACAGCAAACAAACCTGGTAAACAGAGCCCAAATCAGTCAACCCTGCCTATTGTTACCACAACAGACTTGCGAAGCATACGCCTTCGTTCAGTAAGTCGCTCTGAACTTGAGGATTGCCCTGATGGCTCTTCTTACATCATAGAAGAAGAGCAGAGCCGAGACCTCAGCCCTCCTATCACCCCCTCAGACTCAAAACAGTCTAAACCACCAGTTGCAATGAAGCCACCTCTACCTAAACGACCCATGAATTTGATGCTTAAATCTCACTCATCCTCTCCTCTTGCACCTGAATCTCCTCCATCCTCGCCTGTGGATCGACCCATGCCTGTTGGCAATATCTATATGGTTGTACGAAAGCCCAAACCTAAAAGGGCAGTGCAGTCACCACTAAGCACATCTGGAATATCCCCACAGGAAAAATTCCACAGCCATGTACCTCCTCTTCCTGAGTTCGACCTGGAACATGGGATTCCCATTGAAGAGGATCTTCCATCTCCAAGTAGCCCAGAAAGAGAAGACAAAAGTAAGACCCTACCAAGTAGAATGACTATATCTTGTTTAGCAGAGTTAGACAAAAAGAAACCCAAGGTTCCCCCTCCAGTGCCCAAAAAGCCAAGTGTCCTCCTTCTACCTTCTCCAGGCTCCCAAGCAAATGGTAGTTCAGAGAAGCTGACGATTTCTGACAGTGTCACCCAGTCAACCATAGGTCCACCACAACCTGAGGTTGAGGAATATTATTATAAATATGAAGATCAAGACCATCTTAACACACATAATCCACATGAAAACTACGAAGATCTTGAAAGTTATGGAACACCAGAGGATCAGGAGAATGATCTTTTTGTTGAGGAGGACAATTTTAAAGATTCTAAACAAATTATGGAATACAAGACACCTCCAGAAGACGCAGAAACAGGTAAAAGAATATTTGTTAATCCAACCACAGATAGTATTGTAAATACTATGTTGATGTATTTAAATTAATACTGTTTGTATACATTTTTCTTTAATGCTTCTTTACAGAATCTCACACTGACACAGATACATCTGAAGGGAACAGTTATGCAGTTGAAAAGACTGAACTGCACATAAGTGAAGAAACAGAGGATGATGTATTTGTCCACACTCCAACAACAACTCATACCACGGAGGATCTCTTCACCATCATTCACAGGTACAAAACTTCAATTGTAACATTTTAATTGATCCATTAACTTATTTTTTTCTGATTTAAGTAACTTTTTGTCACATATTGCATTATTCATTTAATTATGAAAGTAGTTTGTGTTTGACACAGCTATATATTTGACTCGTTCTACCTTCCTAGGTCAAAGAGAAAAGTCCTTGGACGCAAGGAACCAACCGATTCATTTGGAAGCAGACAGTGTCTGGTATCACCTGTGAAAAGCAGTAGCACCGACCTCAGAACAACAAGCTTTGGTAGCACTCCACGGTCAAGCTCACGGAACGAAAACTTCATGGCTCTTCTCCAGAAGAGGAGCAGTAAGGCTAGCAGTGGAACCCGAGTTTCTGCAATGGAGTTGCTGAAGAGCACAAATCCACTGGCACGACGAGTCACCGAGTTTTCACAGTCACAATCGGATGCGAGTGAACCAAACGCACCCAAACCAGCTTCACAGGACCAGTGATTTGACTGAGGACCACAAGCCGGATATCAATATGGCTGGTTTTCTGTTTGCTCTACTGCCCATCTTAGTGGTTTATTTTTCAAGGACCTCCAGCTGTCGAAAATGAACAGGAGTTGGTGATTTTAAGACAAGCGGATCTACGATTGTTGTGGAGCATCATCTGCGATGCTGAAAACCCAGCCCCATCAGCAAATTCTGCTACTCTGGAAATATGAATGCGATTCTGAAACTCCAGAAGGGAATGTTACATCGCAAACTATTTCTAGACTGTTCATCTATGTATGGAGCTTTGCCTATGTATTTGGCACAGCCAAAGTTTACTCTGCCCATCATCCAGAGGTGGACTTGAAAGTGTCTTATCAAGACGATTGTGTTTTAAGAAACTATAAACTCACACAGAAGGAAGAGTGTCTGACACATAAACATTCCACAGATGTTGTAAGCAAGACATGGTACCCCTAAAAAGAAGCACTTTCACCAGTAAATGAACTAGTTTACAAGAAAAAAGCTATATTTGTTATTTTCTTTGCGTTTTATTTTTTCAAAAGAGATGAAAGGCCATATAAATGTCTTCTTTAGTTTAACCTGTACAAAACTATATATACACACAATATATATCACAATGTAAATTCGTAATTGCTTGATCATGGACAAGAAGTATGTCCATCTGTGACTATTCTTTGGAAACTGCCCATTATATTATAAGCTCACAACATACGGGGATGAAAGTAGTCAAAGCATCATCATTCAATACATCTTAACCAATCTCTATAGATCTTCCCACACTGACAGAAATGTTAACACAGCATATAGCTATATGTTTGTCCACAATGGAAAATGGAAATGATTCGGTTGTGGGATTCAGGTGTTCCAAGGAAAGGATACACAGCTTCAGAAGACCACTGGGTCATTGGTTGGGCTTTGTCGGTCAGTCTGGGTCCAGGAGTTTCTTGCATGAGTGTACGATCTCTTAAAAGAGATTTACCTCAAAAACACACAGAATTAGAAACGGACCACTCGGTGAAGGCTTATGGATGGTACGGAAAGTCCAGATTTAAATATCTTTAGAATAGCTCCCCTCACATTTATCTCATGACCTCTGTTCCTAAATCATCTCACAAACCCGTCAAACATTCCTGTCCAATGCAAAGCCATCACACCATGTCCATTTCAGACTATGCGTCAGAGCTACATCCGACCAGTTCCCTCGCCAACATTGACAGTGAACGTCGATGAATTTCAGTAAAAGATCATCGGTGTTAAATTTCAACTAAATGGTCTTAAATGGATGCCCCCATGTGAAAGAAAGGTTGGATTGTACAACATTTGAATGCACAAAGACTTTGCAGACTTTGATCAAACGTTTCTCAAGGACTCAAGCGCTGAATTAATTTGTCATCCCCCACTGTGGGAATTTCATAGACTATCGGACAGCTGCAAAACAGCTTCTTCTCATCATTCCCTATGAAGCTCCCCTTCCTCACGAGACTGTTCCTCTGGCTCTCAATCAGACAATGGACAGAACCGGTGCTATTGAGCCGGAGTGCCCTCAGCGGTCAAGGAGAGGAAGTTCTTGGCAAAAATCTGTTCTGAAACTCAAACATTCATCTGTGACTAGTCGTTCAGGTATTCTGACGAACGGAAAGAATCGACCGAATACAACATCATCAAAATAGTGTGTAATATTTGTTTTTAATATTAAGTGAATGAAAAAATCTGACAACCAGTGTTTATTTGCCTTGTACTCTGGCTTGAAGCCTCTGTGTTTTTAAATGCCTTGGTATTGCACTTCCGTAGAAGTATGCAGAGTTTCTTTTACTCTTTTTAGGATTTACTACTATAATATTTATCATTACTCTTGTGTACTCTGTGCGTAATCCTATCGGTGTCATCAGTACTCTCGCAGGTACAAACAAAAGAGAGATGAGAGGGAGATGATAGTACTTGTGCAAAGCAAAATAGAGATGTAACACAGGAGATGTACCTTAGTGGACTGTTAGAAGCCTTGTGCATTAAGAATGGAAATCCCAGAGAGGGAGGAAACAGAACGTCCAGCTTGAATGCAGAGTGATGTACTTTATTATAATCGCTTTAGTAGCGTTTGACACAGTGACCTAAAAAAATCAAGGTATTTTCCAAATGTGAACGTTTTCATTTACAGTTCTTCCATCCCATGTAGGACGAAGTCAGTTCGATCCGTATTTCCTTATCTAGACGATGGGCATTCTATCTAAAGCCAATTTTGGTACACTGAGTAGAGACAAAACAGCTGCGCAACAATAAAAAAGTGCCAACTAGGATCAAATTAATTAGGACAAAGTTTTAGGCGAGATTGTCGTTTCTCAGCCCTTAACAAGTTTTTTAACAGCGTAGTTACAGGCCTTACTTTTAATTGATCCCTGATCACGACTTTTACATACAGGTAAAGAATGAGATACTATATAATAAAAAGATAGAATTGATAGTAGAATTCCATTGCACAAAGGCTCTCTCAGTATAACAGATTGCCAGGAAAAGCTTTACAAATTATTATATTGCCCTTACGCATTGGGTATATAAAAGACAGGGTGGAATGGCAAGATAAAACTGAGAAAGTTATATTTTTGTTATTTTATCATTGAACAGACTTATTTTAAAATCTGCATATTATAGACCTCACCCTACAGAGGAAATTATGAAATTGGTGTGAGATCTCTTAATCAGTTGCAGTATGTCTTGCCTATGTGGTGAAAGGTATATCATTAAAATAAATTATTTTTCTTGCATAACACGCCTCTGATATCTTGTGGTTTTTATCAAGGTTTACATATTACATTTAATACTACACGCAGGGCACTCAGTATTTGTATTTTATGCCTGTAATTGTAATTTATTATTTTGTTTAAACTTATTTTAGTGTGAGACTTTCTGTAAGTATAAGATTCACACATTTCCTTTAAGAAGAGATTCAAGCAACATTGCCCCCTTGTGGGCTTTTCTTAAATCTTCTCTATTAACAAATCTAAAAGTCATGGTTGGGGTAGAAAGGACTGAATAAGTTCAAAACTGGAATTCTTCTAAATATTTGTTTCTTCTTATGAATTGCAGAGTGGTCCAGATCCATCTGGTCATCACATTGACATAAGGTTGTCCTTTGGGCAAGTTGTGACCTGTAAATAGCTTTAAAGTGCCTCTTGTATTGTGAACACTTTTGCATTTCCTTTGTGTCTTTATGTGTGTATAAGTACCTGTAAAAGATACAGTCCATATCCCAAAGTTCAAGTTGATGCGAGTTATCGTCTTTAACAGAAATCAGATGTCTTGGACTACAGCACACTCCAGGGTCGTAGCAATCAAGTTACTTCCGTGACTCGTGTCTCGGAACTCAAAGAATACAACTATAAACATGTTTGCTACTATCTAAGAGGCACTTTAAAAAGTGGAAAAGTTAAATGTACATATAAGGAACAGCTGGAGGACCAAATTGCAACTTATTGGGTCAATTGGCAACATGATTGGATATTAAAGGGCCTTCTAGAGGGGTAGTGCCTCTCAGAAGTCAAAATGGGAAGAGGATCATCAATACACACCAATGTGGCAAAAAACTGTGGAGTAATATCAGAAAGGAGTTTTTCAGAGAAAATTTGCAGAGAGTTTGTAGCTATCATCATCTACAGTGCACATAATGATCCGAAGATTTAGAAAATCTGGAACGGTCTCTATCTGGAAGGGTCAAGGCCTGAAAACCAAACTGGATGTCTGTGATCTGCAGGCCCATAGACGGCACTGCATCTCATACAGGGATGCTATTGTAATGGAAATCACAACATGGGCTCAGGAATACTTCTAGAAAAATTGTCAGTGAACACAATCCACTGTTGCCATTTGCTGTTGCTGGTTAAAACTCTATGGGTCAAAAAAGAAGCCATATCTAAGCATGATCCAGAAGCGCAGGCCTTTTCTCTGGGCTAAGATGTAAAATGGACTGTGGCAAAGTTTAAAACTGTTCTGTGGTCAGACGAATCAAAATTTGAAGTTCTTTTTGGAGAACTGGAATGCCATGTCATCCGGACTAAAAACGTCAAGGATAACCCAAGTTGTTATCAACCATCAGTTCAGAAGCCTGCATTTCTGATGGTATTGGGTTGCATGAGTGCGTGTGGCATGGGCAGCTTACACATCTGGAAAGGCACCATCAATGCTGAAAGGTATATCCAAGTTTTTGAAAAACATATGCTCCCATCCAGAGGTTGTCTCTTTTAAGGAAGACCTTGCATTTGCATACATTACAATGCCAGACCATATACCACATCAATTACAACATCATGGCTGTGGAAAAGGATTCGGGTACTGAAATGGCCAGCTGGAAGTCTAGACCCATAGAAAACATTTGGTGAATCATAAAGAGGAAGATGTGACAAAGAAGACCATAGATAGTTTAGAAACTCGAAGCCTGTATTAGACAAGAATGGGACAATATACCTAAAGTTGAACAATTTGTCTCCTCAGTCCCCAGACGTTTGCAGACTGTTATAAAAAGAAGATGGGAGACACTTCCACTCTGGGGGCACTTTTGTGCCCAATCATGTTGCAAATTGACCTAATAAGTTTCAAATTGGTCCTCTAGCTGTTCCTTATATGTACATTTAACTTTTCCGGCGTATTATTGCTACCTGTCCCAACTTTTTTCAGAATGTGTAGCTCTCATGAAATACAAAATGAGCCGATACTTGGCATGACATTTCAAAATGTCTCACTTTCAACATCTGATATGTAATCTATATTACACTGTGAATAAAATACAGGTTTAGGAGATTTGTAAATTATTGCATTACTTTTTATATACAATCCGTACAGTGTACCAACTTTTTTGGAATCAGGTTTGTATTTGAACTTAGTTATGTGTCACAATATCTCTTCAGCCTCTGAAAATGATTGACAAAAGTATATTTTTACATATTCTAGGCTATGTTAAAATTTCACAATATAAAATAGTGTAGTTTGTTTTATTTATATAGCTCTAGGAACAACATAAGATATTTCATAGTTTTGATGGTTAAGCATCTTAAATGTGCCACACAATACAATAAATTAACTTGTAAAATTTCATATGATAGAGTTTAAGTAATGACCCTGTTATTTAGCATTAACAGTTCCAAATGATCCTAATCTGCATCATATAGATCAAAAACTTCAAAGAGCAAAGTTCAGTTATCTTACTGCAATTACTACTGAGATAAAAACCTACTCAGACGTAAGCTGACGGCTTCTTCTTAACCTTCAGACCTTTCTAAGACATGCGCAGTGAAGGAGCTGGGAATGAGAAGATAATTCCTTGATGATCCTGGTCACTGGCACAGCCCTCACTAGAGCATTCCCAGAGCTTCCATGGGCAGCTTCAGAAAGAAGACCATGAGCTTGTCAAACTCAGAGCTGCCACTGACACGTTTCCTGTTGTTGACAGGAGAGGCTGTGCTGTGCTGCGTGTAGGGACTCGCGTTTTATCTGCTGCAGCACACACAGACCCACACTTAAAAAGCACCCTAGCTCAGGAAGAGCTCCTATCACTTCTCAGAAACACAGACACAGAGGAAACATTGACATCAAGCATCTATCTAACACCCTTTAAACAGGATCTGCTCCCCAGATGGACTGACTGTCTCAAGAGTTTGACTGATGAGGAATTTGTTGTGTATGCACCTGATCTGAGCCTCTTGTGAGGGACTGTTATGGTTTTGTTCTACATGGGATTGGACAAACACTCATCTACACTCATGCAGACTGAGGATCCGGTTCGCCAGGACATGCAGTTCTACTATGTGGTGAGTTAAGGAGAAAAAAATGTTGTCTTTGGAGTAAGTGGATAACAAATCAACCTTTTTAAGTAGTGTTTTTCATCACTAATGCCAGTGTGAACTGTTGAAGAATAAAGTGCACAAGATTCACTCAAGGATGGTTATTTACACTTTTTTAATATCTAAAATAGAATTTGTTTCCAGAGTATACTTAATGCTTATTGAAGTGAATGTCTTACTGTACAGTCTATGGATGTTCTTGGTGATACACTGTATAAACCGGGGTTGTGCTTTGTGTTCAGTGCCATGTGCTGTGGTGTTAGATCCTCCCAGATAAAAGCATAGTGCACTAAAATAAATCTATTTTTACATTAGGTAAACTTCCATTACTCTACTCAAAGTGGTCTATATCCTTAAGTGTGTTCTTAATCTGCTGAAAATACTACATTAGAGTGGTTTACTTAGTAAAAGATGGCACACAGATAGACATTTCCTGTTTTTATTAAAATACACAAAATACAAAACATACTTTAAATACCTTTAAGTAGCGTCCCTTTTCACCTGGAATCTGAAGCAATGCCAGTAAAGCATTATTAATATCGCCCAGCATTATTGGTGAGTGTTATAGAACTGTACTTTGATCCATGTGCTCTCAGCAGGATTTAAAAAAATGTAAGCGCTGTATAAAAAATTATGATATGTTTGAAATCCATTATATTAATAATTGCTAAATAGCAAATTCCTGAGTGAGTGCCGTCATGTTAGTCGTAGTGTAGTAGTCTGAGTGCACTTTTGGCTGATATTGGGACTTGAAATTACGTTCAACCCTACAATATGTGCAGGGATGTGCCATACACCAAAGCCACCGTAGTTGTGTAAAAAGTCTCTAAAAGACCCTTTAAAAATTAAGTGTTATTAAAAATTATATATTGCATTCTTTGCCTGTTGGAAACATTGGGAAGAACACAAGACTCTAGCCGTTGACTAACCTAATAACCCAATGCAGTCTACACACACCTAGTGAAACCTCTGGATTTTTGTCGAGTGACCTGCAATAATAGTTTAGTTGCTTTTAAAAGTTTATTTTAAGCAGAAACTGCTTGTGTGATCCAAAAACAGTGTGCAATGGAAAGGTACAAAGATTTGAAGGAAATTGTATTAATATTGCCTAACTCCTTGGACACAGTATGATATAATGAAAACCACATGTCGTGAGGATGGGGGTTCAGGGGACTGTTGGATAGCCTTTTTTTTCACTCCAGTCATCGGCACGATACTGTAGCCCTCAGCCTTCATTAGCGAACATACATCATGTGAAAAGAGATAAGGACAGGACAGGTGCAAACCAGCATAACCGCAGACATCTGTGCTAATTTATGCTGTGTTATTTCACAGAAATTCTTATTACGTACACAGTAGCTTAGATGCTTCACATTATGATATATTATTTCAAAGAGCGTTAGCAGTTCAATGAAATTAACAAACGTAAATCAATACACTTCTTTTCCTAAAGAGCACCAAACAGGGCCGATAACATTAACATAATTAAGAGTCGTTGAATATTGATAAGGCCTTCTTCAGCACTGCACATTCCTGCAGCATTAGTCATTGTAAACCGATCTATGCAGTCTGCATGATAAATGAGTGCCACAGATGGGTTGGAAATATGGGTTCCTTTTGACCTCTTTACTTAAAAAATATCACATTAAATGTATAGTTGAGCCAAATATAAAAGTTATGTTACGTACTCAACTCTTTTGTAAACATTTTATTGTGAAAGGAGGCTTAAACAGTCATTGGACCCCATTGACTAATACACTAGGAACAAATGTGATATTGTGAAGAATGTAGAACAGCAAAAGTTAGTAATTTTGAACCCCATTTTTATTTTTTGGTTATCAATGGGCTCCAAGGTTCGTATGTATATTCTTGTGTGTTCATTTTCACTGTGTTCATCAAAACTGAGAAATTTATACAGATTTGAGACAAATTGAGAGTAATTCACCACTTGGGGTGAGCTATCCATTAAAGAATACAGTCAAACACAACTAAAAGAAGTGTAGGAATGCTAGAAAAGTCTGTATGTTAATTATTTGCATTGAAGCAAATACAATAATGATGTCTGGCTGAACACTGAAAACTCAGTGCCAGACATACTAGGATTAGATTATCTCCATAAGTTCTGATTTAGTTTGCATCAATAAAAAAATATAACTTAAAAGCCACAGAAACTTGCAGTTCCTCAGTTGGCAACAGTCTGTAGATGATTCATTAGGAAATAAAGCATGGCTTGCATCAATGTGTGGTATGTGATATTTACATGTCTTATAGCACCTGTAGGGTATGCAAATCATGTAACACTCCAAACCGCCACAAATGACACACTTTTTTAATGCCGTGAAAAGACCACAAATAGTATTTTTATGTAGTGCATGTCAGGCCTATATAAACTGAACTGCAGGTGGATGAAAATACAGCTTTTCATTTAAAAAGTTGAGCCACTAAAAAAGAAATCGCCCCACATCATGTCATACACACCATAGGAGAGACCCATTTTATATTAGTTAGGGTACTGTATAAATATATTATGTGTTTTGTCTTAGGCTGGGGTGTTTGCCAATCTTTAGAGTTATGCCACATCAAAGCTTATCATCAACTTCCTCCAATGATCAAACACATGACCCCAACATTTCTATTTGAAAGGTTTTTATCAGAAGATGGATGAACAAGGAAGGAACAAAAAGGTTTGACATTCCCAGAACTTCCTTTGTCACTCCCTTCTTCCTTTTAGGTTGCGAAGTCAAGCCCATTGAAAGATATTCTGTGTGTTGTGTAGATGATAAAGAACGTGAATTAATTTGAATATAATATTGTGTTACATGGAGGATTTGTGTGTTTCTCCCACATGGAAAGCCGTGGTGTGGAATGCTACTAAGCGGTCTTGACTTCATTAGAGAACTAGCTTAAATCTTCTTCGGGATTTGGAATTACAAGCTTAAGACCTTTCTTCACACACAATTTGTCAAAGACCACGAATGCTCACGAGAATTCACCGTCATTTAGACCCCACTCAGACTCGATTGAAGTTTCAGACAGGAAAGAAAAAGACCAACAAAGAGGGGTTTCTTTTTCAAAGCATTTAATAGTCTGCGCTCATAACTGAATAATCCTAAGCCTTAAAGGAAATTCAAGCTTCTTTGTTTCAATGTCATCAGACACAGTGTCACTAAGTCATGCCACAAGCCCCTGCATGCTAAAATGGAATAATCGCATTCATGCATTTAGAATACGCTTTTATCTCATGCGACTTAATTTGAATTACACTATAAGTTATATAGCACTGTAGTATGTGCTGAGATCGAACCCTTCACCTTGCCGTTGTTAACATCATGCTCTATAGTAAACTTAATATAAAGTTTCTAGTGACCCAGACAAATCCAGCTGTGCATTGCAAATGATATTTGGAAGAATGGAATGCATTCAGTTGAGATATATCTATCTATCTATTAGTATTACATCATTAGAACATGATAAAGCTAGACATGTCTACATGGCAATAGCTGAACGATTAATCAATCAATAAAAATGCGCAGGGTGCCGTTCCAGATCACATGGTCTATGGTGCTGTCAGAAATTATGTCAAAATGGTGTAACATGACAATGACCCAAATGTGTTGCCTATATGTCAAGATTGATTGTCGATACAACTGTTTTAGAGTCACTCTCAACGTCCATTTACTTGACACACTTGTTATTTATCAGGTTAATTTATAGATCACATGCTCCAGGGTTTGATCTTAATAGGGGCTGACAAGACGACACTACATTCCCATTACAATACTCATGGGTGTTATTCATTATGAACGTCAATCAATGGTGGTTGATGGTGGTATCTTCAGCATAATGGAGCGGAACAGTGGAGAACTGGGCTGATGGGTGGAGAATGTCCTGTTTAGAGAAGCATGGCATTTCCTTTGTGTGACCTCTAGGGAACAGATTGATGTAACAATAAAACAGAAAAAGGAAAAAGAATTGAAAGCATGAAAAGGAAATCAGATTAGTTCAAAACCATATTATGCAATCTGTCCTTTTGATAGATAAAATTAAATTTGTTCAGACCGGCCCATCCACACATGGTTTCTCTGGTTTAAAACAGAAAGACATTTACTGAACATTTTCGGCTTTTCTTTAATGGACAAGGACGCATTTTTAATGCAGACGTTCCTGGGTCTCTTACCCAATGATTGTTGGCAACATTTAAACAAGTTTGTAAGGATTTATCAGTCGTGCTGCATTACTGGATGTGAAACCCCAAACCATGAAATAATGCTACAATCACTGTATTTTTTATTACTAATAAAAATATGTACATCACAATTTCTGTTTATTTTTATAGTAAGAAAACATATTTTCAATGTGAGTGGAATATCAACATGGCCACAATATTTATTGTTTTGTTTGTTTGTTTACTTTCAGTAAGCTTTGTTTTCTTGTCAGCATCTGTTCTACAGACAATCAAACAAGGAAAGCTTAACCCCAGATTTCCTGTATGTGTATTTGTAACATAATTGTTTATGACGTTTAGCATCAGGGAGTACCAAAAACAGAAATAATAATCCAAAACATTGTCTGTCCGCCCAATTTCTTGTTTCTCATTGCGAGAGACTTCAAACAGAGTTCCAACAGTAATAGAAGCTTTATAAACATGAATTATTGCCTCTCTATCTGCTCCAGTGTGAGCATTAGTCATGTTATCTTTTGCCCCTGACATGTCAGGACAGGGCAGTGACTTTGCATCACTGGAAGACAGGTGAACTAATCCAAGATAGGTATCAGGCTGTTTTTTAACACATTAATTTAACACATTAGGTTGTGTCATTGGCCTAATACTGGAACTAGATGTGCAACGCCATGGTTAAACCATCAAATGATTTCAACATGAATTTTGTTTAAATCATTGACAAAAAGAAGCAGGTCTGTTGAAAGACAAAAACTGTTGCCTTGGCTTTTTTGTAATTTTATAATTTGTATAGTTTATATGTTATATATTTCTCAATAACAAGCTCTAATGGGCAGTGCAGTTCATATTGTGTGGTATAAAGTGTAGTGGGCCTGCGCTAATATTTTTTCGTCATCTGAAGAAGTTTTCAATTTTGACTCATAAATTTGTTGATAATAATAAAAAATGTTAGATCTTCCATACAAATCATGAGTGACAATATAAATTTAGCACAGTACTGAGTCACTCTTCCTGAGATAGCTGAACTTCCGCATCAAACCTGCACACATTAGACTTTACTCCCATCCCCTCCCGGGACAGATGTGGCCTTAGTTCCTGTTGCTTTTCATCCTGCATCAGGGTCATATGATCCTTCATATTCACCTAACACCACTATGTTATGGCAAAAACAGGACGGGCAACCTTGATGTCAGGGTCAAAGGTCAAACTCATGAAACTGAGTAGCACTTTTTCTTTATGGCCGGATATTAAGAATCTCACGTATATGGAAAACTTTTTGCCTTTTGATTTTTCAGTAGAGATTGTGAGAATCATCTGTTTTTCATGGCGTCCAACAAATGTTTCTGCCAGTGATTTGTTCGACTTTTTATATAAACACAAATCAAAATGAAATGTTGCTGTTTTTTTAACTAAAGCACGTCACTGGGGATGAATGTTTTATATATCTTACACAGTCCTCCTTAATATCAGTCAGAAAAGTTCCTTAGCACTCTTCTAGGTGATGAAGGAGCTCTTGGCAGCTTGCGTGTTTGTGAAACAGTATGATTGTGGATGGTATAAGTGATGAAGACATCTGGACTGCGTTTTCGTCATTGATGGAGACGGAAAAAATCCCCGGAGAGTTCGAGCACATCCAAGCCCTGCAGATGGTAAATTAATGGCAAATCCATGACATACCTCACACAGCCTCACAGCACATTCCAGACACATTATACTGCACTTCACAATTTTCAGATCTCCTGTAGATGGTGCTACATATATATATAGTCTTCACATAACATGTGTACATGGCTTTAAGTTAGATTGTACATGTTGCTGTGCAGCAACAAAATACTCAACCAAGAATGTGAGTTCTATAGAGAGAGGTTTTCTTTGGTATTGTGTGTACTGTGCAAAAGTTTATATTGTAACTTTTGTTTGTTGGCTGCTACCAATGGTAAAAGTTTATAAATCTTCTCAATCTGTGAGAGCCGCATGGAATAACTTTTCTTCTATTCATTAGGATCATTTTTGCACACAAACAGTATGTAATCATGCAGATTAACAATCATATAAACAGAACAGTGGGGCCAGAAATTGGAGTCCACATGTGTATCTTATTACAAATGGTTTTAACAATTGGTAATAACAAAGTTTTGTGTATGTTCAGTACATATGTTCAGTGTGAATTTGAAAATTCCTTAATTTTATAATTTTATAAAATAGTTTTCTATAACAAATTGAACATAAATTGTTCCAAAAGCAGATCTATACTGTTATCTACAGTACATTTCACAAATATAAAATGCTATATTACCTTAATAAAATATAAAAACCATGTTTTAATGGGACATAGTGATCAATAGTTTTTAATTTCTTAAAATGTAAATAATTTTTTCATTCAGGGGTTTTCAAATTGTTGTCTGAAAATCTTAAAGAAAAAAATATATAAATATTTATATCAAGTTTAACATGTCTTTGCTGTTAGTTTTTCTCACTTAAGTTTTGTTGATCACAAATGAAATTTCTTTATAATAAATGAGATTTAGGACGAAACAACCAACATTACTAATATTAAAGCCAATTATTAAATATTATATTTTATATAAATGGATATTCTCACACTAACTATTTATCGAACATAATTTAAATGCTACTTAATAATGGATAACGTTACTTTATATAACATTAGTTGGATATGTATTTTAGAAAGAAATTATTTGTATTAATATTATTTATATTTTATCTTTGATCTCTTTTTTTGTCCTTACAAAAGGTCCATCATAGTTGGGGGTCTCCGGCATTGTAAAGTTTGAAAACTTTACAAAAAAATCAAATTAAGTAAGTGTTAAATTAACAATGTATATTTTGCTAAACTTTTTTTTTGGTGAATCTTACTAGAAATATTCAGATTTACTTAATTTCTTACTTTTATTTATTCAAGTTGAAAAATATATCTTATTAAATTCACAAAATTACCTCAAAATTAAGTTAGTCAGAATAACATTTTGTGTATCAATAATAATAACAGATTGTATCAATCATTTGATATTAATTTTATGAATAACAATACAAAATATTTTAATGATAATGCATGATTTAAGATGTTCCAAGAGCATCTAAGTCATTGAAAGAAAGAAAACCTGCTTCTAATCTAAAATGTTCCCAAATCTTTTCTGTAATTTTCATGATGACATTGAAAAAACGTTCCCGATCTGAGACCTTTCATAATGCAATGTTAGAACAAAGGTTAGAACACACAAAAGCAAACAGACAAATTTGGTATTTTGCCTTGATGTAGTTTAACAAGAAAATGAGGAATCTTTGTAGTCAATAAAATTTAGATATGTGAGGTCAACAGAGAGTCAAAGAGTTAAAAGGATGAGCATTCTTTGGTTTTATGTGCCCTTTAAATGTTCCTTTGTAAATGTGTGTGTTTGTGTTCTTTACTGTATCACATCATCTCCAAGGAATCCGTATCTCTCTCATTTACTATTATTTCCCGTCATCTCGCTGTTTTTCTCTATCACACTTTTTGTCTTTTCTTCATTGGCACAAATGGAAATATAAAACATGTGAAGTGACAAAATGTTCACACTCAAATCAAGTATTGTGAAGAACTCATTCATTATCATTCTGGTTCTAGTTCTGTAGATAAATTCATTACCAAAATATTACTCAAACGTTTTGTAAGATAACTTTTGATATGAAGGTGTGTGCCTAAATGTTCGAAATTAGTTTAATATACAGACACATTTAATAAAAATACTGAGAAGTAATTTGGCAAGCAGAAGCTGTTTGATAAAATGCCAAGAAATCATTTTTGCAAATTTTACTCAAACATAACATGTTTTTTCATTCATAGCATTATTCCAATTGTTCTCTAGGTTTTATTCATTTGGATGAGCTTATTATGATTAATATAACATATTTGAAATAATACAAATATTTGAGTAAGTAAGTGTCCCAAAACTTTTGACCAGCAGTCTGTGACTGTATATAGAGTGTATTACAGAGTTTTGGGTATACAATACCTGTCTAAGAAAGCACTGTGATTTAAGTCACAGCTAAAAGAAAGTTACCCCTGCAGTCATTAAGAGGTGAGAAGGTCTCTAGTAAGGATGATGGGTGACACTCTGACAATAGAATTGTCTCAAGCATCAATTTCAGTCTCCTCCCATTCTGCTTTACGTCACCCTGTGTTTACGTGAAGTTTGCTCTTGGCAGCTGCGTTCTTGTGCTCTGATTTATATGAGCACACAGCAGATGGAGAGAACAGACCTCCTTCTTTATCCTTCTCTGCTTCTGTCTGACGCTTGCTTGGGATTGGCTGTGGCTGCTGTGAAGTGTCTGAAGAGATTGTTCACATTTACAGACTGTGTGTCTGTGTGTGACATATTGCCTGTCTCCCAGCCTTCAGGTAGAGTGAAGGGTGTGTTTGGGTGTGATGTCTGTATGTGAGTGTTGATTTACATTCATATTTCTTTAATATTTCATCTTGCGATATTTTACAGTCCGAGACTATTGATGTTGTTTATAATGTATTAAATAAATAGGTGAACATGATGTTTAGGTAAATGTCTGTGGATTATCATTAGTCTTACTGTTTATGCAACAAACAAAATCTGTAAAAAATTTACAGAGGACTGGCAGAAAATTACCAATACACTATCTGTATATTTTATGAACATTTCCGTTAATAGTTGAATGTAATGTAAAGCCATGGAAAGTGTACAATAAAGGTAAAACAACTGTAAAAGTTGCATACGTAAATTCCATTTATACAAATACAGCACACTGTGCCGTATTTTTACAGATATTTTCAAGAGAATAAGTCGGTCATGGCACTTCACACCAGATCATTGTTAAAAGTACAGTTTATGGTGTGTTATGTTTTGTGATTTAGGTTTTTTTGGGTGATCAAACATAATTTTAATGCTTAATAGACTGTGGTGTAATGTTATTGGAAAGATTAAAGATATATCCATATATTTATATTGTTGTGTATGTCATGGTTCCTGAAGAAGTTGCATATTTATTGATGCAAAAAATCATAATGGAGGGCAAGGGTTCATCGGTTTCATTATTTAACAAGAGGCTTTTACTTTAAGTTTGGAGTGTGTCTGATTGGATTTTCTTGTTTTTGGGTCTAATGATTTAAAGCAGCGCTCAGATTTCCTGGGATTCAGTTCTTTTAAACTTGACTCTCCCAACGGGAAAACTGATTAGACCAACAGACCACATTACACATGAAATTATGATTTTAACTTCTTTCCATTTCAAGCGTATCATTGTCTTCCTCTAGAGCCTAATCATGACAATAGAAACCAAATATATATATAGTGGAAAAATTTTAATTTACAGTAAGCAAATCTGAAATGAGAGATGATACTCTGAATATGAAACTGTGTTTAAGCTTGTCTTACACTTGTTACTTTGTTTTTAAAGATGGTTTAAGTTCTTCAAAGGATGAAGTTAAGAGGTGACATTTCACACAGTTATATAGCTGGTTGAAATTAAAATCTACTTGTTTTCATTCTGTATTAAAGCTATGCCGTTTTATGTTACTGTTTTCTTTTGTTTTTAGTTTTGGGGGTTTATTGCATGGCTCAAATTGGAGTATTCCTAACTTTACATTTTATGATCGCTTACATTCAGCTGTGGAAATTGAGAGACCATTTCAAAGACCATTTTCAGTTTTTATAAATTAACTCTCTTTAGTTTTTGAGACACATTAATTTTGTTTAATTTTAAACAAAGTTTCACACTAAGTTCTGTACAAAAATTTTTGTAAAATTTTGTAATTTTTTAGCAAAAAACTGAAAATAGGGCCAGACCTCAAAAAGTATAGTTTTATAATCACCTTTGAAGCAATACAAACGTAATATTGACATTTTTAAATACAAGTATTTAAGAAACTTTATAATAATTATTATGTGACCTATCACAATTTTCATATGTCTTGTAGTACTTTGATTCTTTCATATTGTTTTTTGGATTACTTTGTCACTCCTGATGTTTATTTAGTTCTTTTTTTGATCATTCCAGGCAATGTTCTGGAATTTTAAGGAAAAAATGTTTACTTTATGAACTCGTCTTCACATGCATGTAGACGTACCAAAACAGGTCATTAATGTAAATGCTCACCAGCTGTAGCTGAAACTGGACAAACAAGTATCCCGTATTCCTCAACAGAAGTGCACATGATACACTCCATGATTTAAATCCACAAGAATGGGCTGATGGTCTTCAGTAAGAACACCAAGAATGTAACTGGCTGAATTGTTATACAAACACTTGGGAATTGTTTTAAAGGGGCATCTGGGAACTATCAGTATTCTAAACAGATGTATTTATATCAAACTTCTCGTGAAAAACCATGAGCCAGATTTGTACGTTCGGGAGACGGAGAAAAGACAAATATGGTCCGGGATTTCAAAGTACAGAAAGGGAAATCAGACAAGCAAAAACATTCAAGAGAGATATGGAAAATGTAGAAAAAGGTTTTGTTTGCTTTGGAGCGTGCTGGAGCAACTCTCTTTGAAGTGAGGTGAGGCAGAGAAACACTTTCACCAAATGGTTTACCGTTAGTTTTCAGGAGCATGTAGAGTTATATTTATGGTCATGTAGCTATACTTATGGTCACATGACTGGGTTTTGGTCTGGGTTTAGTCATGTATTCAGGTTAGTCTTTAAGTTGTTGTTATCTTGGTTGTGAATGGATTTGTAAATGGTTTGTGTTTTTTTGTTAAGTTAATTATTACTTTATAAAAAGAGTTTTGCTATTTTAGGTTATATCTTTTTTTGCACAAAGAAATATTCCCTGGATTCACAAACTAACCTCTGTATGCCTGAAATTGTTCTTTGTAGCTGATGCACATTAATCTTGATGATCTTACGTCTGCAATTCATTTAGTCTAAACGCTTACAGGAGGACATTAAAAGTGCATTTGTGACCCTTCGGCTGCATATGTTAAACCGATATTGTTTTGGAATGTTCAACTATAATATTTTGTGGTGTGGACATCATGAAGGATTTATATTCTATTTGTTGTGGAGTTTAGCACTTTGAAATTCAGTGATTCTCCCAAAAGCCTTTTCACAAAGTGGACGCGGAATGAACATGGATTTATGCCTGATGAAAGATGGTGGTGTAGATTTCAGTGGGGTTCAGATGTGTTGCAGTTGCGCATGTGTTAGTGTTTTTCTGTTCTTTTCTTTTACCTTCATTTTTGTGTTAGATAAAATATGAACAGTTTCAGCAAGTGAAATGGAGGGAGGGAGAGAGAGGCGCTCCACGATCCAAGCTACACCGCATTATAATGTCTAATAAAAATGTGTGAAGTTTAATTTTATATCATGCGTATTATGTAATTGCATTAGGCAATGAACGTTTTCTGTGTACTATTGAGATACATGTTATAAACACTGGTTGCTGCATATCAAGCTCTAATCTCACTCATTGACCTTTGAACCCCAATACTGTATGAATAAACAGGGCACAACCTCTTAAATTAAAAAGTTTCTGTGCGATTGCCCAAAGTGGACAAACACATGGACAAAACCATCAGGCGAATTTCTGTTTCCAATAACAACATTGGGTGAGAGTATTTGGATGTTATGTAATAACTAAAAAGTTGAAATAACTAGTTGATATTTGGGTTCCAAATTTTCTTGTCTCAACACAAAATCTCAACATGCAATCTCACAGCTTTTAAGGTAATAACATTTCTCAGCTGATGCACCGTTCTTTTAACAGATGTTGTATTTTTGACTGTACCTTACCCTGTGTATTCACACCATCACGCGATTGCAGCATCAGCATTGTTTTGTGTGTCATCTCTTTTCATTGTTGTCATGGCATCAGATGAACTGTATAGCACATGTGACAGGATATATGTTCTCAGAGGAATTACACTGGGTCATAACATCTCCACCAGCTATTGTATGTTTACCCAATGCAGGATAACTGCCAAGTCTAAAATTAGCGGTCCTTGAATCCAATTAAACAGAGAAGGTTTAAATATTACGCTTTTCTGTTAGAGGATGTTTTTCAGATCCTTCAGGCATTTTGTGTTTTTGGTTGACCCAGACATGGCCGGTTAAGTAACGTTGAGCTTGACAAGTCACTATAAAGGTCCACTGCATAAAACATAACATGTCCAAGTCTATATCCTATGAGGTAAATATTTCAAAAATAATAGTTTATGCAAAAATACAGACAAATATGCAGCTTATTCTGTACAACATTTTTTTCCCCAAAGAGAACGCATCACGCTTATGAAGCTACAGCCTATTGGTTAATAAACAAACGATCCCTTCGACACGCCACCAAAACTTCCTGTTTCAACATCAAAATACGTAACCACAAGAAACCTGCTCGTAAAATGGCAGCGGGCTCCTCTTTTTGCAGGAGGTTAAAGCAATCTAACTACAGTATATCATTTTCATGAGGGTCAATCCTAGGAAAACCTCACTGCAGAATTCCAACGCAGATCAAATAGCGTTACTTTTAAATCACAACCAGGTGATACAGAGATGGTTTTGCAAGCAAACTCAGAAAATAGATTGTGGCAAACAAACAATGATTTCCTGTGCGCTTTAATTTCCTCTACACAATTTCAGTTCCGCTTTTTTCATCTTTTTTTCCCTTTTTCAGGGCGAACATACGTGGACCACCATGCTGGGACAGAGCTTGAGGCTGCAGACGGTTCCCATCCAAAGTCTTTCAGAGCTGGAGAGAGCACGACTGCAGGAGGTTGCTCTTTACCACTTGGAAAAAAGACACCTGGATTTTAAGATCAGCATTCCTAAAGGTACATTTGTAGCCGATTGCAAGAATGTTGATTGTGTCTTGTTTTGGGATAATGGGTAAAAGTTTCCTGAAAGTCTTTGATTTTGCATTTAATAATTTTGACTTGATGTCACTTCTAAAAAATTATGTGAATGTTTTGCCAACAAGGCAGTACGTTGAGTGCTCCCTCATTTTGTGCTTGAGATAAAAGTGTGTGCTAAATTAGAGAGATCCTGGTTTCGGGTAAGAAAAATGGTCCATGGTTTATAAATGTTGCAGTGTTTTATCTTTGATCTCTGTTTTGTTCTGTTTCAAGACTCTTGAGCAATTCTGTCTGTTTGTGCTACTAATAATCCCATGATAGTCTCATTATATCCTGCCATGGAAAGTCACTTCCAACTTTGTTACTGAATGTGGGAAGTGGAATTCCCAGGACGTACAAAAGCACCACATGGTCAAATCACGGAAGGTCATCCTCTGTTCTTTAACATGGATTTTTTAAATGTACATCTGTGAGAAGACCACCGCCAGTTGACCCGTGGCGAAGCAGCCACCATATTTTTGATGGGAATATTTATGGAACATTTTCCTCCCAAAGGACAAATCTGTCAGATTCTGCACGGTGGCTTACTTTGCTCTTACAGAGTTGTCATCAGTGTGTTTTTTACAGCTTTTTTCTGGGAAGAAAATAGGATCCGTATGGAAAAATCACAACATGATGATTAATGGATCTCTGAGTTTTCCCTTTTATTTTCTAGTCTTTTAATTGTTAATCCAAGTTTTATGCTTGAAAGTTGCTATGGATGCCTTTTTAATACTTACTTTATTCCGACTGTATGCACTTAAACCTATTGTTGTGATGTTGTTGTTGTTTTGCCACACTCGTACTTTAGAAAATTGGCTTTTTTTCATTGATATCCTTTATTTTGGTCACTTTAATCTCTGTTGAGCCAAAGAGACTATTTAACCAAAATCTGAGATATTTTTAGAATGCTTTGTGTTTATTCTCATCATCATCATCATCTCTCTCGTCCTGTCTCTGATGGGATCTGATAGGGGATTAGGCCATGATGTCTTGGCGTGTGGGGATAGAAGGGGGCTGTTGCTATAGAAATAAACTCTCATTTCCTGCAGTCATGGGAATATGACCCCACCTAAAGCCCCTCTGCATGTGTTTCCATGTTCTCTGCCTCGGTCTCTCTTTCACACAATATTTCTCATATCTGCATGTTCCTTTAGATGTCTCTTTTGTAAATGAATGTAGACAACTTTTCAAAATCATTTTTTTAGCATCTTACACACCTGTTTTAAAGTCATAGCATATTTGTAATTTTCTTGTTTTATTCTTATTGTTCGTCACATTTGTTTTTTTAGTTTATATTATTTTTATCTTTGATAAAAAAATATTACGCATAAAATAGAGATGATGGCTATTTTTTCTGTCTAGAACTGTTTTTGCTTCTTTCATTTATCTTAGCACAGCCTCCACTATACAACAGTATAAGCATGCTTACTTTGGCTTATAAGGTTTTACTTTGTTTCGAAAATCTTAGAAGACATCATTCTTGATTTTAAAATAAGGCCATTTCAAGGACATGATTTATTAACTTTATATGATAAAAGCTATTATATTATGTTTTATAAAGAATGATTTCATTAATCTGTTTTACCCGTACATAAACCCACTCTTATCTTTTTTTTTTGCAGAGATTCGTAAGAGAAGAAAATCCCTGCGGAGAAAGTTTGACTCATTCTCAAAAGAAAAGAAAGAGCGAGGTAAGAGATAACCATGTCCTTTAATTCATTGCTTCTTTTAGAGCATATTCACAGATGTGTAAAACAAGTACAAATAGCAAGCGTTTAAACAGTGATAGGCTTCACAAAACTTTGCTTTGTGATGCTTAACTATGCTTGAACCATTCATAACATGTGAGCTGTTCTGCTCAAGTACTTTAAGTAACCCTGTTTTTCAGACGGCATTCCTGAGCATAGTCTGGTAATCTTAAATTGATAAACTAACCCTAAACCACATATCTTATTTAGTGCCACCTTAAGGATTCATTTATAAATGATGGTTGAACAGGATTTCAGATTTGCACCGTAAATTTGGTTTGGGTTAGTCTCTTTCTGTGGTGGACATTGAAGATGATCTTTTTGTGGATTCTATGATCCTGGTTGCTAAGACTGTTTGGTGTGTCACAGTTTCTGCAAATCTCCCATTGGCCTATAAGACACGCGAGACTTTAAGACGTTAAGACGTAGAAGACTGTACATCCAGTGTATTTACAAGAGTCTGTGCCTTCCTGCGAATATGTGTGATTCTTTCAAGTTTGGTTAACTCAACCAATTGCCTCAAACCATTTAAGTTTTAAAAAAACATTAGAAACAAAGATTTAGTGTATAGTAGTTTAACAGACTTGAATGAAATGTCCTTTTTTATATTTTTGTATTTCTTTAGAAGTTAGAGTTTAGATTATAATTCACTTAATAGAAAATAAATATTTAAATTTGTTTATAACATTTGTAAAGTGTTTATGCTCTCATTACCTGTTTATTAGTTATTGGGATACTTAGTAATTAGTAAGATTAATCTCTTTTGTATATTATTTGTTGTAAGCGATAGACATTAACAAGATTAAATGAATAAATCCAACCTAAATCATTGGAGTTGAGGTAGCACATGAATTATGAATAAGCAGTTCAAAACTTATTCAGATCAATTGAGATTGACATCAGTTATTAAGTTCACTTAACTTATTTTAAAGTTAAAGTAACTTTGTAAAAAAATTAGATTAGATTAATATATTTCATCAAGTGAACATCCCTGTTAGGTTTTGATTTTTTTTGGACCACAGAGTTACAAAATGAAAGACAAAAATGAATTCCATAATATTAAACCATGACAGATCAACATGAAATTAAACAAAACATGTATCACCCTTAATCAGTTGCAAAAAGAATTAAAACTAAAATTTAAACAAAGAAAGAAAAATGTTGGACATTTTTGCACAATTGTTACACATATGCCATTTTATCACATCAGCAAAAGCTACAGTACCATCAGAGAAGTTCAACATTTTATCTTTAACAGTTTAAGATCAACACTAAATTCAAATATTTATTTTGATTATTTTCTCATTTTCTTAAACAAACAACTCATGACTTGTCAAAATCATGCTATGAATCACCATTTTGGTAATAATAAATAGGCTTTAAAAATATTTAATAACAAACCTATCTAGGTCTGACTAGGGATCCGTGTAACTTTATTTTATTATTGTTAATACATAGCTCAAACTTATCTTAGACCGTGCAATTTAAAGTTTGCACCAGTTTGTGGGTCAGACAGCTTTGGTCGGCCACGTTTCTGCTGTTCCGCTTATCACCTGCAGCGCCGGCCTGCCAGCATGTGCGATCAGGTGGAATGCAGAAATAGATGGGTGGATGTTCGGAGGGCAGGGGAATGTATTTAAAGCAGATTCAATCCCCCTATCCATCCAGCTTATCTGTAAGCTTGCGGCTACTGGACCAGACTAACCTGACCTACCAACAGACCTTTAAGCCTTGAGGTGGAGATAGAAGAAAGGGGATTGTAAGAAAAGAAGGGGGAGTGCAGCAATTGTGTGCTGTTGCATTATTCTACCAGCCAAAACAGATCAAGGCCTAGTAGTTTCCTGTGGTGTTAACATTGCTATTTTAAAATGTGGGCGTAACTATAAATCAAGTCCGTGTGTACAAATACGTTGGGTGGTTTGAGTTCAAGTACATGTAAGCTGCTTTAGTGAATGAGTGAAGTGACGTGTACTTGGAACTTGTGCTCTGCATTCAACCCATCTAAACGCAAACACACACAGTGAGTGAATACACAAGCTATATACACAAACCCGGAGTAGTGGTCAGCCATGCTGTGGCACACAGGGAGTAGTTGGGAGGATCATATCTTGCTAAAGGGACTTACTTCGATTGTGGATTTGAAGGTTGAGGAGAGTGCTGGTTATTCATCAACAATCCCAGCTATACAGAGTTTAGAACCTGCAACCTTGGGATCAAGCCACGACAATCCACAAATGCCATTCAGTCATGCAGTCATAAATCTAACTTTGAGATTGAGGATTAGAGTTCAAGTAGAAAAAGCTTTTATAAGATGCTTAAAGGTATTAGAATTAAAGCGTTAGCAACCCTCTGAAAGGTTTACCCACACAAAGAAATGTAACTGTGTTTTTATGTTGAATCTGATTAACACAAGTACTTTCTAATAGAATATTGTTGTATATTACAATTAAATATTTGTTAAAGGATACATATTTTTTCATTATTAATTTAAAAAATATTTTTGGGAAATTAACTATTTACATCAATTATGTTCCTCTGAAAAATATCTATTTAATATTTTAAAACAATTTTTAAGTTATTATAGCTGTGTAACTAATAACTATTAACTAGGTCACTTGAACTATTTTTACATAGTACAAATGCCCAAAATAACCTGAAATTGTTTTTGTAAATTTAACTATAGTTGAATATATTTTCTGTACTACTTATTTGAAGTAAAAGTAAATTTGAATATCTTTGCTTGACTCATATCCATTTAAAAATAATTAAAATAATTATTATTCAAAATAAGATACTATATAAAATAAGAGCATTAAAGCCTGTATAATGTGTAATATATTGAAGATGTGTGGGATGTAAAGAATGTGTCTTATATATAGTCCATAGATCACAAACATGCAGGAATTCAGCCAAAAAAGGAAATGGACTGTTTTGTTCTTTTCAAATTCTCCTGCAGAAACAGCATCCCAGGCATTCGGCATCCCTCTTCCTCTAGTAATCGCCAATGACCGGGCACACAAGCAGCGTCAGGACGCACTTAAAGAGAGCCGCAGGGACTGTCTGGACCTAGAGGCTAGCGTGCTACACTTCCGTGCGGAAAAATGGCAGCACAATGGAAGCCGGCCATTGCGCAGTACAGTCTTGTCACCTGGTGCGGCCTCATCCCCAGCACTGGAGGTTCACAGCAAACCTGTGCCATCAGCATTCATGGACAACACCTCACGGACACACAGACGGGTATGAATGTTAAAGTGATGGTCCATCCTAAAATGAAAACTTTGTTATATATTACTCACCCTAAAGTTGTTGCTGTATAAGTATTTGTTTTGCTGTTTGGAACAACGTCAGCACCATTGACTACCATAGTACAAAAATATTTTTGTTCTATTGAACACAATAAAAGAAATAAAAACAAACAATTGGAACATATTTGACTACCATTGATTTTTGCTGACTAGCTTAGTTGCTGACATTCTTCTAAATATTTTTGAACCAATTTAAGGGGGCATAACTCATGACGGAATTTTGGCTATTACTCTTAAAATATATTACACTTTTTAAGAATTTAATGTGTTTTGAATGTTAGGACTTCTCTTTTTCATTTGTTGCTTTTTCTGGTAAAGTGACATTTCATAATGCTAACTCGAGTTTGCCTCAGACTAATATCAAGGATTGTAAGGATATCGGACATAACATTTACATTTACATTTATTTATTTGGCAGACGCTTTTATCCAAAGCGTCTTACAAGTATTGTGCAGTAGTCAATCATCACTGCAGGGCAGTCAAGGTGTTTTGCTCAAGAACACTTCAGTCTTTGTCTCCTGACCCTGGGATTCAAACCTGCAACCTTCTGCTTATAAACTCCAACTCCCTAACCAACAGGCCACAACTAACCCTCTATATTAGGAGACCATTTTAATGAACTGTTAGGGTATGCCTGTAAGTGCAAGATTCTGTAAAATATATATATTTGGTTAAAAGTCATAATTCTGGACCAACAATTGGTTTTATTACAATATTCTAATAAAGCCATAATAATACATTTTCAGTAAAGAAATTCTTAAAGTTTTCCATATTCCACAACTCTTGGCTAAAACTGTATGATAATAAAATATGCTATCAGCGAATGTCTGTGCTATTGCTTTGAAAGATGTGTTGCTGACATCTTATCTGAGAGGAAATGAGAGAAGAAACATAAATATCAATCGGGGCCAATAAAAATACTGGCTACCCTGGCATCATATTAGTCAAACAGTTCTGACGCAGAACACCGCACAGAAAAACACATTACAGATTAAATCCCTAAAAAGGACTTTCAAATCATTTTCAATTTTGTTTAAAAAAAGAAAATTTTTATAAAATGTGTTTATTTTGTTTACGTTCTCTGCCACGAAAGCATTTAAGGTACTAAAAAGCATGTTTTTTTTGCCACATATTTTTTGCCAGAACCAAGACAATCAGAATGAAAATAAGATTCTAGGTTCTAAATTCTAAGTCTAAACTGCAATGCAAAAACAATTTGATATGGATTATTTAAAAGCAGAAACAGATTAGGCCTTTAGTACCCTAGTGTTCATTATTAAAATATCAAGACTCTGGATGGCGGCAGTCTGTGCGGTTCAGGTTATTACAATAATGGGCAAACCTAATACCTCACTCAGTAGGGTTAGAGACAATATCTCTATGGGTGGCTACAGATCAGTGGGGGGTGGTATGAGATCTATGTCTGTTTCTTTTCGTAAATGAAACTCTCTACTTTCTCCACCCAAACATGGGGAGAGGAAAGAAAAAGAATCAATTGCTGGACCGTGGAGTCGGCGCTTCACTGATCGATGTGGTGTTTGAAAAGCTTTTATAAAAATGTGTTTATATTTCTGCAGAGTGTACATCAAAAAGAATGACTAGATTTCAGTCTAATACTTTTTGTCTAACTGACCAATTTCTTTGTAAATGACGGAACATTGACCGTATGTACGTCACAGACTTTAAATTCCATATATGTATCTTCCATTGTGAACTAATCTTTTATTTTTGCTCCTCTCACTTTCTGCTGTCTTTGGGAAGGGAGGGTTGTCTGTAGACTCCATCTCCGATCTCGTTGAGAGCCAGTCCAGACTACTAGAAGCGCTGCAGCTCTCTCACCCTAATGAGTTGGAATTGAAGAAAGCATCAGCTGGACGCACACAAGCAAAGCTCAGTCTCAACCCCATTTACAGACAAGTACCCCGAGTGGTGGATCGCTGCTGTAACCACATTGAGACTTATGGTGAGCTGCAACCTTTATTACAGCACACAGTGTTAAGGCCTCCCGGAAATATACTGCTTGGTTGTCCAGATATGATGTTAGTAATGCAGAATGTGAATTATTATCCAAATATGTGCAATGCACATTTAAGCACATAAATCTACTGTTATGGAAGCACATAAAACTTGACCCTGACACTTGGAGCTGAATTCCTGTGCTGTTTTTTGGGGGGAAAATGTACATAAATCTGAGGAACAAAGTGTAAAATTTGTGATAGTGAAAGTGATGTTTCACCTAAAATTCTGTCATCATTTATCCACAATCTACAATCCATAAAAAAAGTTACATGGTTTTTCTTAAAACACTTACACTAAAAAAATATTTAAAAGCTTAATAAACTTTTTAAATTGTGTGTATATGTAAAAAATTTATTATCTAAAATAGAAAGAAAAACAGAAAAAAATCATAGAATAATTGTTAAATAAATACTTAAGTAATATTTGCAAATTTAAAAACCAACTAGTTTGGTTTTTAATCAGTTCTTCTGTACCATTTTATGTCATGCAATGCTTTTAATAGTTTTTATTAAGTTTAAGTTTTATTTTTCAGAGAATAGTTATCTTAGTTCTGAATGTCATTCTTCAAAATATTTTCTTCAGTGTTCTGCAGAAGAAAGAAAGACATACAGTACTATGACTAGAGGGTGAGTAGAATAAATATATTTGGGTGGGTGAAGTATTTCTTAAACACAGCACTGTAATCAAACCAAAGTTTAATAATCATACAAGGGGTAAGGTATAAATGACAGCGACTTTGGCTTATAGAGAATTGTAGATTTTCCCACAACACACCCTGCTTTATTACAAATAGATCTCATCCAAATGATACTCAAACATACTTGAGAAGATTTAAATCATGTTGACACATGAGTGCAACACTTGTTTATGATCATAAGCTTTCTCTCTTTCAGGGTTACAAACTTTGGGAATTTTCCGAGTAGGTAGTTCCAAAAAGAGAGTCCGACAAGTAAGTTTGTTCATTCCAGCTGCTCTCTTGAGTCATGTTGTATTACAAAGATTCCTCTCTCACTTTCATATTATTCATATCAATTAGAAACACAGATTTGACAGAATATACATTGTATGGTTTTAAGTGATGATCAGAGCAAATGTAATTTCTAATTTCATAAAGCACATTTAATGCATGTACTGGCAGCTCAACTCACACAGATGGTGATCTCTGTGTATATTGCAATGTTTTTGTGTTGAAACACATGTCTTCAGATACTCAATGACATGCTGATGTGACATGTATGTTTAAGGCTGTTGAATCATTCCATTGACTGTGTTTTCAGCTGCGTGATGACTTTAACAGCGGGATAGACGTGGTGTTAGATGAGGAGCACAGCGTTCATGATGTGGCTGCATTACTGAAGGAGTTTCTAAGAGAGATGCCTGACCCGCTGTTACCCCGAGAACTGTACCGTGCCTTCCTGCACGCCAACTGTATGAGCACACGCACATCAAGTCATTATGAGTCATTTTATGAAACAAAGACCAAAAATGCTGCACTAATAGCCCTCGTGTTGTTTTAAACCTGTATGGCTTTCCTTGATTTACAGAACACAATTAAGATATTTTGTGGAATGTTGGTAACCAAAACATGGTGGCACCTATTTACTTGCATTGGTTTTGTGTTCTAAGAACAGAAGTGAATGGCTGATATTTTGGGGTTTCCTACATTCTTCCAAACATTTTCTTTTGAGTTTTGCTCGATGTTGCGAGATATTTAATTGATTACAGTTAAAATGGTTTTATTTCAAAGAATGGGAACTGTTTTGTAGCAGGACTCTTACACTTAAAAAAAAATTTAAATGTTAAACAATTTACACAATAAAGTGTCAATTTTAAAGCTTTAAAATTAAGTAACATGCTTTTTAAATGTCGTGTACATGTTGTAAAAACTAAAACCGATTAAATCAAATATTTCTAGTAGAACTCACCGTAAAACATTGGTGTGTATCACAAATGTATTTTGTTAAAAAAATACTTTTTTTTACATACATAAACTTAATTTTGTTACAAATTTTAAAGAAATTTACTATCATATTTTTAATGAATTATTTTAATAATTTCCACTAAAAAGCTTATTGACGTGTTTTAAATACTTTATTAAGTTAATATAACTGTTTATGTTTCGTTTCTGTATAAAGCACATGTTTGAAGCTTCTTATAGTTTTAGCTTTATGAAAGTAAACTGATATGCATATGATGTGTTATGTATCCCAGTGTTGAGAGGGACTGATCAGTTGACCTACCTGCAGCAGTTGTTATACCTGTTACCACCCTGTAACTGTGATACTCTGTTGAGGCTCCTCACCCTTCTGCATACAGTACAACAGAATGCACACGACTCAACTGGTCCCGAGCAACAGGAGGTAACACAACCTGCAGCCAAATGTTCTAATACAATTACAGCAGTTTCTAAAAATGTAACAGAATGTTTATCATGTCACAAATGATTCATCAAGCACATGAATTCATTTACATGACATAGCAGCCAGCTCTCTCATGCCACTGTCTCCACCACAAACAAACATAGTGATGCCCATGATTCTGAACGGTGATTTAATCTGCTGATGTGATTAGATCTCAGGTAATAAGATGACGGCAGGCAACCTGGCAGTGATCTTTGGACCCAACCTCCTGCAGAAAGAGCGAGGATCAGAGAAAGAGCTCAGTCCTCAAGCTCTGGGTATAGAGGACAGCACTGCAGTTATCTCTGTTACCCTACTGCTCATCCAGAACCACAAACACCTCTTCATGGTGAGAGAAAAAGTGAAGGGGAAGTGAAATGAAATGTTGCTTATTTTGTACATTTATTGCTATTAATAATAATAATAATAAAGAAATAATATTGTGTATTTGTGAGCAGGTGTCTGCTGAGCTCCAGCAAGAGGTGCTCATGAGTCTAATTCAGACTGACCCTGATATTATTGACTATCTGCTACGCAGGAAAGTCAGGTTCGTTTCCTTATGATTCTTCAAATAATGTGTGTAAACCTTTAAATAGGCGCTATTAATCAGTATGTTTTGAAATTGACCCTTTTTACAAACAGCTGATTTTTTTATTGTGGCACAATTGCATTTTATTGAAGAACAGACTTGTTCCTTAAATAGAAATTTAACGGACCCAAGTGTATAAAAATGCATATGTAACCAGACACTACAAAAGTTTAGTTAAAGCATAAGAAAGAATTTACAGTGGTTTCTTTTTTGTATTTTTTTCCTGGTATAAATTATATGAAATGTATTTATCAAATCGAAAACAAGTCGAACCACATAAAAAAATTTTAACACTTAAAAGTATTTGACTTTATTTAGCCTCTGGTCGTCTAGTAAAACTTAAAGTGAAAGTTCGCCCAAAAATGAAAATCCTGTAATAATGTATTTTCCCTCATGTAAAACTGTATGAGTTTCTCTCCTTCGCAGAACACAAAAGAAGATATTTTGAAGAATGTTGGTAACTGCCACCTCTTAACTTGAATTGGTTTTGTTTTCATAAGTGAAGGGTGCAGTTGTTTGTATCCATACAATGCAAGACAATGGGATTTGGTTGCCAACATTCTTGCACAACATATCTTCTTTTGTGTTCTGCAGAAGAAATAAAGATATCAATTTGGTTTTCTAAGTGAATAGGTTCCAGTGTTGTTTGGTTAGTTTGCTGTTGTAACTCAGTTAAGACTTCCGATTTGGTTAAGTGACAAAAATTCTTCCAAATACCAAACAATGGTTTGGAACAATGAGAGTGAGTTTGAAAATTATACTTTTTATACTATATTCTATTTATTTTTGGGTGTACTATCGCTTCGCATTTGCTGCTGGTACATCCGGAAAATACATGTGATTTCAAAAGAATTTTAATTTTATCATGTTCATTTAGTTTAATTTGAAAGTCAAATATTCTCAAATTAAAACCTTAGTCTAAACCTTATGACCGAACCACTGTCCCTAATTACAATAATAGTTGATGTCCAAACACTAAGTGCCTGCACACACTCTTTCACTAACACATCTGACAGCAGTAGCAGCAGTCTTGCAATGGAATCAGACTCGGGAGGAAGAAGGGACACGCAGGCCTCTCTGGACTCTGTAAGTCAGTACAGCGACGATGTTCCATCCCTGGAGACTCTCTTCCCAGATTCATCCAGCATAGGAAGTCTGAACAGCGATGTCTTCATCAACGTTCTGCACCTCAACACCAACAGAAACCGTGAGCAGTGTCCCATTCTTTATAGTGAGGAGGAATCGTGTTATTAAAGATGTATGATAGATCATCCTATATGTCTAACAGGTTGCTCTGAAGCTCCTCCAAAGTCCATTGGCCAAATAAGGCAGTTTCATTCTCACCACAACTTGCTGAGTCTCGTTCAGCCATCCCTCAATGCCCAGAGCAACGAGAGACAGCTAAGAGAACAAAGACAAGCCGCTTCCAGGCAAACGTGGTCAGAGGAGCTTTATTCCGGTCTGGGACGGCAGGATAGCGACTCCCAACTCCAGAGCCCTGTAGAGAAGCACGTCTGGGTACGACAGAGCTCCAACGCCTCATCCACGACATCAGATGAAAGCAAGCCAAGCAACTTCTGGGACTTTTTCACTGGAAAGGTGTCAGGATCAGAGACCATAGTATGACCCCTTCAGTAGATGCATCAATAGTGTGGGGGTTGAGTGTGTGCAAATGTTTTCCCATTTAGAAGGAAAGAAGTAGATACAGACAGAATTGTTCTCATGGAAGCTGTACTGTTTATGTTAAATAATTTTAGATAACCGCACTCCTTTTGAAGATGGGGATTTTTTATTTTTTTAAATGAACCACCTTCAGAATCTTTATAAACCTGCCAAAACTGTGTATGCAAACCTCCGACTGTAGAATGTAAATATATAATCTGCTTTTCTAAATAGAGAGGAGATTTGATATACATGGACCATACTTTAAACAATCACTCAGCAGATCCTGAAAAATTAAAGATCATTTTAGCATTTTTTAACAGCTTATCTCTTTGTAACTACAGTTGTTTGCATAAGCACTTCATCTTTTCTAAAGTTCACTATTGCTGAAATATAAAAATGCATTTGACTATTTTAGTTTTGATATTGGCAGCTTATAAATACTTGTACAGTACATCAGTTACTATTACATACATTGGTGGTCAAAAGTAATGTCTTTGCGATTCACTGAAATATATTATTATTGATGTTGTATGTACAGTATAGTTGTAAGAATGGTAAATGAAAAACTGCAAGAGATTTGGCATACACTAAAAGTCACAAAGCTTAATGAAGCTCATGATAATTCTTACAACACACTTCTAAGAAAAGAAAAGAGCTACAAAATATGATTAAATAGAGAATGTGTTTTTTATGGACTTTTGATTTCTTGTCATTTTTTTGTGTTTTATGCATTTATACCTAACGGCCTAGATTTTGAACTTTTTTTAAAAGAAGAATGCAAAAACTCAATATTTATGATGCTCGAGACATTACTTTTTGCCCCTACTGTGTATACAACATTAACATATTTACCTTTTTAAATAAAGAGTGTACATTCAACTTGATACCTATGCGGGTTTTCTTAAGTAAACTGTATTCTTTAATCTTTTGCATGTTGCTTTTCAGATGCCTGTGGTCAGAAGCCCGTCACTGCAAAACTTCTTCAACGCCCATTTACTGTCTGAGAAACACTAAGTGGAATGGAAGCTCCTTTTTTTTATAAAAAATATGATGCTTTAGAAATCTATAATTTGGACAACAAGCCAATGAGACATTACGAACCACAAAAGCCACGAAATGGGATATTTACTGTTTACTTCCATGTTTCATTACATGTCTGAAATGATTTCTGGACCCCATCTGTAATTCCACAGTCCTCTTTGCAGGATGATTAGAGATATGGTAGCCATTCAAACTGAAATTTATCTTGAAAATTACCTTTTCTGTCCACCAAGGAATGTTTTTAATATTAACAAACAATACCTTTCTCAGATATCACACAAAATATTATTTCTTTAAGGTCATGTAGATGTATGCACACAAAAAAATGTAGGGGAGTTAAAGTCGAGCCTTTTTGGTCGATATTTGAATACTGACCATTGTGAAAAGATAAATACACTTTTATGTATTCGAAATACATTTATTTCATGCCAAGTATTCTGCTTAACCATTTTATGTAATGTAATTAATTAAAAAACTCACTGAAATTGTATTTGTGGCATATTAAATTGTTGTACTTAAAGTCTGCCGAATTGAAACAACTTATTTTATTATTTCTATACTTTAATTTGGGTACACTTTTTCATATCTTTCATTGAAAGACTGATTATTCATTAAAAATCTTAAAATCCAGATCAATAGTGACATTAAAACACACTTAACTTAAACACTCACTTTACATTAAGAAATGTGTGATAGGTATACTTTAACTAGTACTCCAGATAGTTGTAAAAATAATTTTAAATCTACAAGTCATCTAAGTAATTATGTAAATACATTTAAGCTGTCCTTTGTATGAAATAAATGTATCATTAATTAATTGTTTTCTTTTACTGAGGAAGCTATTTTGTTTTGCAGACCTTTTATAGACTTAACATAAGTGGATTTTACTATTAGAGTAAGATTATATAAACCCAAAAAGCCCTATACACTAAAATAGTATCACTGAACATTTTTCAGTCTATATATATATAAATCATACCTGCATAAGAAATTGTTTACCTCATGTCCAAATGCATTTCCCATATTTTAAAGCTATAAACAGTAAAAGCATTGCAGTCTTTTCTGTCATATAGAAACAGAAAGTGTTTATTTATTTATTTTATTAGGGACAGTGATGTTCCATCCACACAGTTCACTCTAAAACCAGAATATACCCCTGGCTTACAATTTGTACATTGCTTAATCGAAAGTGCACTTTTTAAAACCCAGTATGGAATAAAAAACGATTATTATGTAAAGGGAAGGGCAGGGATGAAACACAAAACTCCTGTGACTCCAAGATCCATTTATCTTTTGTAGTTTCCGTCTGCCAAAACTCCGGGTGCTGTAACTGTGATCGGTGTATTATTGTTTATATGACAACTTAATATTTTGTTTCCAGCTTAAGGCATCTGTCTGATAATTACAAGCAGACATAATCACACTTTTGTTTCACTTTGAAATATATCCCCACATAACATTGAAGAGTCCATGTCCGCATAAGGGACCAGTTAGCAAAATGTATAAAAATGAGTGTCAAAAAATTAATATAACATTTATAATTACACATAAATAAAATCAAGAAATAAAAGAACCCAAATGAAATAAACTCTTTCCCACATCTACAAGATCATAAGCCAATTAAAAATAAAACAATATCCAGTTTAATACGGCTTGAAGAAGCCGTGATGTCACTCTCTTACGTAGCATGTGTCATTTACATGTCATGGCACTATATGCTTATTTATGTGAACATATAGTTAAGTCTACTTAAGACCAGTGATAAACTTAAAGTAGACACTGTGATGTTGGTATAGCAGACCTTTTTACATGCTTTATAACAATGTCAAGAGTTGTTATACAATGCATGCACTGATACCGAGAAGACTTTATGAAGTATGGAGCAATATTCAGCAGCACTGTCAGTTGTGACCTCCCACACATTAAAGCGCATTCTTGTCCAACAATCAATCAAATAAAACCAGTGTCATGTACACATGAAAAGCTCTGAAATAAAAAAATACTTTTGTTATTCTCTTTTAACCAGTCACTTCAATCTAAACTGTTACATCGGGATTAAATTAGATCAGGAAAACATGATACACATTTGTGTTTGAACTCATTCAAAGGTCTTGTCTTTTGCTAGTATGAACTTGCACATGGGCATCTTGCTGGATGTCAGTATACAAATGTTCTAAACCCAAGGTGACAGACCTATATACTAGCTAACTTGTCTTGCAAATCAAATTCAAGACAAGAAAAAAAAACAATCTCTGAATTGCTTTAACAAAACCTTAACCAATCTAACTATTGCCATATAGCCATACAGGAACCAGAAAGAAACCTGGCATGTACAGACCTAAACCTGCACTTTGCCTTCATCTGTGCTTTATTTTTATTCAGGTCCAGTTAAACATGATTTATTAACACGAGGGGAGAAAAGGCAATATAGATATAGGGATGATTTACTATCATTACAGAAAATAGATTTTAATCTGCCTAATGGAGTGTACAGCCCTAGTTGAGCAAGTATATTTGAATTTCCAACATTTTTATGAATCAATCTGAACGAGTCAGTTATATACCTAGACAATCTTGCAGGAAAACAGCAAACATGGGTGGATATGTGTACAGCTTTTGGTATCAATACAACAGCCATCTATGGACTCCAACTTATATTTAGAATAATATAAAGCTCTAGTTTTGCTTTCCATCTCTCAAGTTCTTCATATAGTGCATCCTTAAGTGTGCACTATGTGACACAACCCAAATCAAAACTTTACACTCACAGTGCACAGTATCTAACAGAATGTTTTACATTCAATGAATACTGAAAGAGCATTCTTAGGCAAAACCACATCCTCAACCTCCCTGATTACACCCTAGAAAATCTTGATCATTAAAACCCTACCAGCTTTATCTACTGGGGCCATGAGTTCTTATTTGTTCTGCAACACATGTATAAATAGCGGATTGTAGTCGTGGATAACATTTTGTGCCATCACACTGTCGATGAGTAAGTTCTTTATAAGATAAGGAAAACCGTAGTTCAAGGTTTGATTGACCATGATACTGTGCTATCGTGAAACATCAACCTGCAGCAATGAATGTCAATACATAATGCAATGCAGACAATTGAATCCTATTATAAGCTACCTCAAACAAAATGATCCGTGTTGGAAAAAAAAAAGTTTGTACAGTGTCCATTCTCAGGCCATCAAAGACATGTGCAGCTTAATTCACATCTGTATGTATATGTGCGTTTGTGTGTGCCCAGCAACACAAAGCAGGCGAGTGAGACGATGGCTAACCAGATGGCGATTACTTCTGTTTGGTGGTAACTGTACTGAGTCCAGGTCGCTCTGGCATCAACTGCTCCTGTCTGGGGCCTGACTGATGCTCTGGTGCAAAGCTCCATTGATAAGCCTGGATGATAAGGGACTTGACTGAGAGTGGATGGAGAAGGGAGCTGAGGCGTGCCAACAAAGCCAGAGCTTCCCTTTCTACGCAATCCTGTCTCTCACCAATCACACCCTTCCAATCTATCAGTCACTTTCAATGGCTCAGTCTCTAGACTGGTAGAAAAGTATGTACCCTGACTCAGAGTTTTTGGAGATGTCGGATGTCAGTCCATAGAATTCTTCAATTGCTTGGGCATCTATTTTCTGTGGGGGAAAGTAATTTCATTAAGGAGTATCATGGTAAATGTGTTGAGATTTTAAAGATCCAATATATACATATTTTGCCTTTCTTTTAATGTATGTTTGAAACAAACACAAATCTAAAGGATTTTAAGAGTTAAAGAATACACAAACTGATTAGTGTTGAGTATTTTTACGGAGGATATTTCTCTCTGCAGTAAGTTTTCCTGTCTGTCTCTTTCCAGGTAAGCAGTTGGGAAGTTATTGTATGATGGAAAAACATATAATGCACACCTCATTTTACCATGAAACTGAGCTAAGCACGGCTCATCAGCAGCCTGCTGGCCTGAATATAATACCCATGTTTTTTCAGAATATACCACAACAGTTCAGGTAAAACTGATTGCTGAAAGGCTTTCCAGAATTATTGCATTTACGGTAATTTTTGGATTACTATGTAGCAGAAAGGGCATCACATATGTGTGCCAAAAATGTCTGCCAACCTCTTCATACTAAAATAGTACAGCAAGCTGTGATGATTTAGATACATACATATTCATTTACAAGTATGCTTTTAAACCTGTGTTAAAACAAATCCCAGACTAAACAATCAAGTGATTAATTATAAGATGGTATTAGGTATATACTACATGCAGTACTCTTAGCATGCTTCAATTAATATGGCTCTTAACGTCAACCATACAAACTCCAATTCCAGGCTGGGCTTTGCAAGACCTTGCTGTAACCAATTCCTCAACACTTCTAAGAAAGTTAACATCATTCAAAAGTGTTAAGGTCAATGTGAGGATGATTCCAGACAGGTATTTCATGTAGCTGTTCAAACTCAAATCACAGGCAGGCCTTATAGATGTGCTACTTTGGAGCTCTTGACATCCAGATATGCTGACCAATGCAAAAAATGATGTGACAGACACTTAATACCAATGAATTTTAAAAAAGCACACATGGCAACCAAATCTGGAACAAGAAAAATCATTTGGCCGAACTGAAACTGGTGCCTGACATATTTTTCATAAAAGAAAAACAGAAAAAAGATTGTTCCAGGTTTAAACAGATCTACTCAAACAGAAAATGAAAGTAAATTGTAAAAAAATACAATTTATAACAAAGAAATAAAGAAAAGTTTATTGTTTTGTCCTATAAAAAAGATTTTAAAGAAATAGTTCACCATAAAATGACAATTCTCTAATAAATTATTCACTGTAGTTGTTCCAAACGTGTATATATTTCTTTGTTTGGCTAAACACAGAGAAAGATATTTAATGAATGCTTGTAAACAAACAGTTCTTGGACCTCATTAACCCTCATAGTAGTTAAAATACTACTTACTTAATACTATAAAAGTAACAAAACTTTTTGCAGTACAATAATTCTTTAAAGTATCTAATTTTTTAATTATACTATGATAGTTAATAGGCTCCAAAAGGGGTTACTGTTACAAGCATTCTTCCAAATATCTCTTTATGTTTATTTTGTTAAGAAATTCTCAAAAGCTAGCAAATCATGAAGGAATTTTATTTTAGGGGAAACTATCCTTTAAGGAAAGACCCATGTTTTTTGCATGCTTTTGTAAAATTGAGACTCACCTCTACAATGTCATCATCAAACAGAAGCCAGAAGCCATGACTTTTTACAATGGTGATATAATGACCTCGATTTGGACCACTAGAAAGGATATATAAGAAAAACATGGTGGACTTTAACAAAGATTGTGTGAATTCAACCTAGAACACACCAAACAAACACAAAGGGTTTCTCAGAGAGACATCTGTAATAGTCTGACTCTGGACTAAAAAGCCATGTGACTGGAGTATTTGTTTAGTTTGACTTCATTAGGAGTCTAAGACCAAACTTGAGTCTTAGACAGAGCCAAATTGAACCAAAGTGTTTAAACATCAGCCTGTGCCCTTCAGTTAATGTAAAACCCTCCATCAATAATATAAACAGTAAAAGCCTCTGTTCAATTGACTGGCCCTGTCTTGTGTCATGACAGAATAAGAACCCCCACCTTCCACAGTGAACCACTACTGCTACAAGGTCGTACAACCGGTCAGGGTTTGTGGCATCTCCGGACGTGTTAAAGAGCCTGAGCTCTAAAGGGAAGACCACACGGTAGGAGAGCTTGGTGTAGCGATGTAGCTGGTCCATATACTTAAAGCGCTTTAAGTGCAGGGCAAGGATCATGGGTAATTTTTTTACACGCATCCTGTAAGAAAGAAAACAAGACTGATGTAATGACCATACTCTGAATTTCCAGCCGCAGTCTCAGAATGTCTTTATTTGCCAACTGAGCTACAGTAACATGCTCCAGGATAAAACTGCAAATAACCCACACACTAATGCAATGAAGAACAATAAATGTATTCAGGGTAGAAGAAATGCTGCATGGAGAGGTAAGGAGACAACATATCATATCAGTCTAAATCTGGATAAATTGAACAAAACAAAAAGGTCCTCAGCCCAAAAAGTTATTTCAACCCCATCATCTGCTTGCAACAACATACCTTTTCTGAGCCTCCTGTTTACTTCTGCATTGTTCACAGTAGTACTTGTATTCACTACATAAGGTCTCTGTGTTGCTGAAACCCCTAACAATCCAAAGAGAATATTTTGCACTTTCAATACCATCAATGAACATTTCAGACAATAAATACAAACTGAATGGTGTAATGTTAATGTCGGGTGGCTTTACCTAAGACAGTGTGTGATGGAGGTATTTTGCTCCACATCCACTGAGAGGTCTAAGAAGTCCTCGTCTTTACTGCTTACCTGCAGACATGACACAAACATTACTACTTCTAAGCCAAAAACAAACCCACAACCAAATATGTAACAGATTTCTCTTATACACCAAATAAAAATGTCCTCCCCAAAAAGTCTGGATTCAGTAAAAAAAAAAGAAGCAAATCACATGGTTTCAATTCGTAACTTGTCACTATATCTCATTAAGACAGCACGAGTCCTTTAAGAGCTCCCGCGACTCACTTCACTTCTGACTCACCGCTTCACAAGTAAGGCACCGTGTCTCATTGGTCAGCGTGCCTTGGAAGATCTCATGCACCCAGGTCGTCTGGGTCTTTTCCTCCTTGTCACCCTCTCCCGTGCTGCTCCCACTTCCACCTCCACCGTTCTGCACTACCTTGCCGTTCTGTTGTCTTTCCTGGCTTTTTTCCTCTTGCAGCAGGTCTGCAATGGTGTTGAGCAGGTAGTTGAGGAACTCATGAGCATCCTGCTGCATGTAGTTGTCAAACAGTTCTGCAGCACAACATGTATAGAACATAAGGAAGTTGATCATTTCCTTGTGCATGAACGTTGTACTTGAATACTGGATGAATGAATGGAGATGCGTTTATTTCATAAACTGGTTCATTAAAACAGTTATTGGTTTGAATCATTGTTATGATTGACATCAGATTTAAGCACCCAGACCCTTCTCTTACCATTTTCCTTCCTTAATCTGGAGATGAACTTCTTTGGTGGAATGACTCCGACTTTCTTCTTCTGGGTTGCAATGCTGTTGAACAGGTCAGCCAGGCAGGTGAGCAGGCTCTCTTTGCGCCGCGGCTGGACCTTGTACGCCAGCACTTTCTCCCGAAACGGCCGGCAAAAGTACAGCGCCTGTAGCACTGAGTTGCAGTAGCAGGTGTTGCCAAACTGAGTAGCCACACAGAGAACATATCAACGCATGATGAGAAAAAAGGACATACAATCACTTACATGCAGATGTGAGCAAGACTTTCCATTAATATTTAAGAGTTATTTTAACATCGTTGCCTCTTATACACGCTTGCCAAATGTGCCATTAATGCGCGGCGGTGCAGGTGCAGTCTATTTCAAAGATTCATAATGCTTAAGAATGTGAAAGTGATATGGCAACGTCCTCTATTTATAGCTTATTCATTGACATAGAGAATAACTTAAACTTACATTAACCAGTCCAAAGTAGTGTTCATTAACAGGGAACTGTTCCGGTCCAATCTCCTTTTCCAAAGCAGAGGCATTGGCGCCCTACAGAGGACAGCCATGAGATTTATATTGCTCTCAACAATAAAACAACCCAAGTGGCCAGGAACACCCTAGATCTTTTTGAGACTAACAGGAACATCCTGTTTGTAGACAGTGATGCCAAGCTGTGCATTTGCAGGATGCTGTTACCGGCAAAGTGGACCCACAAGGTTTTACCAGGGGGGATAGGAATTTAGCTCTGAAGTGCAGAAAGGTCTTACACTGAAAGGCCATAATATTGGTCAATACATTTGAATGTTAATGTTTTGTTTTAAAGAGTATGCAGATCACACTCAGGGATGAAATAAAAACATGAGGACATTTGATGTATTAAAGAGCTTCACATCTACCCCTGGTAACTAAGGAAGTTCACACATAAGTTGATATCAAAGGGTTATCAATGAAAACACATCCAAGCACAAATTCAATCCTTACATCATTAAAAAGTAACAAAATGAAATGTTAATACAATTTAAGATTAATTATACTTGAACACTTAACCCAGATCCAAATAGCTTTTATTTGTGTGTCAACATTCAAAACAACAACAACAACACTCACCCATGACATCATCAATTGCCCCCCTCTCACACATACAACCCCTCCAAAAGTGTCTGATCATATTTTATGCAAATAAGGGCTGAGATCCGCCCTGCTAATCAAACATGGACATTATGTGACGCTCGCTAATACGCTAGGCTACACATTTGACCCTTAACCCGAATAATACCGTCCACACTACAGGACACATAACCCCTGAAAGTCTTTAGAACAACCTCCCTTAACTTCTTCCACACACACACGAAGGTGTGCAAACTTTTTGGGGACCATGACACGGTTGTTTATCTGTTAGCTGTGGAGCTAGCCCCGTTAGCAGGCTAATCCAAACACGGCTTAGATAGTGGACGGGACAACGAAGAAGAACTCACCATCGTACAAATCGACGCGATCTTTCGGACTGTCATCAGTATTTCCATCCGTATGCCGCCATATTGGACCGAACCCCTGTTTAAAAGTGTGACAGCCGCCCGGGCTGAAGTTCCGGTGAATCCTTCAGTCGGTCCAGCTCGTAGCGGAATGAGGGAGTGTCGTCTCGAGCAGCTGCGCAGTGCACGCGCGTGCGGCTCGGATCCTACTATGGCGACGGCGCGGTTCATGAATATTAATTAGACCGCGGTGACGTTGCTTGGTGACCTCGCTGTGGTGTCATTAATATTCATGAGCTGATCCTTCGGCGTAGTGTGATTCGTAGTCACCCTCACGTTTTTAATGAATTTTAACCTGTAGAGAGGTTTAGTTTGTTTTTTATTACTTTTGACACATTTATTTACTTTATAAAGAGAGAGGAAATAACGTTGCTTGGATATTTCCGTCCTGTCTTTTACGTCTAAGCACGCTAGCATGCTATGCTAAGATCAACTTTTTGCACAAGCCTACTTTATCGATTTATTTTATTTTGTAATTATCGTGTTTTGAATATTTAGATAAAACGCCCTTATTGTTATGCTTATGCTATTTAAAAATCCTTAATAAATAAATTACTTTAAAAAATAAATTACTGTCAATTCGGCTATTTGTGATTGGATAGCTGAACTTGTAACTGATTTATTAATTGTTATTTTTATTGTATTATTAAGAAATAAGGCACGAGAGGCCGGGCTGTATTATGAATAAATGACGGTTGATGGGCGTTGATAGGCACGACTGTAATTTATTCACAAAACAGCCCGGGCTCAAGTTCCTCAACGCCTTTATTAAACGGTTGCCACTCAATAAAATATTAGAAATAAAAATATAAATTATATGTATATATTTCGATTTAAGTTTTGATTACGTCACTGCCTTCCGCTGTAAAAAGTAGTGCCGAACTGTCACAGCTGTGTTTACGTTGCTAAGGGCGGTTGCTAAGGGGGCTCAATGATACACACCGCGGTGAGAGCTCTCATGAATAACACACAGCCGCTGACCAATCAGAACCGAGGAACGAAACTAACCGTTTTATAATTGGCTATTAAACAATTAAATGCATTATCACTTTTCCCTGACTCTTCCGGTCCTATGGGATGTCCACATGTGTAACTGTTTAATACAAACATATAAGTATAAATTTCAGTAATTAAAAGTGATTTAACTCTCTAATACAGCGAACCCCCCCCCATGCATAAATTATGTAAATGAAGTGTTCCGCTTTAATTTATTCACGCCCCTCGTGCGCTCTCCCAGTAGCTTTTCGCAGGAGTCTCAGTCGAGGTCCATCCAATGATCAGGATCAAGGTTATAAATTGTTTACTAAATGTTATGATAAAGTTTTATATATGCAGACTTGTTAACAGTGCTGGATGCTGATACAGTCTATGAGAATGGAGATGACAGATAGCTCGTGACGATCACTGCAGACTTTCTAAAGAAGAATGAAGAAAGAGATGGACTTGCATTTCCAGACATCCTAAGACGACTCACAGCTTCCTAAATGCGTCTTATTGATCACTCAAGAACAATGAGCTGTGGTTCTGGCAACTTTCTGCTAGTCCCAATACCGGAGTACCCTGCACTGGACTGTGTGCCAAACAAACAAGTTAAAATTGTTGTTCTTGGGGCAAACAATGTTGGAAAAACGGGTAATTGTATTCGATTTTATATTTTGCACATTTGGATGAAGACGATTCATTCATTTTCTAACTTTGTAATATTTGTTTGTTACAAATGATAAGTCATTATGGGATATTAAAGTGATGCTTCACCAAAATGACTATTATGTCTCCATTTACTTACCATCTTGACTTTGCAAGCATGCATGGCTTTCTTTCTTCTGCGGAACACAAAAGAAAATATTTTGAAGAATGTCGGTAACCGGCACCTATTCACTTGCATTAGTTGTGTGTCTAGACAAAAGAAATGAAGGGTGCAACTGCTCTTCTGTTACCAACTTCTTTTGTGGTCGGTGGAGAAAGTCATACATGTTTGAAATAATAATAAATTAATTAATTTAAAATATATATATATATATACACACACACACTCACACACACACACACACACACACATATATATATATATATATATATATATATATATATATATATATATATATATCACAATTTTCATTTATTTGTAAACTATAACTTCAAAGATCACTTTAAAGATCACTTTAAAGATCACTTTAAAGAGTCTGCCCTCTACTCAACTTTTTTTTTGACCATTATTCTAACACAAAGTTTTCCGTGCTTTTGTTTTCAGCTCTGATTGTACGATTTCTCACTAAGAGATTCATAGGTGATTATGAAGCCAACACAGGTAAAGTTATTTTTAAAGAGACTGTACTTGTTCACTGAGAAGTATGCATATTATTTCAATATCCACTTGGCCTCACCATTGGAAATGTATTTTCAGGAGCATTGTACTCCAGAAAGATTAATCTGGATGGGGAGCAAGTTTCCTTACAAGTGCAGGACACTCCCTGTGTCTCACTGCAGGTACCTCCAGATCACTTTATCAATGCTTCCTGGCGTCTGTCAGCCAAACTTACATCAAAGCAGCGTGTCTGTGGTCATTTAGATCACTAAGCCTTTGCCTGTGGGATTCCTGCATGTTTTGGATGAACTGTGGGGAATATTAGTTCAAACATTTGGCCTGTAAACAGAGTATGCAGGGCTGGAGATAAAGAGGGTGTGTTCAGCCGTAAGCTCATTAGTTTGACTCATGCGTACTAAAGAGAAGGCTTTAACTCAATGAATCTGATCCAAAAAATAATTCTGATAAAAATAAGAGCTTTCTAGTAATCATTAAATAAAGCTGACTTTCTTTTAAACCAAACCTAATTGTAATGCATTTATCATTTTTCTAGGATGAGGCAGATGGTCTTTATTGCCAGGAGCAGATCAACCGCTCTATTTACTGGGCCGATGGTTACGTGCTTGTCTTCTCCATCACTGACCTCAACAGCTATCGCACCATCCAACCATTATACCAACATGTGCGTCGTATCCACCCCAGTGGCAACATCCCCGTCATCATTGTGGGAAACAAATGCGACCTGCTGCGCGCCCGGCAGGTGCCGGATCACGAGGGTAAGGCGCTGGCTGATGAATTGGGAGGACCCTACTTCGAGGCTTCGGCCAGGGAGAACCACGAAAGCGTTCAGGCTGCTTTTCTGCACCTATGTCAGGAGGTGAGCCGAGCGCTGGGAGGCGGAAATGGGGAGAAGAGAAAAGGAGGCTTACACCTTGCCAGGCCAAAGAGCCCAAACATGCAAGAGCTGAAGAGAAGATTCCGGCAAGTCCTGTCTTCCAGGGTGAAGTCAACTACTGCACAATGAATTATACTACCGGTCAAAAGTTTGGGACAGTTGGGTGAAAGTTTTTTTATTATTTAACCTTTTACTTTTAAAGTAAGGTGTATGGCTAAATGTCTGAAATGAGTTCAATAGACAAAAAAATATTTTCCAACATACATTTTTTCAATCAAAAGTGTTTTTGTAATGGATATCTTTGAAGAACGAACAGCCAATGATGTGGGGAAATAGACAGGGACTCCTTTATAAAGCATATCAAGGTGAGATCTTAAGAAGCTGTTTAATAAAAAGACGAACATTTCTCAATCTCTAAAGGTGACTATACCTAAAATCAAAACAATTTCCATAGTTCCCTTTCTTGATGAGTTTATTATTATTCTAAAATTTGGAAAAAAATAAATTCATAAGTGAGTACGTGTCCCAAAGCTTTTGACCGATAGTGTACAGTTTTGTGGCAGCAGGGAACTTGGAATGTCTGAAAGACATTGTATTGCACAAGTGTTTAAAGATTGCAAAACACAAAGCAAAACATTAAAACCAGCTGCAAAGACTCATGCAAAATAAGTGGTGAGAAGTGTCCGACCTCTTTGGGTGGATTGTAACACCGGACAATATTTTGATTTAGCTTCTATCATTCATGCAGTCCGTTTTTCCCAGTATTATTATGAATTTTTATACATGACATTACATTATAATGAATTAAGTTTGAACTGTTTGAATGAAAACTTGAAGGTGTAATAGTCCTACTTTTGGTGTAACCAACTATATCTTCTAAATGTGAACCCAGAGTTTGTGAAAATCCAAGGCAGATTATATTAAAACTATCAAAATCCTGCAAGGTGATCTGTTTGACAAGTCAACTTTCAAATTTCCAAAATGTTTTTCTAGAAACATCCAACCATTTAAAGTCGGGGAGACACATTATTCAGCTTTGTTGTTTTAGAATCATATTCAAGGAAAAGGTTCTTGACTGGTTGTTCCCATGACATTTGACCTACTTATGCTGTGTCAGAGCTTGAGTTTGTGGAGAGGGTTTGTTGAGTGTCGCCTTCGCTTTTCCTTCCAGATGTCCCAGTCGCCCACTCAAATAGACGTTTGTTTATCTTGCGGTGTGAATAGAGTTGCATTCCTCTAAAGCAGGTCTGGGGATTCCTTAACTGAACCAAGGGTCTGCACTTTGTGAGTTAGTGGGTTGACCTCTAACCTTTCACTTCTGATATGTAACCTTTTTTTCTTAAACAATGGCGCAATGAAAAACAGATTGAATAAGAATGTGACAAGCCTTCTCCACTCTTGAAAAGTGATAGTATATGTTTTAGTCCAGTTAAATATAATTTGAGATGGTAAAAGATATGTTTTTGGTCAAACATGTTTTGGTCACACTGTGCTGATTTATTTAATTTTTTCATCGTCGTTTTCACTGTTTGCTTAACATAAACCTTAAAACCCTTTTATACGAATTTGAAAGATTTTCTTCTCAACTGAAATGTCCTTATGTCATTCCTAATTGTTACACCAGAGAGTGACTTTTTGGCCCAGTGCCATATTATAAGTTAAAAAAATTATTAACATATTTTGAAGATTTTATTAAGCATTGGTTTCCTCCGTCATACCTAAATTACCTAAATGTTTGTAATGGGAACAGGGTATTTTTGGATCTTGGACATGTTTTGCATGTGTTGCAGGGAGCAAAACTATATAGTATTATGTTTTAATATACAGTGTTGACAGAGGGACAAACACAGAATGTTCCAGGGGGAAATGTGTCAAAATGCTAAATGCTTTGCACCAAATTTACGTCATTGTTATTTAAAGGGACACGACACACAAAAATTACTTGAAATTACTCAACCACAAGTTGTTCCAAACCTTTATACTAGTTTTTTTAAGTGTTTGTTTTCTGAATTCTTCAATGTAACTTATGTGGTGAAAGTTAATGAAAAAATGTATATAATATGTCTTGTGTGGTAAATAATGATGCCACAGAAATCTCAGTTGATAACATTCTTCCAAGTATATTTATGTACAATCAAAAAAAGAAATATATACAGGTCTTAAACAACTTTAGGGTGAGAAATTCATAACCTAATTTAAATTTTTGGTTGAAATATCACTTTAGGACAGTTGATCCATAGTTAACATAAGTGGGAAGATTTTGATTCTTAAGCTCGATATTGTAAATCAGAGGCTTCAGTGCTCTAGTATGCATAGCATAGTTTTACTAAACCATCTCTCTGACAGAAGATTATTAATGACTTCCTGCTAAAAGGAAAGGACACCAAAGCTGATGTTATCACATAAATCTTGAGGGGTATGAGTTGGTCTTTCTATTCAAAATAATGTCTCTACTGGGAAAATTAATAAGGAGGTTTGGATTCTCATTGGAGAAGATTCAGCTGTGTTGCAAAACGGTTAAAAAATATATTTTACTTTTTTTTAGTTCATTACGTTATCACAGCCACAGGAAGCATGACTGGGCCAAGTCCCGTAGGAAGACTGGGGGTGGAACAAGCGAATGAGAAAGACAGAATGATAAAAAAATTATAAAAGGAAAAGGGCAGGGAAAAAGAAGAGGGAAAGAAAGTTTGGAATAAAAAAGAGTAAAGCTTTATTTTACAGTAAAAAGCTATAAATTAGGGATGTCACATCCATTTTATTGGGATATACCCCAAACTATTGTTTAAGTAAAAAACTTGTGGTTTGTGCAGCAAGTTCCTCTTAGTAGAATATTAGTGTACATTTATGTTACTTTTTGTTTGTATGTTTTTGTATATTTTATTTGCTATGAAGGGTTTACTTAAAATAACATTTAATCATAGTAATAAAAATTCACAATTATTACCTTAAATGTTACATTTTTACATCTGAGGATCTCATTCACACCTGCAAATAATCATTTCACACTTGAAATGATGTTGTTGTACTTCAAAGTTTTATTTGTAAAGTTGGTTCCAAGAAAGCTATTCTATAGAATTAATCACGCTCATGATGACTTATATCCGGGACATTACTGTGAGTATATAAATAGTCGAACATTTCCTGTTTGGGCTTGTTTTCTTATGGTCTGTGGTTATTTAAGCACAGATTTAGACTGTGGACATTATCAAATGTTTTTATTGCCTGAATCACTTAGCTGTTATTTCGGATTGTAGTTCTGCACTACTGGTAAAACATATACTAACTTTTGCATTAACAAAGGGAACTATGGGAATAATGTTATAAGATAAAAAAAAACAATATAAAGCATGTTTTATATGATAATCTTCAGTGAAGTCATCTTTGAACTAGAATTGGCAGCTTTTAAACTTCTTAACCAGAGAAAAATTTTAATTAATTTTAAAGGATTCCCTGTCTTTTGGTTTGTTCTAAGCTTAGGTCATTCTTTCAAAAATGATTTTTATTAAATAAAATATCTTAGTTTTGTGACGTTTTAGTTTTTTGCAAAATTAAATTATCGTCTATTTAACTAATCTCAGACGTATGTGCATAAACCTTTAGGTCAACATTTTTTTAAATAATGAGAAATATTTATATGAGTGTCCCCCCTTTGACTGGTAGTGGAGTGTTAGGTATGTATATTTTACTATGAGTTAATACTTGGTATTGCTACACGTGGTTATATTTCTGCAACACTGCTTTTGTTATTTAGAATTTTTTATGCGAAGCAACAGGACACCCCTTGTGAACATCATACGCCTCATCTGAAGAAACGTGTACAATAAAATACTCTGTTTATTAAAATGTCTTTGTTTAAGCAAGCAGTACCATGCACATGAGCATGCATGGCAAGAAAAGGCTGCCAGTATACAGTATGGGCTGTAAATTGGATTGATATAATCTTCAGGTCATTTATTGAGGTCAGCATTGCAGTGATGCAGATGAAAGGACTTGAAGAGGATTATAAAAGTGACTCAATGCTGGACAGAGGACTATAAGCATTTGATATGAGTTGTTTATTATTTTATATTTATTTCATTAAAAAATTTCAAGGACAAACTACTAGTCATTGGACACCTTAAACATTTACAGTTGTGTTTCATAAGTAGGAAACTAGATCAGTGGTCCAAGTTGAACAGATGAAGAAACAAGCCGTGAAAATCACTTCGGTAAGCTTTATCCTGAGAAGAATAAAAGCAGTTCTGATTTTAGTTTTAGTCAAATAAATGATGTTAAGATCAATACAATAAATGAATATTTAAAACAATTAGAAAGTATACTGTTTAACTTTAAATCTACGGTATTGAGCTAGTTTTCCATTTCATGTCACTTAAAATGATAAAAAGAAAAACGTTTCTGCAACACAAATGTGGATAATTGTTTTAAACATCATAAATTATATATACTATACGTCCATAGATTTATTTTTTTATCATAAAACTTATGTGAGCAGCACCAATTATGGCATGATAAAAGTATGATATGTTGTCATGAATTTTAAAAAGTTTTTAACTAGCATATAACTTCTATTACACTATTGTTTTGGGATACTTGATTAAAATTATTTAAAAGAAAACTTTTCATGTGAAGTTGTTTGCCTAAAAGTCTTAAATAAAGTTAAAAAAACAAACATAGAATGTAGCAAACATACATGTTTTTTATGGCAAAACTTAAATTTTATTTAATAAAATATGTTTTTGACATGGATGATTTTGACCAAACTTTGGAGAAAGATCAGCCAATAAGAGTGCAGAATAGATGGATTCATTAAAGATGAGTTTCATCTCAGGGTGAGACCTAAATGAGCTGCTTGATAAAATGAACCCTTTTTTTTGCAAATTCTAGTCAACAATGAATAAATATTACATGTTTTCTTTAGTTATAACAATTCCCACCGTTCCCTTAGTTTTATTTCATATATTTTATGGGACATTTGTTATCTTAAATGTAAAAAAATAGGATTGCATAAGTGAGTTAGTGTCCAAAAATCTTTGATCGGTATTGTACGACTAAACCAGATTAAAAAGTGCTTTTCATTAAGTATATCTGAGACCACAGATGTTAAAGAGACATATTTATCAGTTTTTCATCCGGCCTTTTGTGTTAATATCTGATCCTTTTTTCTCAGTGTCCAGTGGCTGATGGAATGACTGACATCAGGACATTTCTCATGTGACACTGAGAGAGTATCAACTGTATGGTTCTGTTTTTCACAATGTTTCAACCACACAGTGTCTTTCACAGCTTAATTCCAACATGGGCCACTAGAGGACTTCTAACACATAACCAAAGCTCCAAGTTCTCAAATTATGGAAAAAACAAAACCTACCTGTGTTTCTACACCAGTGTAACCTTACTAGGCCTCCTCTGGCTCCCTGTTTCCACAGCAGCGACCTTAAAAGTAGGGGTGGTGGGACCTTGGTCATGTGACCCCATCTTTACCAAAGCCCAGCCCAATGTGGCTGCACGATTAGCTGTGGATCGTATCAATAAGGACCCCTCCTTCTCACACGACATCACGTTTGATTATGTCATCCTTGAAGAGGACTGTGTGACATCACAGTCTCTCGCCCGTTTCCTTGGTTTTTATACACAGGCGTCTGGGTTTATTGGTCCTATCAACCCAGGCTACTGTGAAGCTGCCTCTCTTCTAGGAAAGAGTTGGAATAAGGCTGTGTTTTCCTGGTCTTGCATTGAATATGACCTGGACAACACCCGGAGTCACCCCACTTTTTCCCGCACTATGCCACTTCCCACCCTTGTGTTGCTGAGCTTCATGCGGCATTTCCGCTGGGCACATGTCGGTGTCATATCATCAGCTGAAGATGTCTGGGTGGAGACAGGAATAAAGCTGGCCGATGGCCTGCGGGCACATGGAATGCCTGTTGGCATAGTGGCTTCAGTTGGTAATGACCACACCAGTGTACGCAAAACCCTGGCCAAGGTCAAGAAAGTAAAAGATCTCCGCTGTGAGTTTTTAACATTGCTAATATTGATTCATCATTGTCACCTTAGTGATAGTTCACTCAAAAATGACCATGCTTTAATCATTTACTCACTCTCACTTAGTGTGCCACCGAACACAAAAGAAGATATTTTGAAAAATGTTGTTAACTGGCACAGATTCATTTGCATAGGTTCATTTATTTGAACCATACAAAAGAAGTAAATGGGTGATGCCTTTGCTTGGTTACCAACTTACTTTAAAATATCTTCATTTGCACTCTGCGTAAGTAAGAAAGTCATAGTCTTGAAATGACAAGAGAATAATTGAATGATGACAAAACTATCACTTTAAATTGCAGTAGCCTTTGTATGGGTTATTGTTTATCATTATAAACGTGATTTTTTTTTATAAACGTGATTTAACATGACAACTATTAACCATATGCTGTCTTTGTTGCTTGTAATTGGGATAAAATAAAAGTGGAAAATAATTAAATCATCTTTTATGGCATTAAAAAATACAAGAGTTAACCTAACAGTCCTTTAATAAGTTTTAATAAGGTACATATGATTTATCTTTGAACTCTTTACAATAAACGTTTCATGGTCTTCAAGAAAGAGCTCACAATAATATTTACATCTTTCAAATTATTTATATTACAAAATTTTTCATTTTTGTTTCTCTGTTTTGCAGTGGTCATTCTTTGCATGCACTCGGTGCTGATTGGTGGAACAGCCCAAAAATTACTATTGGAGACAGCATATGATATGCAGATGACAGAGGGTTCAATGGTGTTTGTTCCTTACGATACTCTATTTTACAGTCTGCCATACCATCACGTGGCCCAACCAGCCCTGCGCCACAATAGTAAACTGTTACGAGCCTTCGATGCCGTGCTCACCATCACTATTGAGTCTCCAAAGCATGAATCTTTTTATGATGCTTTTGAGAAGGCCCAGGAGCAAGGAGAGCTGCCCAGGCACATGAAAGCACAACAGGTACATTTACAGTGTTTGCAAGGATATTAAAAAAAAAAGACTAAACTAACCACTGGAAACTATATTTAGTTCACCAACAGCTTTTTTTTTTATTTTTATTATCCAACAGGTGTCCCCATTGTTTGGCACTATTTATTCCTCCATAATGGTCATGGCTCATGCTGTTCAAAGTGTAAAGGCTTCAGGTGAATGGATGTCTGGGGGGAATATTGCCCAGAATGCTCGTAACCTGATGTTGAATGGCTCTAGATATCCCCTACAAGCGAATTCATCGGGGTTTGGCATGCTGGACTACGTGGTGCTGGACACTGATGGTTTTTCAGGGGAGCTGCAACCTACACATCGTATAGAGATGCAGACAGATATGGTGCGCTTTCTGGGTCGGCCGATACATTTTCCAGAAGGTGGACCGCCCAAAACAGATTCTAGCTGCTGGTTTACACAGGGGGTTATCTGTAGTGCAGGTTAGTGGGGTCATTCCCTTCACATAATTTCATTTTATGTTTTTAGTTATTAATAAATTAATAAACTCTCTATGTCATAGGTGTGAACCTGTTCCACATGGTTTTAGTTTTCCTCTTCTGTTTTCTGCTCATCTTCTTTTTGATTGGCTGTTCTTACTTTATTAGGTACTCCTCAATGATACATAGCTAAATTAAATTAATTTGAGATAGGAATTTTAGTAAATGTATTTCTTTGCTTCCTATAGGCGTAGAATTATTCAGATTCAAATGGTGCGAGGTCCTAATAAGATCATGCTAACTTTAAATGACGTTACATTCATCAACCCTTCTCTGAGCAATAAGGTAAGTCTGACAGTCAGAGGCACAGACACCCAGATATAAACTCATGCATTTAAAGAAGTCTTTTTGTTTGAGAAACAGAAGCTGAGCATGGACGACAAGGGCAGTGAGATAAAAACGAGCGAGATTTCAGAGAGAAGCCTAAAGTCTCCATTCTCTGACCAATCGCCGGCCACCTATGAGAATTCTAATATTGCCATTTTTGAGGTAAAGAAAACACTCAAAAGGCTGTTTAAAATAGCTGCACTGATTATAGTTGATGCATTGTAAATCTCATATTTACTTTTATGGTTACAAAAGTATACATGAACATATATATATACATAAACATATTTTACATAATATATTAGTGATACATTAAGAAAAATGTAAAAAAAAAAATGTCAGTATTTTTAAAATTCCACTTAATACTGATTTGAATATAATGGTTTTCTCATTTAACAGGGTGACTGGGCATGGCTGAAAAGACTTCCATACGGAAGCTTCAAGAGAATCACTCCCCATACTAGTGATGTATTTGAGCTGGTTGGTTTTTTGCTCTGATTTTCTTAAGTTAAACTGTACTAGTGATTATTTGGACTGTTCTCTCTCATTTCCATCATGCAAATATTGATCTTTATACTTCAGATGAATGATATGAGGCATGAGAATGTTAACCCCTTCCTTGGCTTCTTCCACGACTGCGGAGTTTTTGCCATAGTAACAGAGTTCTGCTCTCGAGGCAGCTTGGAAGATCTGTTGCTAAATGACGACGTCAAACTGGACTGGATGTTCAAGTCATCTCTTATTATGGATCTTATTAAGGTGATCTTCCTTTGAAATCAAGGAATTGATTTAATGCTTTTACTTAAAAAAGCAAGCACATTCGCAAACATAACCTTTTTTAATGTTGAAGACATAAAATAACTACAATTTATTTTAGTTTTATTGTTACATAAATAGGTTTGCAGTTACTTGAAGATTACATGAAAGCTTATCTGCCTGTGTCCGGTCTGTGTGTGTGTGTGTGTGTGTGCATGTTTCTGGCATGTAGGGCATGAAATACCTTCACCATAGGAGCGTCTGTCATGGAAGGCTTAAATCCAGGAACTGTGTGGTTGATGGGCGTTTCGTCCTCAAAATCACAGACTACGGCTACAATGAGGTGTTTGAAGCTCAGAAATTTCCTTATGTTGAACCTCCAGCTGAGGGTAAGTCTTATATTGAGAAGGTCTGTATGTGTTTGCTTTATTTTTGGTATGCCACCATATTGAATGTATATTTGTAACCTGCAGACCTTCTATGGACTGCCCCTGAGATATTGAGAGGGCCTCACCCTGGTTTATTTGGCAGTCTCCCCGGTGATGTGTACAGTTTTTCGATCATCATGCAAGAGGTGGTAATGCGAGGGCCTCCATTCTGCATGATGGACCAGTCTGTTGATGGTCTGTTGATGATTACAAGTCAATTGACAAAAGAATTGTTGTTTCAACAACTTGAGGCATGCATAACTCCCAATTGTCTTTTATACTAGAAATTGTCCAGAAGGTTCGAAAACCGCCGCCTCCGGTGTGCCGTCCTACCGTGTCCGCGGATCATGCTCCATTGGAATGTATTCAGCTCATGAAGCTTTGCTGGAATGAGCAGCCAGAGAAAAGACTTACATTTGAAGAGATTTTTGACCAGGTTACAAAAACTATTGAATACAAATAAACCGTGAATATGATAAATGATATGTATAAATAATAATATAAAATACAAATAGAAATCATGTACTTTAAATTGATTGGATCACTTTTGTTTTAAAAAATAATCAGATTTGAGATGTCTCTTCTGCTTCTCTTCATCATGTCCTTCGTTCCTTTCTATTACAGTTTAAGAATGTAAATAAAGGGAAGAAAACCAACATTATCGACTCCATGTTGCGAATGTTGGAGCAGTATTCCTCTAACCTGGAAGAACTCATCAGAGAAAGAACAGAAGAGCTGGAAATAGAGAAACAAAAGACTGAAAAACTCCTCACACAAATGTTGCCCCCGTAAGAGAAAAACACATTTTGTTAATATATCCTTACATTTTTTTAGGTGTCAAACAAGTGTTTATGTTATTATTTGTAAATAACTCATTTTAGTGACCACATGTTCAGTCCCTACTGATTTAACATACAATATCCCAGCATAGATTAGTGACAGCATCATTTTTTCTATGAACTCTTGCCTTCTCTAGGTCAGTGGCAGAGGCTCTAAAGCTTGGTGCTACAGTTGAACCTGAATATTTTGACAGTGTTAGTCTCTACTTCAGTGATGTTGTTGGCTTTACCACAATCTCAGCCAATAGTGAGCCCATCGAGGTGGTCGACCTCCTCAACGACCTTTACACTCTTTTTGATGCTATAATTGGCAATCATGATGTCTATAAGGTAACTCCAGAAACAAAATATTAACACATATTAAACAATTTATTTATTGTTTAAATTCAGTTTATAAGCAAATGCATTTTTTCATGTTTGGCTTCCAGGGAAATGTCTTTAACTTTTTGTTTCGACCAAGTGCAATTATAATCCCAAATATTATGAAGATGTTCTGTTAACCATAAAATGTTTCTCTAGCTGTAAAGTAAAACATATACTGGTCAAAAGTTTTGGGACACATACATATGCATTCGAATATATCTACGTTTTAGAATAATATCAAAATAATCAATCAATATGAAATAATACAAAGGGACGTATGGATATTATGTTTTAAAACATAAACAAATTATAAACATGTTATTTTTCATCATCTTCAGTGAAGTCAACTTTTGAACCAGAATTTGAAGAAATGTTTTCATGTCATTTTATTTAGTCTTACCTTGAGAGGCTTTTAAAAGAATTTTAAAGGAGTCTCTATTCTGTACACCCGTTGTCTTTCTCCATTTCACTCATCCATTTTAAAAATGTGTTTTATTAAATTAAATGTAAGTAAAACACATTGAGGTTTGCTGCATTATTATGCCATTCGAGAGTAGTATTTATTTTACTTTTGAAATATTCATTTGCCATTGCCTACAGGTAGAAACCATTGGCGATGCCTATATGGTGGCATCAGGTGTGCCCGTGCCCAACGGAAACCGCCATGCAGCTGAGATTGCAAACATGGCATTGGACATCCTGAGCGCAGTAGGCTCCTTTAAAATGAGACATATGCCTGATGTACCTGTCCGCATCCGGATAGGGCTTCACACAGGTGAGTCAAACAGTTAGGTACAAGATGATATTAGGTGTTCAATGTTTTCAATATTATTTTGTTTTTATTAGGTCCATGTGTGGCTGGTGTAGTGGGTTTGACTATGCCACGGTACTGTCTGTTTGGAGACACGGTCAACACAGCTTCAAGAATGGAATCAACAGGAATGCGTAAGCCTTTCCCACATTAAAACAGACTCAGGTCTTATTAAATTATAGCTTAAAGCCTGGAATGTGAGAAATTTTCCTATATTTTTGGCGTAAATGATCAACATTTATGACAGGTCTTACAGTATGTGTGTTTCTTCAGCGTACAGAATTCATGTCCATTCCGATATTGTGAAGATCCTGTTGAATTTGAAATTAGGATATAAGGTTGAGTTGAGAGCCAGGACTGAACTCAAGGTGAATGTTTTCAAACTATACAAATGTACTTTTACATATACATTTTTTTTTAATTTGAAACTAATCCTCTCTTCTCTGCAGGGGAAAGGTATAGAAGAAACCTACTGGCTAATTGGGAGGGAAGGCTTCAACAAACCTCTTCCTGTCCCACCTGTCCTAAAGTCAGGGTAAGGGAAGGCCTTTTGTGGCCTTTTACCTGCAGTGTGTGTCTTTCCTTTATCTTCTCCAATGTATCTTTCAGGCAAATGGCTCACGGTTTGCAGATGGAGGAGATAGCCGCATACAAGAAGCGGAAAGCAGAAGCACAGCTTGCAAAGAAGAAAAACTGAGGTAATGTTATGCATGGAGAATGTATAACATTACTCAATGTGGGACATTGGGTCAGACGGGGTGGCGGTGGGGGAACAGGACAGTGGGGTATAGAATTTAAGGAGAAGCCGTGGGTCAATCTTTTCCATTATGGTTTCATTCTCCAACAATTACCAAGACTCAGTTCTTCTACTTTCAAGTAGTGTTTCTTTATTAATATTACAATCCTGCTGCTTTTAATTTAGGTAACTCTTTTTGTTTATGTTCGGTAATTTGTTGTGCATAACATTGCATAGCATTGGCTTGATAATCTGTCATTTAATAGTACTGGACTTTTAATGTAATAAACTAGGTCCAAAATTAAATAAATTTCGCTATGGGAATCTGGTTATGTCATTCTTTTTGGTGGTTTTGAATAATCTCAGATATTTTTGTTTGGAAGATTTGTGTCTTGACTTAATAGTGTTTTTAAAAGCACTCTCCTTTCAGACTGGATGACACTTCTCAGATACGGATAGCTGAGTTTTGAAAATGTATCAGCTTTGTTTTCATGTCTATGCCTCTGTTTGTGTATTGTGTCATGTTCTGAATGTTTTGTTTGTTATTAGTGTTTCATGTCTCATGCATGTATATATTGTTACATATATTGACAAGTCTTAGAGTTTGGTTGTCGTCAGTTAAATCATGTAAATGTTTTAATTTTGTATAAGCATTGATACTACATGCATTCTCGAACCCTTCTTGCTTTTTAAAACACAAGCATGTGAAACAAAATTGATACAAAATTTAGCAATGACGTCTTAAGGATGGTGTTCCATCTCTATTTTTTTTGTCTTACAGACCTGAATCCAAAGATTTCAAGGCATTGCTTCAGAAAGCTGTGAGAAAGATCTCCACTGTGCGACAGGTGGCTCAGCTCCCCCAAGCGGATGAAGACAATATCATGATACACCATCACTGATGACCTTCAAATGCCCTTTTGACCCCACACCTGCAGGCATAATAATAGAATAAAGAACTGAAGGAACAAATATGATGTTAACTATTTGACAATGTAAGAAAGTATCATACAATTTAATAAAGTAGAAAGATATAAACTTGGCTTGGAAAAAATGTGTGGATAATAGTAAAAACATTCTACTAAAATAACAAGTGTCCTATGCTTAAAATGTAAGCTATTACTTTCAAAATTCTATAACAACCAATCTATCAACACGAGGGCAGACTGGTGACAGTTGCAACACTTCAGGTTATCAGTGACTGTTTTTAGTGGAAAGCCAAAATATATTAACGTTTTAAACTCACATCTGACAGCGAAAAAAAGCTGAAAAAACTTTGTTTTTGTGTCTTTACAGTTAGATTGACTGTTTTAAGACCACATTGGAAAAACATATTTTCAAGTAACGAGTAACACACCATATTTTGATGAATCTTTACAATAAATTTGCATTTCAAATAAATAAAACAATGTTGCACCGGTACTCACGCCAGAAGTTATGATAACATTTGCTATGTTATCTAGACACAATAGCTTTGACTTGCTACGCCTTTTAAAACTAAGAAGACACTGATTTAAGTTAATGGGTAATTAAGCATGGATCACCTTCGAAACGAGGAGAAAATTACGAAAACTAAAAAAAACTTTTCATTCAAACTTTTAAAATAATCGAAATTTGTTTAATTTGGCCTGAAGTAAATGTTACCAACGTTTTTATCCCAGAAGAAATAATTGGCAAACTAAGCATGTGCAGCCAGAGCATCATCACCCCAGCTCAGGTGTCTCCAACGCGGTACCTGCAGTCCTGGCACCTGGTAGCTCTCATGACCTTTTTGAGGTGCCCGCCATGCACAGGGTCATCAATAAGAGCGGCACATCATGTTCATCAGTGATATTGGGCATCAAATTATTAAGACACAACATATTTTTTTCTCCTTGACTCACTAAATCAAAAGATTAAAGTAGACATTCTGCATACGCCCATTCAACTTAAAAAAGTGTAGTACTTGTATTTGTGCCAGTAAAGTTGGTACATTTATGAACACTTTTAAGGTAAACGAAGATAACAGTTTTTTTTTAATATACCCATCAAGTTGCCCTCCGGATGGTTTCACCCCCTTGTGTGGTCCTTGCTTAAAAAAAGGTTTGTGGCCCCTGCTCAAGCTCATTCCCAATGAGAGATACAAGTCCCCAATCACTGTTGTAGTGATATTCAGTGTGTGCAAAGCCAATATTCTGCAGTGTCAACATCACATCTTTAAATACTGTAAAACAGCGCCATCTAGTTATCAGATCAGTAGATGCAACAGATGGCGACCTACATGATTATGCCATGTGGATTATCCAGTGTTGACACCACTTAAGTGTTTTGAGAGGTCACCCCTACCCAGATTACCTTCTCTCAAGACATGTTCAAGATTTACAAGCAAGTAATGTGCACACATGCATTTAATATGTAAAACGCACCCTAATATCATTACATCAACCAATGATTGATACAATTATATTTTTAATATTTTTAATTAATTTTTATTTTAATATTTTTACGTATATATTAGCACACAATTGTCTTCAAATGTACTATATTTTATTATATTTTATTTATTTTTAATATCTTTTTTACTCGTTAACATCACATGACAACACTGCAAATCCCGACAATTTAAAAAAAAATAAACAGTTTTAAAACACCCGAGCAAATAAATATAAGCAAACAGCGTCTGCCCGCGATAGGATGTCCGACCCATCGGTCAAACGCATCATCCAATGAACGCGCCGCGTCCCATGACGCAATCCGCGTATCGTCATCTCATTGGCCCACACTCTGTCGACCAACCTCCCAGCGAAGTGAAACGCCGAGCAACCCTATTGGCCGCCAGCATTGACGTACCCGAAACGCGCGAGCGCGATTGGCTCACCCCCGTGAGGGCACTTTCACTCACACGTATCGTCCAATCGGACGCCTCGCCTCGCACCCTCCCGAGTGACGCACGAGTCATGTGTTGTTTGTGCTGTGGTCCGTAGTGTACACAGGGTGCGAAGAGCAGATTGGTAGCCCGCTACCGATAATAGTTCGGGTTAATGTCGTCATGTTGCTGCCATTGAGCGCTGGCTGGGTTTGCTTCTCACGCGGTGGTCGGGAGAACATCAACACCGACGCAGACTTCATCGCCCCCCGTCGCCCGAGTAACGGTTTCCCCCGAACCAAAATGGGGTGTCTGTCTGGGAGGTGAAGCGAGTTTGAATGTCTCCCGACCGATGGATCATTTCGCGAACTACGGCAAAACCACAATGCTGATGCTGGACACGCAGCAGCGGGCGGTCGGGTGTAAACCCGCGGGGGGGAACGGTGACCCCTCTGTCGGGGAACCCCCCACTTTACGGCCCCCCGATGACCGCACGAGCGGACAGCCGCAGTGTCACCACGGGCAACACCCGGAGTCGCCGGCGAGGAAGGGTCACGCGCCCTCTCCCAACCGGGCATGCGAGGACTCAGCCCCTAGCTCCTCATCCCCCGCTATATCTGTGAACCCCGGTTCCGATGACGTCAGAAAGTGCGGGTACCTTCGGAAGCAGAAGCATGGCCACAAGAGGTTCTTCGTCCTGCGGGCGTCGGGTCACCTGGGGCCCAGCAGACTTGAATACTACGACAGTGAGAAGAAATTTCGAGGCACCCTGCGCTCCTCCAGCGCTTGTGCTGCCTCGACTGGGGTGGGTGCATCACCCCCGAAGAGGGTGATATATCTGTACCAGTGCTTTACTGTCAATAAAAGGGCGGACTCTAAGAACAAACATCTTATTGCTCTTTATACTAAGGATGAGTACTTTGCAATTGTTGCTGAGAATGAACAAGAGCAGGAGGAGTGGTACCAGGCACTCAGTGAGCTCATGAGTGAGGGCAAGAGAGGGCACCTGGAGGCGGAGGAGATTGATGATGGCTACGGTACTGTAACCCCGGGTACCGACTTTAAAGAAGTGTGGCAGGTCAACGTTAAACCCAAGGGCTTGGGCCAGACTAAAAACTTAACAGGGGTGTATAGACTCTGTTTGTCGGCTAAAAGCCTCCACCTGATGAAACTGAACTCTGAAACGCCGTGCGTCAACCTGCAGCTGATGAACATTAGGCGCTGTGGCCATTCCGAGAGCTTCTTTTTCATCGAAGTCGGCCGCTCGTCTTCTATAGGGCCCGGGGAGGTTTGGATGCAGGTGGATGATTCCGTGGTGGCACAAAACATGCATGAAACCATTCTGGAGACCATGAAGGCACTGAAGGCTTTTGCCGAGTTCAGGCCCAGAAGCAAAAGCCAGTCATCCGGGTCCAACCCGATGGGCTTCATCACCACGCGAAGGCACCTGGGCAACCTTCCGCCCAGTCAGACCGGACTCCAGCGGCGGTCTCGGACCGAGTCCGTGGTTGGAACTCCACCCTGCAAAAAGAGCAGTGCAGCCAGTGGGTATCGATTCCGGACCTCGAGTGAGGGAGAGAGCACCATGAACCGGCCCTTTCGCTCTGTGACGGGTAGCCTCATTCATCTCAACACGGCCCGGGCTAACCTGAGCCGCCACGAAAGTAGCGGCGTGGCCGGAGCACGCTACATTCGTGCCCCGCCGGGCTCTACGTATCATGCCCGCTCGGCCTCGCTGCCAGTGTCACACTTTCCCTCAACCACGAGCCCGGTCAGCATGTCTAGCAGCAGCGGGCACGGCTCTGTGTCCGACACCATAACGCGACCCTCCAGTGCGTCCATTTGTGGATCCCCCAGCGATGGAGGTTTCAACTCTTCTGATGAGTATGGCTCCAGCCCTGGAGATTTTCGCTACTTCAGAGTACGCAGTAACACCCCGGAATCCCTGGGTAACACGCCACCCATCCGCGAGGAAAACTGCTTAAATGACTACATGGCTATGGGATGGAATCGTGATGTGTCTGAAACACGCACAAACGAGGCCCGTGATGAGAGTGCTGATGAAGATTCACGCCCAGGGTCGTTGAGGAGACGGACGCCCTCCTTCTCCAGGCCGGTTGGGGGTGCTGGCGCTGCTGGAGTGGCTGTCTATCAAAAGATGACCCAGACCACCTTCTTGCTGGACGAGGCTGTGAGTAGCTCTTGGGGTGGCAGCGCCCAGACCGTTTCTACCTCCTCTTCCCTCTGCTCTGATTACAGCTCAAGTTCTGAACACAGCCAAGATCGGCCCCCAAGCCTACGCCTCGCAGATGCCCCAAAGGATGATGGGTACATGCCCATGTTAGCAGGTGTGCTTCCTGCCTCCGGCAACGCAGACTACATGCCTATGCAACCAAATATTCTCCTTTCTGCCTCTCCACGTGTGCAAAGTGCGGCTCTACCTGTCCCTCAGCATGTGGACTCGAAAGGCTACATGATGATGGTCCCTGGTAGAAGTGGGGCTAACGTGTCCCCAGTCCCACCCAGCCCTGACCGTAGCAGAAGGGGTGAAAGACGGAGATCATCAAACCGCCCTGCAAATGCAGAATACATGGATATGTCTCAAAACACATCTGCAGGTAATGTCTGAAAGTTTTTAATTTACATTATTATTCCTTGACCAATCCTGTGAACTCTAAATCTAACAACATTTTTCTCTCTTTCCTATACAAAGCTTCAATCAGAGACCAGTTTGAGCATGACGATTATGTCCCCATGAGTTCCCCAGCGAAGGCCGTTTACTTCCCAGCCACCCCAGATCGCAGCAGCAGGTGCCCACCCTCTGAATCTTCACAACATAACGGCTGCACCGACCGGCGCGCAATTCGGCCGAACCGCCTACCCTTGGTAAGGCGGAGTTTGCAAAGCGCCCCGCAAACAGGTGAAGCAGCAGTGCAGCCCTCAAGCCCTGGAGAGTACATCAATATCGAATTCGGGGATCGTCCCACATATCCCACTGGCTCACTGTCCGCTGAAGGCTCCCCATCAAGTTTAGGCAGGGAGCAACGTAGGTCCCCCCTTCCGCAAGACTACATGTCTTTAAGTGTGGATGGTCGTCCACCGAAAAGTCAGTCCCCACGACCTTCATTAGTAGCCCCCTGGAATCCTCCGACATATATCCGGCCCTCCTCATCTTCCCACTGCGGTGGGATTAGCGTGGGTAAACCTGACGACTACACAGAAATGTCTTTTGGAGATGATGAGGAATGTAAGAGCCCTACAGCCATGCTCGAGCACCTGTGCGTCCTGGAGCAACAGTTTTTTCCTTACAGCCCGCCTACTGAGCCCAAGGTTGTCCGTGCTGATCCTCAGGGCAGGCGGAGGCACAGCTCGGAGACCTTTGTCACATCTCCGGGAGCATCAGGTGGAAGTGCACTGGATGTCAATAGCACAATGCCTAGCAACACTCAGCAGGTGGGACGCAGTAAGTGTCTAAACTCTGCGTCTTTTGACAGTGTTTGGACTGACAGTTTGACGTCTGGCAGCGAGGTGACACTGGGAACCTCCTCAGATAGACCCGATTCCTCCTCTGTGAGGTCTGGAAGGACTCTACCTGCGGAACACCAGAATGGCTTAAACTACATCGCCCTGGACCTGAGAGATGACCTCCGGCCCGGAAACGCCCGCTCGCCTTCACCCAGTGTTTCTTCCCCAGAGAACGGTGCCTACGCCAGCATAGATTTAATTACAGCAGCATCTAAAGGTAAGCAGCTTTAGATTTAGTCTTTATAATGACATATTTATCTCATTACGTGTGAGTTAAGTTATTGTGTGCTGTTTTAATATGAAAGTGCTGAAGTGAACATTTATTAAGTGTGTGTGTGTGTCTGTTTATAAGAAATCCATATCTTAAATACTGATCTTCATTTTAAGTAATAAAAAACACAGGTTTAACATAATAAAACATGATAACATAGTAAAAACTATCATAAAATGATAATTAAAATGAAACAAAGAAATCTTGCAAACAATCTTATCATATATTCATATACGGTTTATAGGTTTTAATTTCACTTTCAAAGGATGTTTTTGCAGTAGATTTATGTCAAATCACTTTTTGTTTTTATTAATTTTAATTTTTTTTTTATTTATTATCTTGTTATTTAGATACAGATTTTAGTATTAATATAAATGTTAAAAATACAATCTATCATTTATTGCTTAGCAGACTTGGTTATTGAATCTAAAGTAGTTAAGTATATAACATATCTTCATAGGTAGCTCCTTTCTTGATCACCATTTTTCATTCTTGCTTTGAGTGTTTATTCTCTTTATATCCACTTAGTTTAGGGGCTGTTATGTACTTGGCTGATTGTGTGTGTTGCTGCAGGGGGAGTGAGAGAATGAAGCGTGAGTCAGTGTTCTCAGCAAGCCCCGGATGACTCATTTGTTTATCATAGTTGAAGAAGAGATGGAGGTGTGTGTGTCTGTGAAAGAGGTTGGCTTTAAACATGGGATAACTTTCTAGCATCTTTCCCTTTTTTTGTTTTTCATCCCCTTCCCTGTTGTGCATGCATGACTCAGGTGATGACATACAGGACACAGCCAACTAGCTACAGATATAGACTGCTGGGTTCAGCTGTAACATTTTTTGCATGGCATGTCATTGGTTGAAGGCTTTATGACATGTTGATGCAATGCCAGTCGGCTGGTAGACGCCTCCAATACAAAACTTTGTTAAAGTTGAAATGAGTTCACTCACAAATATAAATTCGGTTGTTATTTACTCTTACTCTTGTTATTACAAATCTTTATGACTTTCTTCCTTCCGCAGAACAGAAAAATATTTTTTTAAGTGTTGGTTACTGGTTTTGTGTCCATACTATAAAAAGGAATAAGTGCCACCAACTTCAAAAAATCTTTTGTTTTCTGTGAATAAAAGTCATACAGGTTTGAAATGAAAGAAGTTGATGACACAATTTTCATTTTTGGATGAACCTTTAAAAAACTTTTTAGCCACTATTGCCGAGAGATGAACACTCGAACAACATCAGCACCAGCACAGCATCCTGCGTAATAAAACTCAACTTAGTCCCAAATGTGTACACCAGAAGTTAATGTTGCTATGTCAGTCTGTTACAGAAACAACAAACAGGAATGTTGACATTTCCACATAGTATCTTATCAATAACATTAGGTTGTCACTGTATGTTAAGCTGACAGAGCAGAAACATTAAAACATAACCTTTTCCCTTCATATATATGTTTGATGTATAAGCTCTATATTCATGTCCAGCTGTTAATGTTTCAACTTCCAGTTGCCTTCCGGAAGTTGTCATCAGATCCTGTAAAAAGTTAACCTGTCTGTGTCTTTGTCTGTTCATTCTGTTCTTCAGGACTGCCAGAACAGGCACAACACATATTTGGAGGAATGCTTGCAACATTTCTTGGACCGCATTGACCACCTAATAGAAATAATTACAAGGGTAGTACCCAAAACTGTTTGCTGTCTTACATTCTTCAAACTATCTCATGTTTTTAACAGAACAGAAAAAAGTTTTATTTTTCTTTATATGGTCGCGTTTGCGGTCCAATAAATGTTGGGTTGTAAGCATTCTATCAAAAGAAAACAATCTCTGTGTTCATCAGAACAAAGACATTTATACAGATTTGGAACAACTCAATGTTGAGTCATTGATGAAAGATTTTATTTTTGAGTGAACTATCGCTAAGTACCATAACCTTGGGCATCTTTATTTCTCTTTTGTTGCCAAGTATTGATACCTGGCGTGAAGAACAGACAGTGTCATGTTTCTACATGCTTTGTTAGTAATTTGATGTGGCTTAATAGGTTCAGCTTTTTGCGGCACAGGACATGTGCTTGAAGATAGGCATCAGTGCTGAAAAATGCAACTGTGTTCATCCACCTGCAGCAAATATGACTCAGTGGAGTTCTTATTCCCTTATCTGTACCATAGTTAAGCCATTCATTTTTTGCATATTTACAACGTATTCCAAAACAATGCTACAACGAAATGACAGTACTCGAATATGGTAATTTTCCAGTTCCAAAGTATCGCTATGGTGTTGCTATCTGATTTCATCACCATGGTACCATGGCACTGCCATAGTCCTTTTCTAAGCATAGCTCCTTATTTGGACTTCCTTCAGTGAAATAGTTTCTCTTTTACCATCTCTCATCATATCCATAAAGAAAGTAAAAGCACTCTTCTAGTGCTGACAGAGAAATACTCAAACAACATCAGCACCAGCACAGCATCCTGCTCAATAAAATCAACTTATGACTACATTGAATCAAAAACCTTTGTCATGTTGACCATAACGGCTGATGCTTGAAGTGATTGTTCACCCAAAAATGAAAATTGTGTCATCATTCACCTACTCGTCATTTTAAACTTTTGTGACTGAATTTGTTCAGCAGAACACAAAAGAAGATATTTTGAAGAATGGCGGGACCAGGCACCTACAATGGTTTTGTGTCCCCCCAAAAGAAGTAAATGGATGCCACTGGTGTTCGCTTACAAGTGTTCTTTAAAGTATCTTCTTTTATTTTCTGCAAGAGAAAAAAGTAAACTGGTTTTAAATTTAAAAGAGGGTTTATAATGGTATTGGTTTAATGCTTTGAGTTGTATTCGTTTAGGAATTCTAGGGATGTAAGCAAAATAGAAGTATAAAAAAATAAAAGATTTATTCTAAATTTACATTTAGGTATTTAGTAGTTGCATTTATCCAAAGCCAAGAACTTTTGAATCAACGTGAAGCTTTCTTCCCATAACTAATTTTGAATGTTTTTACATACAACTACATATGATTCTATTTATTCATTTATTATTATATTATATTGTATTGTATCACCAGTTTTCTCCCTTATGGAATATCATACATTAACCGTGTGCACTTACCTTTACCTCCTCTTACCTGAGAAATCACAGCTGTTGGTAGACTATAGCAAGGTAGTCCCTTTTCAATCAAAAACTAGGCAATCAGAAACACTGTCTTTGAATTATTTTGTGTGTTTGTTGACATGTTGTGTGAGATCTTTGGAGGGAGGTGTTAAGAAAAGTTGTCTGTGTGGTTGTAGAAAAATTCATAAGTTTCAAAAGCATTTCACATACAGCACTTTTAACCTCAAGTGCAGACGGGTCAACTGTGTACGTGGTAACTGGCACGTTAAGATAAAGTTTTGACTCTGCTGGTACCAGGGCCTGTGTGAATATGGGGTATGTACGCTCTTTGTGCTGTTGGAATGTAAATTAGCCAGCGCATAACTACACAGGAATGCGCTTCAATCACGACACGGATGCGCTTAGAGTTCGCTCTCGGACTTTCAGAAATCACGAGGTAAACAGCCAAGGTAGCAGAGAACAAGAGAGTTTGCTCTACGTAAAGTCATCACAGATCATCAAAATGAGCAGACAAAAGTCAGGAATGGCTATTTTGGGGTCCTTATGTGTATCTCATATAGTCATGTCTGATTGCAGGCCATGTTTTGCTATAGTGGATCTGTAACGGATGAAATGGCTGTACAAAAGAGTGCTTTAGTTTCAAAGTGTAACTAAAGTGTTATATCTAAACTTTTTCATTCCTTTTAAGATAAGTGTAGTTTTGTATGAGGAGAGTTGTTTTCAGAAATTTGCAGCAGATAAGCTGAGCTAAAGTCAGAGGCATCATGCCCTTTCTGTACATCACTTATGACTATATTTACAGTGTTATTTTGAGAGGGCACCTTATTTACGACCATGGCATGTGCTGAACAGTATTGCTCTTATTGCAGGAAATGAGGACCAAAGGTAACAAGATCCTCTTCCTGTGTTAAACTGTTTAAACATGCACGCACGCACGCACGCACGCACACACACACACATACATGCACAGATTATTTTTTTAAACCAAGTACAGGGATCAACCAGGACACCAGGACTCTTTTATTACATTCAGATAAAAGGGTTTTATTTATTAGTGACATTCTCATTGTCTTGTTGTCTTAACATGATAAATAACAACAGGAACTTTCCCATTTACACTATCACATACTAACTTAAAATTATTAAATAAATCAAAATGGAACTATGGCTATTATAAATAATAAAATAAAGCATGTTGTATTTGATCTTCTGCGGTGTAGACACCTTTTGACTAGAATTTGCAGAAATGTTTTCCCGTCATTTAATTCTCAAGGTCTTACCCTGAGAATTGTAAAGGAGTCCCTGTCTATTCTGTGCTCTTATTTTTTTTTCTTTAATATTCATTCAGATTCATACATTTCAAAAACATATTATATTACATAAAATGTACATTTTGTTATAAAAAAACATGCATGTTTGCTAAATTATATTTTTGTGTCGTTTTCAGCGTTTTACATAAAAGTGTACCAAAACTTTTGACCGGTTGTGTAATATCAGAATCCAATGTTAGATTCATCTGCCTTATGCCTTTTCACGCCATCTTTCACACCATGATTTATATTTTGAGCTGACGTGTTATGCTGCCAGATAATATTGTTTGTCAGTCATCGTGAATGACTTGCAGCATTTAGAGTTCAACCATCACTAGTTTACTGGTATATCGAGTTACTCATCTACACTGAGACTGAAACTTTGACCTCATACACAAGCAAACAGATTTCTCCCTAAAGAGACCTTCACCCCATGTTTGTGTGCACAGTGATTAGTGGATCAGTGATAGTTGGGCTGTTATGATTCCTTTAAAGGGATAGTTCAATAAAAATGACTGTCAGCTTTTCATTACAAACATCTGTGATTTATTTCTTTGGCAGACACATTTATTCAAAGCCATTTACAAATAAGGAAGCATTTTACTTTTTTTTTCAGTTGATCAGAAGAGGAGATAATAGATGGAAAGTTAACAGAAAGTCCAGCATCAGTCGCCATTTACAGTATCAACTAAAACTGAATTGAAAGTTTATAGTAGGTGTGCCTTATAGTCTCTATAACATTCTGTGTCACAGAAGAGAGACATAAATGCATTTCTATTTTTGGGGAACATGACTCAATTTACACTTATTGTCCTTTTGCTTATCAAACATGTTAGAATGCGTTTATAGTTTAGCCAGCAGTGTGCTATGTAATGCAGCTTAGCACATGCTCAGATCTTCTGTCATTTGTCCGTGAGAGAACTACATAAGGCCTCACATGAGCTTTTTAAAAACCTATGGACTCAAATAGGTTTGAGAGATGACAGGAATGTTTTGGTCCAGAACATGGCTTGCTGAGCTTGAGAGTCTCATGCACGTACACAAAATCACGATTAATGCAAATACAGCACATCCATCGCATCTGGAGGTTGATAGTTTTTAAACAAAAATATATAGAGTCTACTATCTTTTAAAACGTGTTTAATAGATGCATATTCAGTGTAGAACTAAACTACACATAATGCTAAAGAGAAAACGATCCACCAGTCAAAGTCAAGGGTCATTGAATAGCTGGGTTTACGTCATACCTATAATGATAACTAGACGGAAAATCAATGAGATTACTTTAAAAACTGTTTTTTAGGGCTTTTTACCCATTATTCTCAAGAGAAAGCGACCCACCAATCAGAGTCAAGGATCATGTACATTATACTGATAATGTTTTTAAAAATCATGCTTAATTTAGATAAAACAAAAGTGGTGTTCACATTATGACTATAACGAAAAAGAAGATGATGTCATTGATATTTAATTCAGAACTATTTTGTCGCTATATTGGTAGTGGAAACAATTTTTGCTATATTACCCATAGTTCTAAAGAGAAAGCATTTCACTTATGAGATCTAAAGTCTTTCACATTATATTGATAAACGTTTTTTAAAATTATTCTTCATTTATTTACCGGGGTTCACATTACAATTATTACAATATCATTGAGATCACTTTCAGAACTAAATTTTATAGCTGATGAACTATTAAACGTAATGTGTTATTTGTTTGGCTTTGCAAAAAAGTTTGACTATGAATGATATAAAAGGTTGGTTATAATATATTTACTGTTCATAAAAATCTGAGCAAGCTTGCAAAAGAAATGCTTTACCTCTCTGACACGAGCGTATCTTCAGCCTTCAGAGAGCATTAAACCTTCGGGAATTAAATCAAGAGCACTAGCAGTGGATCATCTACATTCAGTCGTCTTAGTGTGTTTTCTTTGAAATTTATTTATTTATGTTCAGAGTTTGAAATTGTTTGTGGCTTAAAATAAACTCAAATATCTTTCCACAGTCAAGGCCATTGGCAAAAGTTATGGTTGCACTTTAACTTTCCTCTTAATTATTGTAATCGTGATTAATTTATGCCATGTTTGTTTTATTATAATATGCTTCTTGGCAACCACATCTTTTTTTCACTCTCTTAGTGTCGCTCACTGCTGCTGCCTATAGACTCAGGTTCAGTAAGTGTAGTGAAGATAACTCCATTTAGCAAAGCAGAAGTTAAACCTTGTGTGACATTTCATGTGAAAAAGAAGCTTCCCTTTTAAAACATGCTCCTATACATAAGCCCACAAACACTTAACACGTTTGTCTATGTTGTTCTTGTCCAATTGTTGGCGTCTTACCTCAGAAGTAAACTTTTTGTAATCTCAAACAGAATGTACAACTTTGAGTCGTCCATAAGTATAAGAAAGTGCAAGAAAAAAAGAATTAATCAATGTTTGCGACTTTAGTCTTTATTGTAGTCTCAGTGTAATGTGTTGTCTTGGTGTACATTCACTGACAGATTGACTACAGAAACTTGTTCTGTAAGCATGACTAATCATTTGGTGAACATAACCACAATATACATATTATAAAAGCTAAATGTGTATATATATATATATATATATATATATATATATATATATATATATATATATATATATATATATTTATATATTTATATATATATATATATTTATATATTTATATATATATATATATATATATATTTATATATATATATATATATATATATATATATATATATAGATATAATACATTAATTTTCACAATAGATGACAATGCATATGTAAAAAAGAGTACATTTCATAGGTTTATCTGCCAGTGATGTAAGAGACTCCCAATGGGGGTGAGGGGCAATCCCGGTGTCGCACTCTGGCAGAACAAGCCCTAAATTAGGTTGGAAAGAGGGAAAGAGGGGCAGCAGTGCTTCGATCATTGTTCCGCTTATAGCGCCAGTCTGCTGTGGCATTGCACTATGACATGCCTGTGATCTGAGTGTGGTGACTTTGGATGCCCATCGTTATGTGTTGGAAGCTCGCTTTTTCAGAGTTTAGGTCACAGGCTGTGTCATTTCTCTTTACAAGTGGAAAAATATAAAAGAAACTACTTTGATTTGTTATATACCTTTTTTGATGCAATTTTTATTGTTATGTTTAAGTACAATGTATAGCATGTATTTATAGTTTTTTTTTTAAATAGGTTAATTTAATTATGTTTTCGGAGACAATGTAACTTCCACCATGGCAATCCAAAGGTGTAGTTTGTTAATGAAGGCATCAAAGCAGTGTTGAGCCTGGAAAAACAGCCTTCACTTTGAACAATGAGACAATGAAAGGGCTGTGATGTGCCCCTCAACAAAATTACTATAGGTCAAAAAGCCCTTTTGTCTGTGGCATTGCCAGGCTCAGAACAGTCCAGTGTACAACCCCACTGCCCACCAGTACCATCAGTCAAAAGTGAAGGGCACTTTGTTTGATTTCAAGACAGGAAATAGTAAGCTTGATGTTCAATTCAGATCCATTTATTTTTCATGTTTTTTTTTGCAGTTTTACACTTACGCAGAAAAGACATTTGATCAGAAAAAAATGTGATATTAAAATAGAAATGTTATAAAATAAGAAGTATTATTGCACATCTAAATGAATATAAAGATAGAAATGTAAAATGAGAGTGAATTGTTTCCTCTTTATGTAATAGTACAACATAATTTACAAGCACAATATTGGGAGGTGTGATGACGGCCTGGTCACCACCATTCTATTTTGAAAACATTTGGAAACTTACATGGGGAAACTAAATTGGTCACTCGCAATGTTTTTATTTAGTTTATGAATGTTTTATTTACGGTTAATTAAAACATTTAGGTATCATAGCTTGGCTTATATTTAGCTAAACATGCAAAGAAATTGATGGTTTTGATAGTTACAATATTAGATTTTTTTATTAAAGATTTTTAAAGTTCTATTAAACTGTCAGTAAAAGCTTTATTATAATGTTTCGGAGTAGATTTTATGAAAATAAGTAAAATATACTTTATGAATAATGTTTTGGTTTTTAAGCTAAACATACGAAAAAATAGCATTAAATGTTGTTGTTAACGTTTGAATCATTTTGTTTATTTTAATGAAACTCATTAGGAAGTTAATCCAACTCAAATAAATAAGTTTGAGCTACCTACATTTATTTTATGTATTAATTTAGTGCTATAACTACACAAATATGTTTGGTTGATACAACTAACTTTAAGTGTCATTTTTAGAAGTTTTTTTTTACTCGTATAGGGCTTCTCCAGTTGTAATGGTAAATTAGGGCACCATTTATTACCAATGGTCATCCATGTGCATTGACAGAACACACCACAAAAGGTGATGTGTGTTTTCCTGTGGCCATGTTTGGTATTTATGGGTGATTTGTTGGGTCATTCAATGTGAAGTGCTTCAGGGCATCTTAATCATATGAGCGGGCTCTCTGTGCCAACAACGTTACTGTACGAATGACGTCTGTATTAGAAGGTGACATCCTATAAAGGTTCACCTACAAAAAAAGACTCCCACTGGGGGTGAGGGGCAATCCCGCTGTCGCACGCTGGCAGAACAAGCCCTAAATTAGGTCAGGAATGAAAGAGGGGCAGCAGTGCTTCGGTCATTGTTCCGCTTATAGCGCCAGCCTGCTGTGGCACTGCACTATGACATGCTTTTTATCTGCGTGTGGTGACGTAGGTGGAGTTTGGTGTCTGCAGAGTGACGCAAATTGTGTTCCATTGGAAGCTGCTGTCCATTTTTTGGAATAGTTGGTATGGATCAGATCTCCTTGTTTCCAGTAAGGTGGTTATACTACCTAGATTAATCCAACTGGACGGGTTTAAAAATTGGTTGGATGGTGGGGACCTGAGCTGTTTCAATGTGATGGCGAGAGAATGTTTGATCTAGAGACGTAAGAAAAAATTGAGACATTTTTTTATTTCCTTTCAGTTATTTAAAATCTACACATGAACGATTGGTCAGTGGAGCACAAAATATGTTTTGAGAATTAGGTTTGTGCGATGAAAGGCCCAATATTGTTTGGTAACAATTATGTTTTCCAGAGGAAAGTCATATAGGTTTCGAAAGACACAAAGGAAATATTTTCCTTTTTGTGTGAACCATCATCCCTTTAAGACACATTCTTTAAAATTATTTTTTTTATGTAATTGAGGATTGTAAAACAAAAAGAGTATTGCACATACACAGGAGCAGTCAGATTTCCATCTTATTTCAAGGTTTTATGTACATAATGATGTACAGCCTGTAGCCACACGGTCCATAAGCTCACAAACTTTTTGAACACATTTTTAGGTTGATTTGAGTTCATTTTTTCCTTAAGTGTTTTGGATTGGTTATTTATGTTCGTTACAATCAACAGTATCAAGGCAGGGTTAATCCAGGAAGAATTGGGACCTTTGGTAACCTACTGGACCTACCCTCCACTTTAAACAATGAGACAGCAGCATTCCTAGCGCTCTTAATGGTCTCGGAGTGTTTTTTGCCCCACCAGCATTGTTAGGTCAAACAAAGCTCTTTATTAAAGACATCGCCCATGTGTACTGGGGTCAAACCAGTTCAAACTACAACCTAATACCCATCAGATCTAAAACAGCTTAGATAGGGTAATTGCATGTAAAGGGAGGATCTGGGCTGAGAATAATGCAAGAATAATTTTTCTCACATTATACATTCATCTCACTGATTTTACATTTTACATATCATAATAGTTTTGTCATTTTATAGTTGTCCTCTGGTCATTTCAAACCTGCTTGTCTTTGTTTTATCAGCAGAACACCAAAGAAGATATTTTGAAGAATAATCCCATACAATAGAAGTGAATTGGTACCACTGATTTTTGAACAATATTCTTAGAAAAAAAAAATCTTATTTTGTGTTCTGCATAAGAAAAAAGTCATATAAACTATAAAAGACAGATTTTTCATTTTTGGGTGAACTATCATTTTAACCTGTACTGTACAGGTTTGATTTCCTCTAGGTTTGATTTTCTCTATATAAACACAAACATATTGACTAAGTCATTAAAACTGTCCTCTCTCTCTTTCTTTACAGATTGAAGAGGGTTCCATCAGACTCCTGCAATGATGCCGGATATCGTGATAGCCCTGAGCACACAACCCAAAATGACACTGCGCTACAAACAAACAGCATCCAGAGTTTTGTTTAATTGACTTACATTTCCAAATGTGCTGTCTTAGAGCGACTCCACGCGCTCCGTCTCATATGAGTTCAATGCTTCATTGCGATATGTATGGCAACAATTCATTTGCATTTAAAAAGGGAGTTCAGTTTATGAAGACATCATAATCCAGTCCGATTCGGACAGGTGCATGCTGTTTACAAGCACCACGAGGATGTACAAATTGTATTTATTTCCTTTAAGGATTTCAGGTGCAATTACAGATCTTAGTGTTAATGTTTACGGTTTGCTTATGAGAGAAAGCATATATCGGGACGGAGCGGATATAAACCATATGGCAGTAGTGTCTTTTTATGAATGTCTGCGTTAAGTCCTCACTTTATATTTCACGCACAATTTTGGGCCGTAGAAACCTCCTCTTTATACTGTCAACACTGTTCGATGTGTCAGGATAGTCATGATGTTGCATGGCTTGCCCTGTGCTGACTGTGAAACCCAGGGTTGTTTTTGCACTGCCTTGTTGGCATGTGGCACAGCCCGAACATGGGCCTTTCATCTGTCTTACTAATTTTCAACCAGCATCAACTTCTCTTTGACCTGTGACCTGAAGAGAGAGATAGAGAGGAAGGGGTAGGGGGCAGTGAACAAGAGGTGGGGTCTATTCTGGGAGAACCCAGGATGCCAGATGAAATCTCTACCAGTACGCCGGAGTTGGTGATACCAATTAGTATACTTTACTTAGCAGTAGTTTCTTCTTGGTTCCCATAATCGAAGGCCCTTTGCCACTCGGTACAAACAAACAGCACAATTGGCGGATACAAAAAGCCCAATTCCGTCTGTGTGAATCAATGCGCATACAGTTGGCAATATAGAAGGGTCTTCTTGTCCGATTATTAAATTGCGTAAATCTGAGTTTTTAAGCTTTAAAGATTTATAGTTTAAAAAATGTCACAACATTTCAATTTTATTTTATTTTATAATCCTTTTTATTTTTCATACATTCTTCTCTGTATTGCATGTTCTGTTTTATTTGGTACAGGAATGGTACAGTTCTCGGGTCAACCACAGAACTCTTTTTGATTGCAAAGGTATGCTGGAGAAAAGAGCGATATCGAGAGAACATGCACACTGATTTTCAGCTTTGGTTGAATTGTCTTGCTCACAATAAGAGCCTTTTTATACTAATACACCTTTACTGCAAGTTGTTTCAAACAGCGGAATTAAATGTGAATCAAAAAAACGATATGGTACAATCTTCATTGTTATCCTGCCAATGGCGTGACAGTAAACTTTGTTCTAGCACATCCTCGCCATCCAAAACTTGAGACCCAGATTGCCTCGTGATGAAAATTATATTTTTTAAATGAAAAAGGGTACAGAATAGTCTTTTGGGAGATATTAGTGAATTATTTGTAACTGAGACCTTTTAGAGTGACAAAGAAACAAATTCATGTCAAACGAAAGCTTTAAATCAGCCAAATTGTTATAAGCTCAACTTGTATGTGAAATCAGCATTTGCTAATGTATTTGATCAAGTTGATAGTTTTTTTTTTCATTGAATTGCCATCTTTGAGGTTAAATTTCCATTTGGAACTTGATTCAAGTGATTATATGGTACAGATGTGCAGTGGTGCAGCATTAACGTGTTTTCTCCTTGTTTTTTGTTTATAGTTTTAACAGCTTGGCTAATCTTCTTTGGAATGTTTTTCAAGACCATTTGTTACTTACTTTGGGCATCCCCTTGCTTGTGTAGTCTTGTAATTTGTCAAACGTCTGACTAATGTTTCGGTACACTCATGTTTTGTGTGCCATTGTTTTTCAAGTCCAAGCTTGACAGGTGTCAGTTCAGGTTGGAGGTCAACCCTCCAGAAACCTGAGAAGATTTTAAAAAAGGAAAAAACTTTTGTCATCTTTTTATGGCTGTGTCCATGTGTACATACTGATGCTTTATTTTATTTTGTTTCTGCATTTGATTGACATTTCCTTTTTCCTCAGGTGGGAAAAAGAGAGTGCCAGCAGTGAAATCATTCAAGCATTGCTTGGTGTTTGTAATCTTTTTGTTTTTGCTTTCAATAGAGCTATTGCAATAAAAGTTCCTGTAAAAATCTATCGCTGTTGAGTTTGTTTTTTGTTTGGAGAATAAGAGGTTACATTCAACTCTAAAATTATATCACCATAATGCAAACTAGCAGATTGTATTATCACCCAATTAGAAAATTCAATGTTTGCATTTAAGTAAATCAAGTGCCTTCTGTTTCCAGATACATAATGTGCAATATTAATATAAACTTTTAAACAATAACAGAGCGGAACACATTCCGATCACAAACACGTTTATACTTGTCTTTTCTATCTCTGTATGAGAGCAGAATCAACACACAGATGGGTGGCATTCAGTTGTAGAAAATAGTTCAACTTTTGCTTCAGAAAACGGATCCTAGTGGGAACCGTATTTCTCCCTACTGCTTTTGTGTTGTAATACAAACCTGATATGTTAGTCAGGAGCATAAGAAAGAAAGTCTCCATAGAGTTCTTCACTACATAAAACATACAAGATTGCACCAAATACAAAAATAAATAAATAATGGAGGGACTGGAGTTTGCCAAGTCTGTGTTCACCTTTAGAATGGTTCCTATTATCTCAATCCAAACATTTGATATGAAGTTTATACCGCGAGAGTGAAGCACAGCCAGACTATTGGAAGAAAATATTTGTTCTGGAATATGTGAACTTTTCTTATTTTGTCATGGACTTTGGTTGGAATGTGAAGAATAATGTCCTCACATGCATGCGTCATTAGATGCTTACAGTTTCAAGACACACATTTGAGTGTATGCATTCACCATTGCATTCCTGTAAGCGGTGTCAGTAAGAAGCTTGAGGAAATTAAAGAGGATAAGTGACCGTTGCAGTTGAACTTTCAGTGGGGGGCAATCGCTTTCCCAGAAGCTTAGAGCTTATTTACTTATAAGCACGTAGCAAAACACTGGGAAAGGTTTATCACTTTCAAGACTACTGAATAAATCCTCTGACGCGCATTATAATGTTTGGAATGTTTTTCTTTTTAAATAATGGGCTTAATTGGATTCTCTAGTAGGTGTGTGATACACTTTCAGGACTACTCGTGACATCTTGACCTTAAGTGCATTAGGTGAGGATTTGATGAAGGCCTTTGACTGATAGTTCATCCCAAAAGGAAACAATGTTATCATTTACGTATCCTGTTGTTATTTCAAACTTATACAACTTTTCTTCTGCAAAACAAAAAAAAGATAATTTGAAGAAAGTTGCCCGGAAAGCAGTGAAACCCGATTATGTTTATTGGTTAACAGCATCTATCTATCTGTCCGTCAGTCCGTCCGCCGTCCAAACAAAAGAAATGACAAATAAATAATAAAAACAATTAACTTTGTATACAGTGGAATATATGTTATTATAGAAAAAAGAAATGTCCTCATAAGATCCTACAGGTAAATGATTATTTTTAAAACCAATAATTCTATGCCATCAGTCTGAAGATCTTTTGTAGCACCTTTTTAGAATGCAACTACCTGGCACTTATTAATATACGCTATCACTATATTTGTTACATTTTTACTAGATTAATAATCTTGGTTATTTACATCATGATTATTGTCAAGACGAATATATGGTGACACTCCCACATCATTCAATAAAGTATTAACAGCAAATGTACCCCCCAAAAAAGATTGATTGTGAATGATGGAGATGTTTCAGAATAGTAAGTCATTAGTGCAATGTCCAAAAGCATCGCCCTTGGCTGCATGACTGCAGAATGCAGAAGGGGAACCCTAGAATCTGATGTTTCTGCGTCAGTAGCGGCTGAGGTTTCTTTCATCAAGCTTGGTTCATCTGAGGTGAGTGCATGTGTTTGAATGAGGGATGATGGTCAGGGTATCTTCTGTATGTGGATCATGAATTCATTGGCTAAAGAGACCGCAGAGCAATTAGACATCCAACACTCTAGGGATGTAGTATTTTCTGCTAGCTGCTCGTGTTTCAAAACAGACGTTAGCAGGGCTTCCTTTTGAGCCCCCATTAAGGAAAAGGTTATTCTCTAAACCATGCAGGCCATCTGGTATCATCCTCGAGGGCAAATTACCTGGAAATACAGCCGAATTTATAAGTGTCACCGTTCTCCGAATCCTTCCATAGACACTTACAAAAATAAACACACAACATTTCAATATGTATTCTTCGGTTTAAGCACACTTTATGTGGTTATACGTTTATAAAAGTATACTTTTAGTCGAACAGTTTAGTCTATTTACTTGTATTTACAAATGAGAGAGAATTTAAAATTTTGTCTAGGAACTGGACTATAAGAACACTCTTAAAAGTGCTGGTTTGTTGGTTTGACCCATGGGTAAGTATTGGACTAAACACACTGCCGGGTTAAAAATAAGCAAGTGGTGGGCCAACTATGGGTAAAAACAAACAAACTTTTTTTAGAGATTAATCTGCAATATTCAGAAAAAGTGGACACTTTATTATTCATATTTATATCTTGGGCCACAATTCAGTTACCAGCAAGAATCAGTCTTCGCCCTTTATTCTACTTTGTTCCATGTATGACCCACCTCAATATTATTGAAGAGCTTGGCTTGGCCATTGTCCTTCAATCATACGTCATAACACAACAACTTAATTTGATGTCTCTTAAATCAACTTTTGTAGTCCTGTCTACCTCTATTTAGCTTAAGACTCAGCCATCAACCAGTCTGGACTGGTCACAAGTTGCTAGAATTTGAGAGTTTGCAATAATGGGACAGGGTTAAGGAAATGAACTAAACATGGAGACTTAGAGTGATAGTTCACCCAAAAAAATGAAAATTGTTTCATCCTTTACTCACCTTCTTGTCTTTTGAACCCGTGTAACTTTCATTCTTCTTTGGATAGCAAAGAAGATATTTTGAAAAAGTTGGCAACCGAAAACCAGTGGTACCCATTCACTTATTTTTTATGGACACAAAACCAATGCAAGTGAATGGGTTGTTAGTTAGAAACATTCTTCAACTTTTGTGTTCTGTATAAGGATGTCGTACATGGTTTAAATGACAAGAGGGTGAATAAATGTTGCAGTTCCTATTTTAGGTTAAATGATATTACAGAAATTGAAAACAAAGGCAATGAAGAGCAGCTACACATTGTTTAAAGATGTGAATGTAGAGTTTATATGTGTATATATAAAGAATTCTTTTCCAAAACGAATAAGTGCCAAATAAAAAAAATATGAGTTTGTAATGCAATTTTGTTGCGTATTGAATCTATTTTCTGCTCTATTAGTGTTTCATTTCAAGTCACAATATTGTCTTGTTTATAATGTACTTCAAGATGCAGATTTTTTCCAAAACGCTATACATCTCAAACCTGTTTTCAGCCTAAATGTGATATGGCGTCTCAACCATCTGTTGTTTGTTCAATGCAACCCAACATGGCAATGCTTTAAAGTGTTTGTTTGTGTTAAATCTTTCAACATGAGAGCTTTAAACCCAAATAACAAATTTATTGGCCTGGGTGAGCCAGTAAAACCGACAACAGGGTAAAAAAGACAGACTGGACATTTGCATTTATTTGATTTTTGTATATTTAAAAAATAAATAGCTAATGTCATAGATTTCATTTCATGTTATCTTGTTTTGGTAAGACAAAACACACACATTTTTATAACCAAAAAGATGGATTTGTAAAATTTTTTATTTATAATCTATAATTTTGTTGACTTATTTATTGACTTATGATAACTGTTGTTTAACATTTTCAGACTGAGTCGACAGACCATATTAACTGGATAAATTGTATATTTACAAAATGTATGAATCCAGCTAAAAACAACATAATTGTAATAAAATGAATAACTATTACAATTGTTAAAAAGAGATCTTCATATATTTGGCAGTTATGAAACAGGGTGAAAAATAAGAAGATAGTTTTGCCCTATGGGTAAATAAACTATATTGCCAAAAGTATTCGCTCACCTGCATTGACTCGCATATGAACTTAAGTGACATTCTATTCCTAATCCATAGGGTTCAATATGATGTCTTCATAGCTTCAGCTTTAACTCTTCTGGGAAGGCTGTCCACAAGGTTTAGGAGTGTGTTAATGGGAATGTTTGTCCATTCTTCCAGAAGCGCACTTGTGAGGTCACACTCTGATGTTGGACGAGAAGGCCTGGATCTAAGTCTCTGCTCTTATTCATCCCAAAGATGTTCTATCGGGTTGAGCTCACTTTTTACTACAATACTAGAAAAAAAAGGTTTTGTTGTGTTTAGCATAAAATTAAATATTTTGATCAAAGTAGGTCAAGAAAATGTTCATGGGTAATCTTGACACCCATTTTTTATTCCTACCATGGAGGCTGCTTCTATTGGTTCTTCAAAACTAACAATTTAATACAGTTTTGTAACATCTAAAGAGTAATTGAAGACAGAATTTACATTTTTAGGTGAGCTATCCCTTTAAGAATTATACTAAGTGCAACACTGTAATTCCTGTGACACAATACTTCTCCTAGTGGTAAACATCATGAACTTCATGCATTATGCAAAAATGACCTCTTGCATTTCTGAGCCAAATGTGACCTGTAAAAATAACCAACAATTATGTCACAACCCTGCACAGACAAAGTTTGTTTCTTTTATTTCAGTCAAGTTTATAACAACTTCTGGATTTTCAACATAAAAATGAAAACATGGTTTTGAAATACACAGTCTTACACCTCACGGTGACTTTGAAAACGTGTTCACTCTTTTAATTTAGATGAACCATTGTTTGTCAGCAAATGTAATATACACCACAATGTGATGTATTATAACACAGATAAGAACCGATGCAAGCTTTACAAACTCATAACACTAGCGTTGAAACAGGTTTCCACAGAAATGTCCTTCCTGGTTAAATCAGTCTGGAGTGATCCATTAAAACAATTTCTTTGACCTCTTGTTCATGATTACTTTCATGAATGTATGAAATTACAAGGCAACAAGAAACTGCTGAGTTAATGAAACCTATAGAAAAAACCTCCTACAGCAAATCAAGTTTCTGGATATATTTTTCTTTTTAATATATATATAAAATACTGTTTCATTTATGTTCTTTGTACAAATGTCAGTGAATGTGAGCTAAGAGTGAATAATAGATTGAGTGAGTGAGTGAGTGAAAATATTGACAATGAACCCAAAAATCGTGATAAAGTACCTTATTTGGTTTTCTACTAAAAAGATGTTTTACACAATATACACATTTTATTACATACAATAGCGATAACTGAAACATTATTAAAATGTCCTGATACAGCAGTGTTATTACCACCAACAACAAAAGGAATAAAGGAAGATGGGGGGGTAGCCTTTAAAAAGCAGTCCCACTAATGTAACGCTTCAGTGCATTTCGTCTCTTTGATATTCAAAGTGCCGATTTGGTAACATGGAGACAATTCCACTTATAAGAAAAAAAAAGAAAAGAGTGAGAGAGTGCTTCTCCCAAAAAATTTACTGATGTAAGTAATATCAAAATTGTTGTTGGAAAATATTGTAGTAAAATAATTTCTATAAATCTTTAAGAAGAGGCAAGGAGAAAAAAATTCTACAAATGCACTTTGTGTCACAAACTGCCATGGCACCTTGCTGAATCTGCATGTTTCTTTTGAGGTACTTCTTTGAAAATAATAAAAAGACTAATAAATGTATATTTCAGTTTCTTTTTCTGTGTTGCACAGTAGCACCATAAGAGTTAAATGTGAAGATACTGCACCAATGGAAATCCACATAAGATCTGTGTGATGGCTGCAGTCGCTGTAGGTGATGGCTGTTCCTCAAAAACAGACTGCACAAATGTCACTACGTTACGTCCTCTTCATACACACAATACAGCGGCTCACGCGGGCACGCAAGTTTCCGGCTTTGAGTGTTTCTGACTGCGGTTTACTGTTTGGACAAAGAAAGAATGGGATTAGACTACAGTTTCAATTTTAGTGACCTTTGGTACCTTGATAGGTAACAGTATAAACATTCTCCTGCATCACCAATGAAACACACAAAAACATACATGTTAACTATTGAAAGGATGAATTATTTCACCTTAAGTTCCACACCTGTATACATGTATTTGATCTGTTAGGTCTATAAGAGATATTTAAAATAGTATTAGCAGCTGAGATTTCTGGGGCACCACTGACTACCATAGTCAAAGATGTCCCAGAACTATTTCCTCCTATAAATTACTTCAAGAAAATTTTGTGCTCAACAGAACAAAAATGTGACACATAAATTATTTTCAAATATGGTAGTACATGATGTCCCAGAAATCTAAGTTGCTAACATTATTCTAAATATCTTACTTTGAGTAATTCATAACAGACTTTTCATTTTGGGTAATCTATGCTTTATATTTTAAGGAACTTTGGATAAAAGTTTAATTATTAATTTAACTTAATTAATTTAAAACTGTGTGATAATATTGTAATGCTGTTTTAATAATGTGGGAAATCACATTATCTATTATCTCAACCAAAAACCTGCATTCACTGTACATGTGTGTCAATTGTGTCCAAATCATAATAGAAACACCATAAGAATATTTACCTGTAATTCTAATATACAATCTATTTCCTCTTTCTTAAAACATATTTACAGTTGCATGTTATAAGACATTGCGGTCTATATATACTGTGCACAGCTCTTACCTGAACATTTCATTCCTATCCACAGTGGCTAGCCAGAAGCTGTAAGAGTTGCCGAAATAATTGCAGGTCCCCCGTCCGTGGCACTCGATAAATGGAGCCGAGCGGAACTCCTCGAGACAGGAGCCAGGGGAGGCAAGAGCTTGTCCTGAACCCTCAGCACCAGCACTAGTGTGCTTTCATAAAATAGATAGAGAGATACATGTAAAACCAGCATGACACTATTGTTTTTTCTTTATACTTTAACAGTTTTTACAAATTATTTAACATGATTAATGCAGTAACACAGTTTGACAGAATTAATCCTGTAATTTGGTAAAATTCCATTCATGTATGTTGTTAAAGAACAGAAAATTATTATTCTGCCATAATATAATTGTTTTTTCCGGCAGTATGTTAAATTTAGAAAATTACAATATGAAGTGTAAGATGACGTTTGAATGTGTACCCAACATACCATCATGAAGGAGTAACCAATCCAGAGCATTTCCCAGCGCTGTGGGCAGGAAGGCACCTGAATGGTCTGGCTGTGTATAGCAATCACCATAGCTGGTGCTTCACATACAGAACACCTACAAACACAAAACATGCATAATGTGCCATGGATCATGGTTACCAACACACTATCTTACTTACTAGGATTTAGCCAGTGTGTTTTTGTGATCAGCTCTTACCTACTGATAAAAGGTTTAATGTTCTCTCCAGTGATGGCCGTCATGCTCATGGGCATTGGCTCTGGTGTGGACAGCCAATAAGAGTAGTCATTACGGGAAGCAAAGTTGCAAACATTGTTAACGTTGCAGAACATGAAAGGCATTGTGCTGAAACGACGTAAGCAACTGCCAGCTGTGCCTGTTGTTGAGAAAAAAGACAATAATTATAATGTGGTTAAAATATACAATATTTTTGTTTATTTACAAGTACAGGTTTGAGACAAGGTCTTGCATTAAGATGACACATGGTTTGATATTTTATCTCTCTTGGAACTACATACCCAGGTCCTGTCCGTGAGCCCTCTCATTGCCTTGCACGTACAGTAAAGAGTAACCGTCATAAATAACACTTGTGCCTGGGGGGCAAAATGGCACTTCTGTGGTCTGGCTGTGGCGAGTGATTAGAAAACCGTGTGCGAGAGATGATGATACTGATGCACCCGGAGGACCGGGAATTCCATCTGGACCGGGAGGACCGGGGTAACCGCGCGGACCTGTAAATCATTATATCAAGGTGACTGGGAGGCCAATACAGGAAATTTGCAGATTTCATGTGAACATGTGGATTTTTTTACTTTACCTGATTGTCCAGCTGGTCCTGTATCTCCCTTTCGTCCAGGTGGACCAACAATTCCTGGAGGTCCCAAGGGACCTGGGTCTCCAGGGTTGCCAGGTGAACCTATAAGAACGACACCAGACATGGTAAGAAGATTGTGATGAACCTATAATATGGTCTTTTCTGCTTTCTCGCATAACAATATCACAAAACTGTCCAAACATTAACTACTAACCTGGAAGACCCTGTAATCCAGGGGATCCTGGTTGACCTCTGATGCCAGGTTCACCTGGCGGTCCAGGAGGTCCAGCATCTCCCTTTAGAATAATAGGTGATGAAGCTTCACCTGGATCTCCTGGAGGTCCTGTGATGAAAGAAAAGAAAAATCTTAAAACATGTATTTTCATGGACTTTTTATGCCCATATTTTAGATTGCTTACCTTGATCTCCACGTTCACCAGGATCACCAGGGGCGCCAGGTTGGCCGAAAGGACCAGACTGACCTTTGGGTCCTATAACACACAAATATATTTAATGCATGTGTAGGTATTTACAATAGTTCACTCTAAGTTTGAAGACAAAGAAGGATAACTAACCTGGAAATCCAGGAACACCCTGAGGACCGATATCTCCTTTAGGCCCACCAGCTCCTGGAATACCTGGATTACCCTTATAAAAAAAAATCAATGAATGAAGTCATAACAGTCATTATTATCTCACCAAAAACACAATAGTAATTTTAAAATATAAAATCACCTTTAAATGCTTAGTTTTTGAAATTTAAACAGTTAAAAAAACATCACAAGTCGCCTATGTGATACAATTTCGGCAAAAAACAGAAACCTGTAACCCATTTTGGGTCTGTGGGACTCTTCCAAAAAAAATTTTATATTGTATTTTTCCTGATATCTTTATATTTTTTCATAATTTAATAAAGTGACCATCTGTTATGTAATTAAAAAAAAAAAATCTGTGGATCCAAAAAATTCACAACAGAGGCAAAAATGTGAACACTGCAGAGAATCAAAACATAAAACACATGTATTACTTACTGGGAAACCTGGGGAACCGCTGTCTCCTTTCAGTCCAGGTGCACCAGGTGTTCCAGGGATTCCAGGAAAGCCTTTCTCACCCTTTACTCCTCCACCACCTGGAGGTCCACGAGGACCCTCTGGACCAGGGGGGCCTTCAAATTCATAAGACACAAATCAGGATTAAAATCATATTAAACTCCAAAGCAAACAGTGTTATCATAAAAAACATAATACATTTATTTTAAAAAAAGCATTAATGTTTGGGTTTGTGTACAGTTTATGTTATGTGTACTGTAGTGTGTGGTGTTATGGTATGATCAGTGCTGAATTTTGGGATATTCTGAAAGCAGTTCTAAAAACCACCAGTATGACTTAACTATGAAATGGTTTAAAGACAGAAGATAAAAGAATGTGTGAAAAAGGAAAAGAGTTCATCCCAGTGTGACCCAACATACATGTGCACAAAACAACACAGATGAGTATCAAACCAAGAAGTCTAACCTGCAGGACCTACAGTAGGGTCAAAGGTGAACAGGTTTCCAAAAGAGAACAAAATGAAATGTTTAAAGCAAAAACATTGAAACAATGTAAATAGATAAAGAAGCATACAAGACAATCATCACTTACAAAGGCAAATAACATTTTATATTATTCTTCACATTATGGTGAAGGAATAGTTCACTAAATCTAAAAATATGGCAATACCATCACATCTCAATTGTCTAAGCATGTCAATTGAATAAAACAAGCATTTGATGCTTTGACACGTGGACAATTTATATTTGAAATTATTGATGTGCCGATATCTGTATAGTCTATACAATGTATCAATAACCAAATAAATTAAATTCATTTATTTAATTCATTTTCTTTTAAATAAGTAGTGTTTTATAAATGTCTCAAAAAGCAAAACAATAGAGTTATATTAGATTGTTTTAATGCTGTATGCAAATGTGTTTTGAAACTTTATTGAAACTTTGATCCTTATCCTGCAGAAGTTAACAGGACAAATAAATTATTCTATTTTGTTCAATATAGAAAAGAAGTAAAGAATATTTAATACCACATTTTTGTGAGCTATTCTTAAAGCCATTACTATATTACATAAGACAGAAATAAATAAAGACAAAATTTCAGTTAAAATAGGAAAACTGTATGTATGTAAACTTGATCAAAAGCTATCAAAAAATAAACAAGATTTATTAAAATATAGGCAAAGAACTCAAAAATAAAAACCCTAAGGGACACAAAAGAGCTTTATGTTGGTACATTTTTAAAATCAAGCTTTGGAGGCTAACCTGCAGGGCCTGAAAAGATCCATGTCATCAGGAGAAGAAGAACAATGTCACAACAAATAGGAAGTACAAATCACAACCAGTAAATACTGGTTAAAATAACCCTAACAGAAACTAGGTAAAATGGGCCACCGCTGCCTTAGAAAACTTTAACAAACCTTTATGTTTTTATTGCACTTTAAAATAGCAAGCAGTTTTATTTGCCTGGAGCCCATTTTTAATAGTTCTGCTTTGGCTACTCACTTTTTTGAAAATCAATTCATAGCCCATGCAAAAGTTCTGTGACAGAGAGACAGAGAATGTGAACACAAAGTCAACTTTTAGGTGACACTTATTTCAAAACCACTGAGTATGAAAGCAGACACAGACACCTTATGATGAGAAACCTGCAGCTTTTATGGCTAAACAAAAAAAAAGATGTTGGACAACACAAAGCAAAAATATGACAAATGACAGACAAGTAAACGTGGGAGGAACTGTTTGTAATATTAATATGGGCGGACCCAGACTAAATCTGCAGACTTTTAAACTTTGATAATAATATTTAATGGTACAGCGTGTAGATTTTGGCAGCATATAATTGAAACCCTCTTGAAACGGTAGAGTGGCTGTTACAGGACAAAGATGTTTTCACACTTTCACTTCTTTGCTAGAGAAGATGCAGTGACATATTTATAAAATTCTTTTTGTAGCGCAGTTCGTCCTTTTAGGGCTTCTTTAGAAACATGGCAGCGAATTCCTTGTAAGAGGATCCACGCTGTATGTAGATATAAATAGTTGAATCTAACCTAATAAAAACGCTTCATTATGTAATATATTTAAAAAATATCTACAAAGGGTTTTGTATATTTCTATACATTTCTATACATTGGATTTCTGTAAATAGCACATCCAAATAATACATTGCACCTTTAATAAATAAATAGGTATTCACAGGTTTCAGTTCAGTTAGGTAAACTAGGTATCCCTTTGAGATCTGAGTGTGCAGATTGGGTGCGGGACTTCTCATAGGGTCCTGGATGACAATCAGTGAAACACTGAATCCACAAAACATGCAAGTTTTCTCTGAATAATCAAACCAGCATTTCACACAGATTTGTACAGATAGATTAGAGAAAACAGTGACAGAAGAACAAGTGTCTTGTGCATTTTGATTTGGCAGTGGGTTTATTTGTGAGTTTATAGTTATGTAATATTGATTACTTGTGCAATATTCCATGCAAATCATCCAGTATGCCCTCTGGTTTTTGTATTTGATGCTTTTTTCAGCAAATCCAATTAAACTAGGTCATTTCTACCATATGCGTTATATATTGATATTTTAATCTAACCTGCTGAAACATTGAAAGCAAATATTAAACAAATTTTTTCCCCCTTAAACATATCTACTAAGAATATATATGAGGAAATATAAATGCTGTATAACCTTGATTTTATTGACTGTTATATTGTATAAACCAGAGGGCATATTTGGCTTAAAGGTTAGGGTATTTAACTTACCACTTCTTCCAGGGGGACCGGGCAGACCTCGGAGACCTTTAGTCCCTGGCAAGGACACACCTGGAGGGCCGGGTGGTCCAAGAGGACCCGGCTGGCCCGGCAAACCAGAAACTCCTGGTTCACCCTTTGGACCAGAAAATCCGGGACTACCAGGAAGGCCTGGAAAACCAGGGTCTCCTTTTAGCCCTGTTTCAAGAAAAAACATGAATTACCACAATTTCACTTAGAACTGCATTATAACTTATAACCTTTTTAGGTGCAAAACAAGTAAAACAAATACATTAAATACTGCTTTACCTGGAACTCCCGGGAATCCAGGTGGGCCTGTGCCGCCAAGGCCTGGAGCACCTGGGTAAAGAATTAGGAAGAAATTAATCTATGTACATAAAAGACAAAAAACAAAACTGTTTTTTGCCTTCCTTTTATTTCCTTCTGCATTCACTATAGCACATATTATTCTGCATGTGTTAAAAAATGTTTCATAAGTATTAACAAGATCTTTGGTTTATTTATTAAAAACGGAATTTTACCCACTTCTTTGTAAAGTGGCACATTTGGAGATCAGGGTCAATTTTCATAAAGATTCTAAGAATCCTCTCAGAAAACTCTTAATTTATCTTAAAAACTTTTATTTAGGAATCGTAGCTTAAGAGAGATTGTGGCTGATCTGAGAGCAACTCCGAGTAAGGAAAAGACAAAAAGTTTTATCTTAGTGAGGAGGCAGGGTTGACCCCGTTGCTATGCATGTCACAATTTTTTGAAAACTGTTGATTGCTTTGCTTTCCAAGAAGGAAAAAATTAGTGATTTTAAGTATAGGGTCTATTCTAATCCCTAATTTTGAATTTACACGTGTAATATTTCCTATTTGACTGTTCTCTTACACATGCAAACACATACACACACACACCCTTTATGTGTGTATATAAATCATTTTTTATTTACCACGCTTTTAATTGCCTATAAGGTAAATGATTGTTGCCAAATATCGGAATGAAGTGATAACTTTCATTTCTGGCGCTATTGCATTTCTGCGATGTGTCAAAGATTTAAGCGGATCTCTAATAAGATCAGTCACAAACATGATCTCTGCACAATCTAATCTAAAGTGTCTTATTAACTGAACGTCTTTCATTGTCTGCAACACATTTTTTCTCTCTCTTCGTATTTATGCTATTTCTCTGCTGCTTAACAAACTCTTATGCAACTTCAAAGTTCTCATCCATGCACCTTACAAGTTTGAAATTAAGACCTTTTAAAAGGGTTAAGATGCTTTCTGAATTACTTTTTACTTAACTAGGATTTTTTCTTAATTTAAAGAGTAAACGCCCACATTTCTACAAACTTTTCTTAGAATTTCGTGACAAGGAGCTACTTTTTGCATTAAAATGTTTAATGAATACGGGCCATGGGTTTTAACAGCTATGATACTGTACAAGACTAACCTGGTTCACCCTTTTGTCCCGGTGGTCCTGGTATACCATCACGACCGGCGAGACCTTTATCGCCAGGGTTTCCATTTAATCCAGGACGTCCAGAACCTCCAGGTATACCAGGGGCTCCATTAAGACCAGGAGGACCTAGAGGTCCATCAGCTCCTTTAGGTCCAGGAATGCCAGGTGGACCTGGAATACCTGGCAGTCCAGGGTCACCCTTTGATCCTGGGTTTCCGGTCAACCCTGGAGGTCCAGGAGAGCCAGCTTGGCCTTTCAGGCCAGGTGATCCAGGATAGCCTGAATTGCCTGGTTCACCCTAAGAATGTAATTGCAAACTAAGTTTAAACACATCTATCAGCTTGTAGATAAATATCATAAAAGATAGATAAATATCAACCACTGAAAGCAGAAGGCTTTACCTTCGGTCCAGGACTACCTGGTACTCCATATCCTGGTGATCCAGGATCACCTTTAGGACCAGGAAAGCCTGGTACTCCTGGTGATCCAGGCTGGCCACTTCGGCCAGGTTGGCCAGGGTTTCCTTTTGCTCCAGGGCCTCCTATAATGTTATGTATGGTATAAGTCTGTGTTTAAAATATTCAGTGATATCATAAGAGTTTTTTTATCATAAGAAAGCAAGGCTGACCAGGTAATCCCATCTCTCCCATGCTACCCTTCAGTCCTGGAGAACCAGGGGACCCTGGATTTCCTGTGAGACCAGAATCCCCTTTGGGGCCTAAACATGAAAAAAAAATGGTTGCATTTAACAACAGCTATGTCTAAAAAGAAATACTTTTTGTCTTCATTTTAATATATGATTGTGCACATAATCAGTTAATTTTGCCTGCTTTCCAAAAGCTCGGTTGTTAGGACATTGTGCTAGTAATGCAAGAGTCATGAATCGATCCTAGGGATTGCATCCAGTTTATTGCATTGTAAATTTCTTTAAACAAAAGCGTCTGCCAAATGCATATATGTTAAAGGTATGTAATTGCCTCACCTTGAGGTCCTGGTTGACCTGGCCTTCCATCTTGTCCAGGGAGACCAGGGTCTCCAGCGATACCAGATATACCCTTTTCCCCAGGCGGTCCATTAAACCCTATATGACAAATTAAGAAGACAAACAGTAGATTGTTCAACAGGTGAGATCCATTGGCAAATCCTGCCCTCGTGCATTTTTCTGCTTCTAAACTACATTGACCAACCAGACATCTTAGGCCAAAAAAGCAAACTAAATATCCATGAATGATATCCAAAATATCAGTCAGGGTTGGTCGAAGTTTAACTGACAGATTTTGTTAATTCAAGTCTGTTAACCAATTGCTATTGTACATGTTGAATATGTTTGAGTCTATTCATAAGCTTAGGGAATGTGGTTACGCATTGGAGAGTAGAATTCAAAGTTACATCTAACACCACAATGGCTTACCTTGATTTCCTGGTTCTCCTTTTTGTCCTTTCGGGAGTAATGGTACACTTACAATGCCAGGTGGACCAGGAAGACCTGGATCACCTTTGTCTCCCTTTGTCCCATCAAAACCAGGGGGTCCTGTTTGTCCCGGGAAACCATCATCACCTACAGGTTATAAAAAACAAATATTAATGTTTAATTCTATAAAGACCATTTTTATTTTTTTAGCAATAAAAAGGCATTATATTAGACCTTTTGGTCCCGGAAAGCCTTGTCTGCCTGGGTTGCCGGGGGGCCCAACCGGGCCTGGTGAACCCATCACACCCATATCCCCTTTCGACCCTGTTGAAATGATATGGGATGAGAGGAGGGAGCAGGTTTGGTCAACAAATATTATGTTGTATATATATATCATATCAGTCAAACTGCTGCTACTTGGTATTGTGAGTAATTACCAGGCAGTCCAGATAGGCCATCTTGACCGGGTGTTCCTGGGACCCCAGGAGGGCCGACTAGACCAGGTGTCCCAGGAATTCCAGGGCTTCCTCTGTCACCTTGCAACCCTGGAATACTTGTACCCGGAAAGCCACGGTCTCCCTTTTCTCCATTAGCACCAGGAACTCCTGAAGAAATTACAATGGTGAGGTGAATGCTATCTAACACTGTCAAACGTGTATAAAGAGGGTATTATAAAACAATGTTGAATAAGAACTTCCATTGCCTATATTAAAGAATTAGGATTAGTTACTGAACAGTTACTTGCTTACCTGGACGACCCATAGAGCCAGGGGGTCCTGGAGGACCAGGAGGACCTTGAACGCCAAAAGCAGGTGGCCCTGGAAGGCCACGAGGGCCAGGACTACCAAATAAACCAGGTTCGCCTTTCATGGAAAATACCAGCAACTTGTGTTAACTTTAGCGTTTTAGGTTCATTAGCATCATAGCTAATAAAAAGAGTTCAGAAATAAAAATATATCTACCTTTAGCTCCAGGAGCACCATCAATACCAGGTCGCCCTGGTGCACCAGGATTTCCAGGAAAACCAGAATCACCTTTAGGCCCAGCTGTACCTTTAAGCCCAGGTAATCCTGGAGTACCAGAAGGGCCAGGAAGACCAAAACCAGGCTCTCCCTTTGGGAACAAAGAACCTTATTGACACTTACAGTCTTTACTTAAATCTTACACTATATTTTGCAATGCTTCATACTTTGGATCCTGGTAATCCAGGCTGACCGGGAAGTCCATCCAAACCCGGCCGCCCAGGTACACCCGGCCCACCAGGGGAGCCAGCAATACCAGGAAATCCTGAACATAAATAATAAAACATTAAAAAATGATGTCTCATCACACAAAAAAATTAAGCACTTTTTTGGGATATTACATAAACCCATATCGGTTCCGTGGTCTGTTATTGTTTAACTTTTGAATATACTGCACACCTTTAGTACCAGGAGGTCCAGGAAGGCCGATACCAGGAAGACCAGGTTCTCCTTTAGATCCAGGTTGGCCTGGGAACCCAGTCTGTCCGGGCTGCCCAGGGTTACCTGTGCACATAAGTAATCATGTTACCCCCGTAATAACTTCTGTTCTTCGTGCATTCAGTGTGTTTAGTTGACATTTATTTCTCATTTACCTGGACCTCCGGGTAAACCAGGATCTCCATCACGTCCTGGTAGTCCACGTTCACCTTTCTCTGGTAAAGCCAGCCCAGGTTCACCTTTTGGACCTTGAACATTGAGATAATGTAATTGTGGACAAGGTTAAGCAACAATGCAACCTTATTTGTCAGTATGGTCTTTTTCCTTTAAATCATTTATATTCGTTACCTGGAGAGCCAGGTGCACCTGGTCGTCCTGAAACACCCTGGATACCTTTCTCTCCAGAAGATCCCGGAGGCCCATATCCTGGAGGACCAGGCAGACCCCTGTCTCCTGGAGAACCTGTCAAGCCAGGCTCACCTGGGGGACCTTGTGAACCTTTTACCAGCGCAGAGCCCTATGAAAATACAAGATAGTTAAGGTGGAGATGACTGATAGGGCCACTCACAAACAATTTATATGCAAGTCAGATGTGCAAAACTCACTACTCAGCTCTTAGTGGAATTTTAGATTTATAATCAATCTCTAGAGAGATGGAGTATCAACACAACACTGACACACACTCACAGGTGGACCTTTGGGACCAGGTGGGCCAGGCGGTCCATCACGGCCCGGTCGACCTTCCAACCCTGGCAGACCTGGTGGACCAGGAAAGCCTGTGTCTCCCTTATCACCTTTCTCACCGAGACCAGCGAGTGCCTCACCTGGGTCGCCCTTCTCTCCAGGGTATCCAGAGGGCCCCTGAGGTCCTGTTGTGCCCTGATGAGTATCAAGTATCAAATCCATCACTTTATTTACACATGAAGTGTGAACTAATTTTATTTTTCTGAAAAACGCCAATCACTTTAGAAATAAATTGAGGCAAGTGAAGAGAAACACAGGCAAAAAAAACTCACAGGTAAGCCCATGGGTCCAGGCCCTCCTGGGAATCCTCTGTCCCCTTTAGGACCTTGCAACCCAGGTCCACCTTGAGACAAGAATAAAATCAATGAATAAAATACAGCTGTTATACATAACAGCTATTCTTTAAAGGCCTTTCTTTCTACTTATTTTTCACCATTATTACGAAAAAATGTTGGAGAACGCATATCAACTCAAGGCTTACTAAGATCAAATTCATCGAAAGCCTACCTGGTGTTCCAGGAGGACCTGGGAACCCTTGGGGTCCTGGAATAGGGTTTCCATTTGTGAAACAATTCACACATGTCTCTCCTTTTTGACCTGAGACATAGAACATTTGAGAATGTTATATAATAATAATAAAAATTACAATTATTATTATTTAAGGTTAAACACTGTTGAAAAAGTTGCTTAGTATTATAAAAAAAGAATTAAGTCCACCTTTTTCTCCTAATTGTCCAGTCAACCCACGCTCCCCCGGTAAGCCTTGAGGTCCAGGAGGGCCACGCTGACATTCCAGATTACCATTAAATTGTCCTGGAGGACCAGGAGGTCCTTGGAAACCTTGGGGTCCTGGAGAACCTTGTCTCCCCGGTGGTCCAGGAAGAGAGATTCCAGGCCTTCCTTCCTCACCCTTCTCTCCTCTTTCACCGGGTAAACCTGGTAGACCAGGTTCTCCTAGGCCTCCAATTCCTAAAATGAAAGTGAGATGCAAATTAAGCATATGCCGAAAAGCTGGAAATATATGTCAGGTGCTAGAAATATTTTGCAAAAGAGCTCTGACTGTTGCTAACCTGGTGGACCTTGCGGACCAGCTGGTCCTTGAAAACCTAATTAGACAGAAGGAGAAGAGATTCTAGATTAGGTTTATCTTTGGGACAAACATTTTGTTAAATGACACAAGCAAAAATTCAGTTGAAGCAAATGATGATTTTAATAGTCAGTATTTTTAATTACCTGGAGTTCCTCTGTCTCCTTTAGGACCAGGTGGTCCAGGATCACCAATATCTCCTTTTGGTCCTTCACCTGGGAATGGTCCATTCTAGCGGTTGACAGAAAGTTGTGTTTAAAATAATATTTAAATAGATAATAGATCAATGTATCTTTCAAAATTGTACATACCCCATATCCTGGAGGTCCTGGAAGTCCTTGATTACCTTTATCACCCTTAATGCATTATATTTGATGTATTATATTTGTTGTATAATTTTAAATGACAGAAAGTTGTCACAGCATGGAAATAAAAATTCAAGACTTACTTTAAATCCATCTCGCCCAGGTGGACCAGGAAGACCTGTATCCCCTGTTTCACCCTAAGATTTGTCAGGAAATACAACATTTAAAAAACTGCAACAATGTCATAAACATAAGTTGTACGCTAAAGTAGACACTTACTCGAAGTCCAGGGTTGCCTGGTTCACCATCTTTGCCAGGTTTTCCCTGACAATAAACATGTTTAAACATTGATTTTAAACCATGATTCAATTTCTAAGGGGTAGCTTAACTGTGTGCTTGGATCTCTGGGGAAACTTACCCTCTTTCCAAATTCCCCAGGTTCCCCTTTTTCACCTTTCTGGCTATTTGACTGACCCTATTAGACAAAGAGAGAACAAATAAATGAAATTATAAAGGAAGACAGAAAACACAAATAGCAAAATCACTATGTCATTTTGTTCTGTCTACCTATTCGTAGAGTAAAAATTTCTGTTAAAAATTTTCAATTAAAAAATATCAATAAAAATTTAGAAAGAAACTAAAACAACATAGAAAGGAACATACAGGAGGTCCTGGTACGCCAGGAGGCCCTGGATCTCCATCTGGGCCACGATCACCCTATGTAAACGAAACCATCCAAAAACATTAGTAAAATGCAGAAAATATATCAGAATATTCCAAAAAAAATACAAAATTAAATTAAACAATGCTATATTCTGGAGTATGTGTTGTTTTCTTTATTTTTATTCTTTATATATAATTAATATATATTATGAAATAATGATTTAATAAAGACACTTTTCATTATGAAGAATACAATAAAATTGTTACATATGAAAAGTTTATCATATTAAACATAAAACCTAAAGAGCAGATTTTTATGAATTAACTTTTTATTCTTAAGCATGTTAGAGTCCCTGACATGTCCTACATTTTTTTTTCACATTTCATTATAAAGAATACATTTTTGTTTCAGATTCAACTTAAACCTAAATAGAATATATTTATGATTTAAAGTTTCTACTCCAGCTGTTGGTATAACTAACAAGAAGTTATGTCCAAGGCTAAAAAAACTTCTTTGTTTGCCAATTAATTTTTCTAATCCCCACCTCATTGCATTTTGATTAGTCAAATTTTGGTTTTAGATTTTTTTCTTACATCTGCAGAGGTTTAAAGAGAGAGAAAAAAATCTTGTGAAGTATAGGTCTTTGCAGAACATAAAAAGTGCTGCATCAGTTTTGGGGCATTTCGACCCTCCAATAAGAGAAGAAATTCGTAATTCGAACAATTAAAGAGATTAAGTGAAATGTCTTCACTAGTATAAAAAAAAGAAACCTCCCATTCTGTTCCACATATGTCCTACACTCATTTCAGCCTTTATAAAAGAATTTTAAATGTCACCTTTTCTCCTTGTTGAATTTCTGTGGCTGTTGGGCCTATAACTTCGCCAACCTGTCCTGGTGGACCTGGAGGTCCTTTTAATCCACGCTCACCCTTCACATATAGATACACACACATTAAATACATTCATAGTAATAAACCTATAATTAAACAATGATCTATTTTCCACAACAAAAATCTGCACCTTCTCTCCTTTAGGTCCTTGGAAATTCAATCCCATATTTCCCTGCAAGGCCAAAAGACACACTTACATTAGAATACTTAAGAAGATTACGAAGATTTAAATTTTTTATTTTTAACCACAATAAATACTGACCTTTGGCCCTGGTGGACCAGGAGGACCTGGGCGACCCTGAAAATAAAGTAAAATACAAAAATCATCATCATTTGAAAAATGATATAACAGCACTATGCTGCAAAATGACCAATTTATATCCATTTGAAACGTGTAGCCAATTTTTAGTGCTGCTCTGTGTTTTTGGTCTTACTTCAAAACCTCTGGGACCAGGAGGACCAACAGGACCAGTGGGACCTGGAGGTCCGGGATCTCCCTATGTGTAAACCACAATTAAGGTCGACAATTAAGGGTAAAACATTTTTCAAGAGCATATTAAATATTTACCCTGGAGCCTGTTGAACCATCAAAACCAGGATCTCCGTTTACTGAAGATATAAAATTTTCTATGACTTCACCAGGTTCTCCCTGTATAAAGGCACATATGTTTATATATGATCCACAGTGCTAAGACCAATCATATTTAAATTCAAATAAATATAGTTACTATATCTGTAAAATACAAAAGATGAAATATTTGCCTTTTGTCCTGGAAAACCTGGTGGACCCTGTGGAGACAAGACGAAATATTTTAAAAACAATTATTATTAGATTAGATTAGATTGGATTCAACTTTATTCTCACTGCAAATTTAATGAAGAAGGCAACGAAATGTACAATAATTATACAGAATAGATAAATATTATGGACATAATTTACAGGTTTAAAATACTAAGCAGATATACAGACAGGTGTGCAATGTACGTCCTATACACATGGGTTATGTAAGAGTGTATGTACACTATAGACAGATCTATGAACTTTTTTAAGAGGCCACCATAGATGCAATAAATACCCAGATGCCTTATTGATTAAATGGTACCCACATATTAGACGGGGCAAAAGCTTACTATAAATCATAGAGAGAACAGGGCAACCATGCGTTTTTACCATTAGAAGTTTATATGTCTTGACACATTTGAATGGTGTACAATCTAAATAGAGTTCAAGTACATATCTATAGTTATATTTGATTGTTTGACTTAAAAAAGTAATTGTTTTCATAAATAATTGTGAAATATTTATTAAAGGCAGGGTTCGCTATTTATGAAAACCGCTTATGCAGAGTACCAAATTAAACTTTCATTCAATGAGCAGTATTTGATGACGATGACGTTTTAAGCAATGCAGCTGGGGCGGTGTTCCATTTTCAGAAATCCGTTACCCAACCTCTAACTGTGCCTGTTACTCGTGTAAGAATCCTCTAGATGGCATCATAACCAGAGATATTATGGATCCACAAGACAAGCCACAGAATAAAACAACCATCTTTTGCAGTGGTAGTCGGGATTTAAAATTTGTAAGCCTAAGGTTGTTTATAAAACAAATTATTCTGCCAACTAAGTGGCGGGGTGTACAATCCAGCAGACCATGAGGCATTTACAATAAGAATAAAGATGGCCGCTTGCATGCTTTAAATGTGACATGGGTTTCTTACCGGTGGACCCCCTAAACCTTGAACACCTTGAATTCCTGGAAATCCTCTGTCACCCTGTAGACATTATTTAATTATTTTTATTATGAAAACACTTATATTTTCTGTTGTTCATTGTTTGCTTTTCGGTAAATTGTCAATTGAAAACTAATTCATTTATTGATGAGCACTCGACACATACTTTAGTCCCATTACAGCCTGGAATTCCCCTAGGTCCTGGTGCACCATCATTTCCTGGAAGACCCTGTCAGTCAAAAACAGCACATACACTGTTTATTTCTACTGCCATTGCCATGTCTACAGACTGTATAACTTCAGAGACAAAAACATCTCATTAAAAAACATATAGAATAAGCCCTTTTAAAGAAGGCCTCAAACATTATGTTAAGATGGTTTCAATAATTTTCCCTCACCGGAACTCCTGGTGATCCTGGAAATCCTGGCAAACCAGGAGGTCCCTAGAAAACCCCCCCACAGAAATGGTTATCACTTGAATTAACATAGACCTTATGTGAGCAAGAGGCATTTGTTTGAAAAAAAACTCACTCTTATTCCTTTAGGGCCGCCGGGTCCTGTAGGTCCATCATCACCCTGAGATAAAAGAGTCATGTATTAATATAAAAAATGCTGTAAGACACATCCACTTCTGTGTCTGATCATTAATCCATTGCTTACGAAACTGGAAGACATTATTCTCTGACCTTCTCACCACGAGATCCAATTGGCCCTTCTGGTCCAGGAAAACCCGGAACACCCGGCTGGCCGGTTAAACCTGGAAAACCTCGCTCACCCTGTTAATCAAGATGCTAATTAAAGCATATTTCATTAAAGAACACAGAAAACGAAAAAACAGTTGGGCAATTCCGTGAAAATGTAAAACTTACCATGACATATAACATTTTTACCAATATATACCAATTATAGAACTATTTATATGATTTTTTAAATGATTTCTCATAGTTAATAAGTAAGGGCAGTTTTCAGGATTGTCACAGCGATTTCACTCACTTACTAAATAAAAATATAGTAATTATTTAATGTTCTATTAAGAGCTTTTCCTTGGCCAATTGTTGCATATTTTTGTATATATTTAATTCACATAATTCTTAAGAATTTTTTTGTCTCCTGAAAATGGTGTCCTTTTTTGTCACGTCCATACTCTTGTTTATTAATCTTTCTGATGTTTAAACACTAGTATACAAAAGTAAGTGTTTTGTATAATATAAACAGTTGATTTAGTACTGGTAACAACTATATTATATGAGCGATTTTATGTCACGTCCATAACGCTGGAGTGACCCAGGTAAATAATGTTCATATTTTTCATGTTTTTTCATATTTTTCAATGTTCATACTGAAATTCATTTCAGTACAAAGTAATGTATTTCACTGACGTTGTCAGATGTTAATAACCTGGATAAATAAAAAAGTTTAACAATATTACATGGTGTGCATACATTGACTTTCCTTAAAGGGATATTTCAACCCAATTTGAGGGTCAGTCATGGTCTGGTTAGAGAATTGGACTTGTAAGCAGAAGGTCGCGGGTTCGACTCTCAGTACCAGAAGATAATGACTGAGGTGCTCTTAAGAGAGGCACCTTAACCCTGTTTGCTCAGCAGTGATAGTTGGCCACTGCACAATACTTGTAATTTTTTTTGGATAAAATCGTCTGCAAAATAAATAAATGTAAATGTAAATAAAAAATTCTGTCATGAATAACTCACTCTCTAGTTGTTCCAAACCTGTTTAAAATTATTTCTTAGGATAAATGCTCGAAAATAAACAGTTTTTGATTACAGTTTTTGTAGGAAAAAGTACAATAGTATTCAAGAGTACCCCAGAATTTTACTAATTTTGTGTTTAAAGGAAAAGGGTTATGCAGGGATGCTATGATCAGGATTTTTGCCACCAATGCCAAGTTACGATTTTTTGTCATGGTGATCAGCCGATACCAATGCCTAGCCTTCAAGTTTATAAACTCATATGTAAGCTCTCTGACCACCATTAACACATTTCCTCTTAAGTAATACTAGAGAGGTTCCATTTTTGGGTTTTTGTTCGATTTTTTTAAATATGTAATGAATGTAATGTAACTACCATGTTACATGTTAGTACAAAATACTAAATGATTACAAAAAACATTTCGTTATAAAGTGAACATTTTAATAGCCTTAAAATTGGGTTGCAGTACCATAACCTTTACACCCCCACTCTTCATGTACGTCCCTCCCATAAAATCGGCCGAGGTTAGCTAGAACCGATCAAGTCAAAGAATGTGATTATTGGCCGATACCAATCTCTGTTGGTTCACGCATTATTTGTGCTGAAGACTGTAAAACATATTGAGTTATCATGTCAAGCTGTGTCTCCCTATTGTAAATTTGAGTAAACCAAAGACTTTTCAGATACATGAAAACTGTGATTCTATACTTATGTATATGTGTACTCAAGATTAACATAAGATTGTCAGAAACTGCATGTGATACTTCACCTTTAACAGTAAATAATATATACACATTTTACTTTGATGGTAGTCAATAGCAATGGATTTGTATTCATCCATGGATTATATATAAGGATGTAACGGAATTGATGACAACATTTTAATTTTGGGTTATAATTATCACTACAGAGAATAAAAAATTGCCTCATGAAGACACATTTTATGAATAATAAAACAACATTTATGGCAGTTTACACTCACCTTCTCTCCTTTCACACCACTGCAATCACACTTAGATCCACTGCCACATCCATGACATGCCTGAAAGCATAAAACAACAGTCAAGATGTAAATACGGACATCAATCACTAATATGACATGAAAATAATTCAGTAAATATTGTTATTGTTATTTTGCCTCAAGTCCATTACATATGAATTTTATGTGAACAAGAGATGTGCAACAAAACCAAAATCATCTCTTTTTAAGTTAAAAAACATTTACCACCTGGTGATTTTCTATGAAACATTAAGTTGAGATTTTTGTCTGTGTTTGTGTTTCGGACTACCAAAACATTTTAAAAGTTTTAGCTTTCAAGTTTTGAATATCAAGATCACACTGTAAACAAATATATGCAGCAAGTCAAATAATGTTCATTTAATTGAATGTTGACTTATTTCATCGTTAGTTGTATGATAAATATATCCTAAATGTGCCAGAGAAGTTCAGTATTATATCCACTGTTGAATGTAAATAGGCACAGGGATTTGTGTTTTGATTTAGCATAATCTTTAAACTACATTTCTCACTCATTGTACTGATAAAATGCTAGTAATAATACTGACACTAGATGACGCTGTTTGTCTGCTTTAGACAAAATCTGACCAAATTCAGTATAACCACAACAGACTCATAAGAAGTGCAATAACCTGCATATTAAATCAATGCTTTTTAATTAAGAAATATCAAATATAATATCTTTCATTTTCTAATATAATTAAATTCAAAACATGAATTATTATTCAATATTAAAATTCTATAAATAGAACACATTTGTAACCTTTTGATTCTATCTAACACAATACCCAGCCGAACACTGACTATTTTAAAGGAACTCTTATATATCTGCTTGTTAGATACATGTACACTGAAGATCACTTCCAAATATACTAATTAGTCTTATTGATACCTTTTTAAATGTAAAAATCCTTGCTTAATGTTCAATTTAACTTTCGCTTAAAAAGTAGCCTATTAGTCTCATCCAAGAAAGAAACATGAAATTAAGCCTCAAATTTCATCAGATGTGAAATCCATCTGAAAGTATACAATATTAGTACAATTTGAATCTTGTTTGAAATGTTTTCCCCTGGAAATATTAAAAGGCTATAAAGACAGGCTTCCCACAGACAGGGTTGCCAGATATTCGTACCAAAACCAGTTTTAAACAAAGCCATTCACTTAGCTTCAATACCAAACCTCAAAATATTTCACTAGTATGTTTAAACTATGGTATTTATACTTTTTACATGCTTGTGTTTTTCATAACCTGAAGTTTAGTTTACAAAGTTCAGCTTATACATAAACATGTACTACTATCAAAACACAAATTGGTGAGAATCACATAACGATGACTGAAATACAAAAGATGTATAATATGAAGCTGAGTTCACTTAAGTATGTAATTAATAAAGGGTCAAAACGAGAGGTCCAAACTTAAATCTTAAAGTAATATACCCTTATAATAAAACACACAAAATGTTCTTCTGATGTTGATGATGTTGATGATGATATCCTTTGTTCAGTAGATGACTTTATCTAAACCATGCAAGTGTTTTCATGACCCTAATGGTCAATTGCGTGAAGTTTGGTTCCATTGTGAATGTGGGTGGAAAGATCAGATGTAACAGATAAAACTCAATGGTTGTATGTGTAGAACAAGAGATCCCTCCAGTGGAGGAAGCAGTGAAATGATTCAGACACAGATGAGTTTCCCTGTCTGCTTAAGTGACTTGCCTGAGGGCCGATGAATAATAAGAACATCAGAATTAAGTAATTTTGGTACCGGATTTGTCCAGAGTAAACTAAAAAAATGAAACATACAAAAGGCTACATACTTTATGTAGGGTAAAAACCTGGGTACAATTAAAAAATGTTGCCAAATCTCCTAAAAAGTTACGATTACATTTAAATGAACATTTATGCATATTTGCAACTTATTTTCAATAATAGGACTTAAATGTACATTATAGAAAGTAAACGTTCATATATGCCTGTTTGTAGGGGATCACCTTAATATTTAACTTTCAGATCAACTTTATGCCTTCATGAATAATTAATCAATATTAATAATGATTAATAAATATTTAAATGGTCTTACTGTGTAAAAAAATCTCTAAAAAATCCCCAACGTTCTCAGAGATTTGAGCAAACACATACACTACTAAAACATTCCAACAAAAGCAGATATCCAACTGATTTCTTTGAACGCTTTCTTCTGTCACTGCAGGATGTTTAATGATTTCAGGCTCCATAAAATGAGAAAAGAAGGAAGAAATCCCCAGTAACACATTAACATGTTATTTTTACTGTACAACTTTTTAAATCTCACGTCCTGGAAAATACACTCCTTTTCATGACCTGAGTTGGTTTGTCCCTGAGATTCCTTTATTCCTATTCCTGTGAGGTTAAGAAAAGACTGAGCTTTGACCTCTTCAAATAAACCAACTAAGGCTGAGTGGGGGTAAAAAGTGTTTAGGTCAAATGTTTAAAAAGGTTGTGTTTTGTACTGGTTGTTCTCCTCAAGTTACGGGTTGAGAACAGTCTGTGCTGCAACTCTTTTCTTGAGCATTAATTTGACGAGTCTTATGGGTGCGAGCACATGGAAAATTCACTAGCAGCGACCCAAAATATGGAAAAATACAGGCCAAGTAAAAAAAATGCTGTCGCAAAACCAAAACTAGCAACAGGACTGATATCTTGTCAAAAGAGGACCCCATCTCATACATTTAATAACATTGCATGCAATTAAAACATGAGAACTGATAAAATAAGGTAAATGATGTATTGTGGTCATACAGTGCATGGAATGACTCCTGCCAAAGAGTCTGAGGGAAAAAATAAAGATATCTTTCAAATACAGACGGAGAACTATAGAACGCAAGAACATCTGTTGCTAAGGTTCTTAGACTATGTAAACAGCAGTAAAGGCATCTGAATCAACTAAAGGCCTGCAGAACTTAATTTGTGGTTCTCTGAATTCGTGGTAAAGCTGTTTGTTATCTCATACACAAAATGAAAGACATAATTAATCCAAAAATTTAAATTCTTCACTAATTTCTTATCCTGTCATTTGAAAAAATATTCCCACAACCACAAAAGAAGATACTTTAAAGAAAGTTGGTAATAGAACAATCCAGTGAGCCATTCACTTCAAAAATAAACATTCTATGATTATTTTGAGTTTTGCAAACAGGTTAAAGGTGACCAGTTTTTATTGTTTTGTTACCTATTAATTCAAGCAATTTCAATGTGATGCTCACAACTTTGACACGTTTTCATTTAGATTTAAATAAGGAACATGTCACTTTAACTGTATTTCAACTGTATTACATTTGTGGCTACAATCCACCTAACTACCTCAACCGATAAAGTCGAATTCTCAAAATACCCACATTTCCCATGAGAAGGTGAAATCTGCATGATTCTCACAACTTGTGAACATTTTTGCGAATATCTGAAGAAGTCCTCAATCTAATCTCCACTTGTTTTTAATGACAACTATGTCAACATGTCCAGGTGCACCGACTGTGATTTTGGTACAGGCTGTATTCTCTCTAAATATTTGCAGATCAGTACAAGGTTTAAACATCCGCAGATGGTCATGAATCGAGCATTACCTCCACTTAACCACAGGACGCTGGGAGAGATGGTTTTACAGCTCTATACATTTAAGTACATCTACTACATCTATTAAATCTGGCATGTGACTAGATTCTGAGCTTAAATCAGCCTTTATTTGTATGATTGCGTGGAATGTTAAAAGAAAACAAAAACATTTGCCTTTTCTGGGTGAGAATCACTGCACGTGGATTGGCAACCGAATGACTGCAAGGCAGGTTCTCACCTGAACTATAATCTGGAGATCTAATTCAATCCCCTTCAAAGCATGTTCAAACCTGAATGCCATACCCAGTTGCATATGAATCTAAAACTGTCGGGCTCAAATGAATTACACCTCAAAGCAGTCTTTTTTCACAACATATTTTTGGTTAGGTTAAGCAAAGCAATAACTTAAAGTGACAGTACACCCAAAATGCTAATTGTGTCATTATTTATTCTTCAGCAGAAAACAAAAGATATTTTAAACAAATTGGTAATTGAAGAGAAAATTAACATTCTTCAAACTATCTATTCAATTTAAAATAATATTATTTAGTAATGAATTTTTTTGATGATCTTTTCTGACCTACTGACAAAAAGTTTGATCAAATTGACTGTGTTGTCCCAAGACACGAGGAGGATGGATTATCAAATGCCACAGATGCAGCATTGTTGGTAGAGCAGTGATGGGCAAAGAAAAACATGTATGCTTTCTGAATATGAGAGAAAACTTTTGCAAAAACATCACTGATTCCTATTTTCTAGTTGACTGTTTGGTGGTAACATAGTAAACCTTTGCTGCTCCATACACACACATCCACACAATGAACCAAGGCCTTCAGGGTTCCACAAGGGAGCCACCTCTGCCACTAATAGCAGAAGCAGATGGAGGTACAAAGTAGGACAACAAAACAAGGAAGCACAAAAAAGGACAGATGAAAAGCAGGGGTGTGTGGCTGACAGGGAAAGTAAATATGGAAAAGGTCTTGGTGTTAAGGGAAGGATCACATGACTTTAGGGTCTCTTTCTCTCTAATACGGTTTGATTCATGTCGAAACAAGATCTATTCAGCTCATTGTTCAAGAAGACATTCAAGAAACGTGCACACACATCTCTATCTGACAAAAGCTATATAATTACCACCTTGTTTTAAAGCGGGCTAGACACCACCAGACACTAGGATATTACCATGTCTGTCCTGCTTCAGTACACTAGTAATATACACACAGACTGTCTCACTCCCACTAGAAGACTAAATGAATTCTTCACTTGTGCGTTAGTGATAGATATTAATATCAACATTCAGGAACGTGTCTGTAAAGAGTTTACCTGAAATGAAAAGTTTGACTGATTTAGAATGTATACATATAATCATGAGAATGAATATATATATATATATATATATATTTCATTCACAAGGAAACTGTGGTTACCCAAGAGGAAAGAACAGGACTGAGACATAGCATATCTACTGATACTGAAGTTGAGACTGAACTTTTACACTATAAGATGACAGATAAAGGAGGGAGGAGACGTCTGGATAAGTGTCAGTCTTTGCCTCTAAACTCTATCCAGACACATCACATATCCATGGACATTCATATGCTCTTCTTGCACAGTGTCAGACAATCAATACACTCAAATACATTAAGATAATAAGGTGGTTGGAGATATAGAAAAAGAGAGGAATTATATTTATGAGATTACTAGAAAACATTTGTTTGTTGGGCTAAATGATTGGACTTTAAAAAAACTTTTTCTGTTTAAGGGATAGTGAACTTTAAAATGTTATTTATGTCATCATTTACTCAAGTACGAGTTTCATTTATCTGCAAAACACAAAAGAAGATCATTTGAAGAATGGTGGTAACAATTGCAGAAACCATTGACCTTGTGTTGTGCACATTAAATATAAGTAGATGGGTCCAGCTGTTTGTCAGAATATCTTCTTTTGAGTGTGCAGAAGAAAGTCATACATGTTTAAAGTGACAAGAAAGTAAGCAAACGATGATTGACAAACTCACTTTGGGATGTTTTACCCTAAACAACAACAATACAATTACACCTTTGCTCTTCAATAAGGTTACATAGGCTTAGGGGGAAAAAACGACAGTCAACACAAATGCTACATTTCACTGAAATGCACCTATGCATTGATCTGTCTCTCAGCCATCCTGCTGTATGGAGAAGATGCACAGGGCTATAATAATAGAATCTTTTGTCCAATCAAACAAAATTCTTTTTAATTCTATAAAACTGCAGAACATTACATGGCTAGTAATGTATTCGATAAACGACTGAAACACTTGCAACAGACTACCGGCCCAAGCGCAATAGTGCAGCAATTAAACAATCCCAAGTAAAACATACACAACACATCCATATCAGATTCTCCTTGCAGTCATAACTTTGCTTTTATATGCTTTGTTTAATACAAATGCTTCACTAATAATTAGCATTAAACAATGCAACCAAATATTGGTCAGGAGCATGTTCCTTTCGTTTGTTACTATAAAAAATAATATGGTCATAGAAAGTACATGATGGTCAAAACACTGTTTTTATTCATTGTTTTCATTGTAGGACTACTTATATATTTGTTAACGTGTTTTTGTAAAGTGTTGCCTGACAAAAAACAAGCTGTGCAATAATTTGCCAACTGCAGCAGCAGAACAGCAACTAACTACCCACCCTATAATGATATTAGCTGTAGATAAAATTACAGTTCCAGCAAAAGTTTATTTTTACTTTTAAAGGCAAGAAGTTAATACTTAAGGAATTAAACACCACAGTGAATTCATTAATGAACTTTGGTAAAACGTATTTGGTACAGTATTCCCCCATGCTTCAACGACAGCATGTGCTTAAGCTGCCATAGGTTCTACAAGTTTGGACAAAACCTGATGATTCATGTCATCCCAGCACAATTTGAGAAGACTGTGGTAAATGGACCTTAGAAAATGTTATAACTGATAATATATAACTGATAAAATGTTACAAACGAAAGGAACATGCTTCTGACCAAGATTTGGTTGCATTGTTTAATGCTAATTATAAGTCAAGCATTTGTATTAAACAAAGCATATAAAAGCATAGTTATGACTGCAAGGAGAATCTGATATGGATGTATAACTGATCTAGAAATATTGTATTTCAATTCCCAGAAATTTAGATTTTACTTTTTATATTTCCAACAATTGATCAGGCCAATAAGGTAGTATCAGCTCCAGCACAACTTATATAACTTTTAGAATCTAAACAATTAAATTATACAGTATGATAATGAAAAAACCTATTGGAACTGTCATGTTTCATTACTATGTCATTGTCTTCCTGCAATCATCTGATTCAGCACTATCTGTTTGTACTACACAACCAGACAGCAACACAGCTATCAAATCCATCAGGAATGTACCCCAGCACCTCTACCATCTGCCTCACGCCTCTCGTTTGTACAGTAGTGCATAGCAATCCTATGAACCTCAGATCAGACGTCTCCATGTTTTGCTTCTGATTTCTGATCACATTCATGTGTACCAGAGCAGACATTTCTCAAACGGTACCAAAGTAAACACCTAACATCTTCACTAGACCGTTTTGTGATGTGAGAGTTTGTGAGCAGGGCCATAATGCTAACATCATGTTGGAACAAAGCATGTTGGACTAAATGTACTGCTTTAAATTGTCAAAATTAATAAATAAATGTTCATATCTTCCTAAAGAAAGAAACACTGCTGAAAGGGAATAATTCCAGGCAATAAGAGTTGGCACATTTCTATAAGTTCAAACTGCTGATATGAGCTTGTGTAGGTCCTTTAAACACTGAGCTGATGTAACAAAAACTGGACAGATACTACTATCATTTATATAAAGTCGAAATAAATATAAATCTCCACAATAAATTAAAAAAGCATTCATAAAAATGTGAATAATTAGACAGTGACACAACATCATTTAAAAATATCTATAAAAGAATTAAAAGTCATCATAAAATATATTATTTTCAGTATTTCTGAATTTACTATGTTTTAAGTAAATTATAATTAGTTTTTCATTCTTTTAACTACTTACAAAAATATTGCTTTATATTTGAATAATTTATTTACTTGATTATTTGAAGTTTAGATTGAACAAATATATCAAAATAACAAAAGTGTAAAGAAAACGAGTTCAGATTTGTTTACACAACACAATGTCTTAAATGTATTTTATGTTTCATTCAAACATAAATAAACTGTATGATGAATTAAATAATATTAAAATATCTACTACTACTACTACTACTACTACTACTACTATAATATTAACATCTATTTACATTCATTTAGTAATATTTAAATAATAGTAGTTTAATAGAGCAACAATAAATAATAAATCCTTACTAGTCCAATCCAAAGTAAGCAACTATTGTTTTATAATGTTTCAATTTCAAACAGGTATCAAAACAAGACTGATGGCAAAACAGCTGATGTCTGGAGCAACAACAGATGGCACACTCCCATTCATACTCTGATGCAACAAAAACGTGCCTGTGCCTCAGTCCCAGTCTCAGTCTGAGATGTAAAGATATCTCTCAGCAGACATAACTGTGCCTTCATACAGCCTCTGTATTAAATAAGTACAACTTGTCCCTCTCGGTCACGTTTCCCAAGACACAGTTTGAAGACATCTGCATCTCTTGACCAGACACAGATTCTGTACATGTGGTGTAAATGAAGTTCCCGCTGCAAACACCTCATTTGTCAGTTTACTCAGGGTCTAGATAAAACAGGGAAGCAGATGCACAGTGTGACAGAAAGGAAAAGGAGACATCAATATTGGGTGTAAGAGGAAGACAAGAGTGACACCAAAGCTCAATAACAAAATGCTGGCCTTAATGGCATTTTGAGCTCATTCACACCACACTGTGAACAAACAAAGCATAGTAAACACCAGTTCTTCAACAAACAATTGATATACTGTAAGTTTTTTTTTGCTTTCCTTTGACCAAAATCATTTACTTCAAAAACAGAGGATCTGAACAGGGACTTCCTGAGGAAAGCAATATTTTAATGTTTGCATTCATAACTTGCATAACTTCAAAAACATTTATTGTTTTTTAATTTTGTTTTGAGATTTTTATTTAATAGTTTTAAAAACTGTCACTCTCTTGACATTTAAAACCTGTATGAGAGTCTTCTGCCGAAAACAAAAGATTTTTCAAAAACGTTTAGAGAAAGAGTTTGTTCCTATTGACTTTCACTGGTTTTGTATACATGCAAAAGAAGTCTATCATAACCAACATTTTACCAAATATTTTCTGAATGTTTTGAAGTCAAAGGTTTAATGAAAAAATGGTAGGTAATTGCTGCAAGAGTTTTTAATGATTTAATATGTAACCGGCAATTAAAAGCCTGAGAATTGAAAGTAAACGCCATTCAAATAAATTTTCACATTATTTAAGAACTACCAACAACAATATTTTTTGTCTTAATTATCAACTTTCCAATCTCTGGAAAAATGTCTACACATGAGTCATAATCAGTCAATCAAAGGACATTAATGGCCTTTATTTCACTTAAGCAGAAGAAACTGCGATGTAAAGCATTCTTAAATACATTATTGGTAAATTGTCCACTTAAATGAATAAAATAGGGCAATTCATAATTTTTTTTATATTTGATAGGTTGATTTAGCAAAAAATAAAGCAGGTGTGTTTTTCCTCTCTATATTCACATTATAGATGATCCTTAAGATCCTTAAGTTTTCTGCATATAACTGGTCTAAAAGTTTTTGCCTTTACTTAAATTACAGAAACCAGATGGTGCGAATGTGTGTAGATCTAGAAGCATTTCATCTACTGTATATCAGAGCTGTCAACCTGTCACTGTGAGCTTTAAAAGCACTCGCGGGGCTGGTTTGAAATTCGCTTCTTGCATGGCTGCTTGTGTACATCTTGTGACCCTCTCTCTCCTGCAGGTGAGATAAGACTGGAATTTGCCCGTCCTCTAGAAGAGAAAGAACTATCACAAGCTGCCAATCCCTAACCCCCACCTCGGTCCCCACATCCTGGCATGATACTGCAGCAAAGACGGGCACACGGGGTGGATATCTCTGCAATGAATGAATGTTATGGCTGTAAACATAGATTACTGATGTTGGAGTTGAAAGCATGGGTATGCTTGTTTCTGCCTTTTCAGTGCCGTGGAGCTTCATCAAATGCAAATTTTTGTTGTACGGTGTAACTTGAAAAAAAACCCACAACAAAGCACAGACTGTATACATCTGTATATACTCCTGTGTTCATGAAAATAGAATAATACAAGGACAGAAGTAGCCAAACACACACACCTTATACCTTGAAGTGTGAAGTGTTTGGACTCCTTCAAGTATGAAGAGTTCAAAGCAGACCCCTATGGTATAAGTTACCAACAAACCCTCTGACCTGGAAGATTAGGTATATTGCATATATTGCAATTGTATTAGGTATACTGCACACACACACACACACACACACACACACACACACACACACACACACACACACACACACACACACACACACACACACACACACACACACACACACACACACACACACACACACAGACAGACAGACAGACAGACAGACAGACAGACAGACAGACAGACAGACAGACAGACAGACAGACAGACACACACACACACACACACACACACACACACACACACACACACACACACACACACACACACACACACACACACACACACACACACACACACACACACACACACACTTTGCAATATATATACAGCAAGCATCCAATAGCAGAAGTATTTTTAATTGAAATTGACTTCCACTAGGTGGCCCAGTTCTAAATTTGTGGCCAGAAATTCCTTTCTACTTTGAGTTAGGAATTGAGATTTTAAAAATGCTATAAAACAGTTCCGTTCACATCTCAGCAATATCCTGCTTGAACAATAGCAATTCTGCATCTAAACCAATAAGCCATAATGTCTGTCAATCTACTACTTGTATCTAAAGAGTGTTAATACATGTCAAAGTAAGAAAATTAAGAGTCAATGATATTTCCATCTAAGTGAGTTACAAATAAAGAGTTGTTGCAAATATAGAGGCAAGCAGACTCATCTCACATCCTCACCTTGACAAGGCACAATTGCATCAGTCAAACATTGAAATAAAGTTGGACTGGGGTTTGTGAATGTGAGCCGGCGATTTGGAAAGGTCTAAAGGGGTTAAGAGGTGGCATCAGCACAATGCACACACAATGGGTTGTGTCTGGGGTTAGATTCACTTGTTGAATAGTCCCTAGGGTCCCGCAATCTCGCTCCTGGGGGATGGGCTGGTCATATACACATTGCTTTTCCTCGTGGATAGATAACTCCTTTCTATTGGAATGACAGATGCCACCTTTCACCCTGTAAACTGGGGAACAGAAAAGGGGCGGAGCACTAAGTAATCTGAAGGAGTTGTTGGTGATAATTGGAACATTCCTAGAGTCATGGTAAAGCAACAAGCTTCAGGGCCCTGTTGAGATTCGTTGATCCAACACTGCTCATTTGGAAATGTTGGACATGATGGTTTTGGGTAAGGTCACTAAGGTTAACTGCTGTCACTGTAAGTACCTCTAGGTTATGTCCTAAACATGTCTTCACCTGTCTGTCTCTTTACGGCCATTCTGACAGCAGGACAATCAATCCGCCACATAATGATGCTATATTTTTGACCCTATGAAAACATGAATGAGGATGCAGTGATGTATGTCCAATCCCATTACTGCTAGAAATACTGTAAATATTGTGCTCAGTAGATGTGGAAATAACATTTGAAAATCTGTAGTTTAATATTTACATTTACATTTAGCTGATGCTTTTATCCAAAGAATCAAAGAGACAATATAATATATAATTACATATAATATGTCATAATAAACTATATTTGCATAAGCACTGTGTTAAATCAGTAAAATCTATAAAGTCAGTATTCAGATATTTAAATATCAAACTTTCTGTTTTAAAACAGGCATTTACAAAAAAAACAAATAAAAGGCTCTTTTACATCCACTTCATATTAAAAAAACAATACTCAAAACAACATCTTTAACTTTCCAATGCCCAGTCTGCTAAATGAATAATTGTAAATGCAAAAGAAATCACGACTGGCCATTAATAAACAGTTTGTATGAAGTTTGTGTCTGCTTATATGTTTTGCAGAAATGTCCTACATGTTTCTACACGCATCAGGGACCATACATGCAATGGAAGAACTCATTGAATAAAAAGAAATAAATGTGTGTGATTATACTGGTTTAAATGGCATTACAAATGTCAAACTTAACTTTTTATAAACTTCTTCACACTCCCTCGCGTTTTAAAAGTTGTCAGGATTTATAAAGTTAACAAGTAACTTGCCACAGACACAATTAAGTAACATTAATGTATCACTTTAATGTCATGATGTGATAACTTGTGTTACATGATGTAAGACAGAAATGTAAACTTACCGCAGACTCCGACTTCTGCACCTCAATGCATAGAGTTAAGAAAAGTACGACCGCGCCAACACTCTTTAAGTTCATTGTGACAGAAACTGGACAGTTTTATCTATAAACACTTGTTGAACTTCTCATATTCCTCTTTTCACCTTAATGCAAAGCAAGAAGTCTTTTGTAAAAGTAGCAGCGGATTCTTGTAAAGCCGGACTGCTGCCCAGAGCTGGGAGCGCTCGCAATAATTCAACTTACACTGAATCCCCTTAACCTGCTCATCGAACTACCACCGTATCACTCCGCCAAACACCATTATAGATCCACACAGGGGTTCGAGTAAACTTCACAGAATCTTGTTTTTCTTTAAATGCATAACACACCACACACCAGACGACCCAGCTCAAAAACTTTGCTCACTTTTTTTATTCTTTTCTCTTCTTTTTATGCACAGGTTTGATCGCCGCGATATGGCGGAGGACGCATCACAGCCTGATGGAATCGCATCACTGCGCATCACAATCTGATCCCAAAAATCTATATTTTCTTCAAAAAATTATTTATTTTTTAAATATTTCTCTTATATAACTTTTTTTACGTTTTGGCCGTTATCATTTACAGCGTTTTATTGAAATGTATGCACATTTTACAAATTGCACTTTAAAATAAAATAAAAAACCAAAGTAAACACAACAACAACAACAAATGGGTATTATTCTTCAACTTGAGAAAAGTGATGTTTTCAGATTAATAGTTGCATTAAATAATCAATTACACGTGCAAATGATAAATATATTTGCGTTTATTTTTCCAACAACGCCCAGTTTTATCTCAAGCATAAACTATAAAGATGAAGTATTAAAGAGTGATTTATAATGTTCCGATCAGATTAGTGTATAAAGTTTAGTGTATAAAGTTTAGTGTATAAAGTTTAGTGTACAAAGTGTAGTGTATAAAGTTTAGTGTATAATGTTTAGTGTATAAAATTTAGTGTATAAAGTTTAGTGTATAAAGTTATAGTGTATAATGTTTAATGTATAATGTTTAGTGTATAAAGTTTAGTGTATAAAGTTTAGTGTATAAAATTTAGTGTATAAAGTTTAGTGTATAAAGTTTAGTGTATAAAGTTTAGTGTATAAAGTTTAGTGTATAAAGTTTAATGTTTAAAGTTTAGTGTATAAAGTTATAGTGTATAATGTTTAATGTATAATGTTTAGTGTATAAAGTTTAGTGTATAAAGTTTAGTGTATAAAGTTTAGTGTTTAAAGTTTAGTGTATAAAGTTTAGTGTATAAAGTTTAGTGTATAAAGTTTAGTGTATAAAGTTTAATGTTTAAAGTTTAGTGTATAAAGTTATAGTGTATAATGTTTAATGTATAATGTTTAGTGTATAAAGTTTAGTGTATAAAGTTTAGTGTATAAAGTTTAGTGTATAAAGTTTAATGTTTAAAGTTTAGTGTATAAAGTTATAGTGTATAATGTTTAATGTATAATGTTTAGTGTATAAAGTTTAGTGTATAAAGTTTAGTGTATAAAGTTTAGTGTTTAAAGTTTAGTATAGCTGCAGAAGTGTGATGTGATTAGCCCCGCCCCTTTCCTCTCGGAGCGCAGCGCACTTGCAGCGGTGCATGAATCCACTCAGCCGTTCTGAGATCACTTCCAGTTCCCAATTCTGTCGTGAGTGAACGGCTTTTATTTTCTGACCACCACCGCTCCCCAAACGTTCTATAATTGTGTGTGTGAACTAACACTTGTGTGTTTTATCCATGTTTAATTCTCATGTGTCTTCCCTTCGAAGCGGACCGGATCTCAAATGAGTAAATCTGAGGAGATTCAGTGAGAGCAGAAACGGGCCAAAAATGAAGCTTTGGTGAGTCTTTAAGATGTTATTTTCTTAAAATGCGTTGCACGTTCTGATGGACAGCGTTGACCGTTAGATAACTGTCAGTGTGTCTCATTTCTGTGTTCTCTCTCTTTACAGGAGTTGTGTGTTTGCTGTGCTCTTGTATGCAGAATGTGTTCGTACGGTAAGTGAGCTATAATATGAGATACATTAAGGTTACTCATTCGTGTTTTGGGATGCAGTGCCCAACAACCGTTTCTAAGGCGTTTGGGTGTCACTCTATACGCTCTGTATTTAGCCCAGGTCTCAATATTAGTGACGTCACAGTTTGAGTTATGGATGTGACACGTGCTGTTAGAATGAAATTGTCACCACTGAACTAACTGTTGATATTATACAGAACTCTTGTTGATGGTGCTTAAACATCTGAGAAATGTCAGTTTTTTTATTTGGAAAAGGTAAGCAAACCTGTGTTATGGATGTGACCATTTTGGGGAAACGGCAAACTTTTTAAGTTGTTTGTGGAGAAAAACCCACAAACCAAAAATATCCCACAAATGCCCAAGGGATAGCTCTTATAGGGCAAAAAATGCTTTATTTTAGTATTCGGGTGTCCGTTAAAGAGCGAAATGTAGAGTTATGTATGTGACAATCCTGAAAATAGCCCTTACTTGACCATGAAATGCACTAAAAATAACTTATTTGTCTTAATCTTTAAAGAGAAACCTCACATGGGTATTTGAACTTCCATATGTGACATCTGTGCTATAAGTATACTTTTGTTAAAACTTGATATTTTCATTGTAGGTTGAAATTTCCACATAATTGCCCATATCTATTGTGCACTAACGATACTTGTGTTTCTTCATACGCTCATACATGTTAGGTGTCAGAACGGTATGGCCCCTTTATTACCCGCAATCTGTTTCGTTTGTTTGATGTGCTTTGCATCTCAATCCACCATCACCTTAGATTAATTATACTCCTCCCCCTGCTTAATATGCAATAATACAACTTCATGCTCCTCCTTTTTTCCCGGTGCCTACTGGTTAGAGCGTTTGACTCCTAACCCTAGGGTTGTGGGTTCATGTCACGGGCCGGCAATATCATGACTCAGATGCCCTTGAGCGAGGCACCGAACCCCCAACTGCTCCCGGGTGCCGCAGCATAAATGGCTGCCCACTGCTCTGGGTGTGTGTTCACTAATGTGTGTGTGTTCACTACTGTGTATGTGCACTTTGGATGGGTTATATGCACACATTCTGAGTATTGCTTGGCTGCATGGAATGTCACTTCACTCTATTTGACAATTTTAGTATATATTAGTTCAATCTGTGACCTATGTCTTATTAAAAATAATACTTATGATTAATTCTTGTTTTTGTTGTTTAGTATGTGTTGTATTCTCTAATGTTATTTAATACAGACTATTATTTAAAGATGTTTTCTGGTCAGTAAAGTTACAGTGTAATGAGACTGCTATACTGATCATACACAGGCTGCATAAAGAAACTATAGAATGTGGGGGGGGGGGGGGGGGTTGCTTGCATCGTGTGTCAGAAGTATGTCATTAGATAATATCTAGGGCTTAAATCGTTGTTTTGTCTTATTATTAGTTTGGATGGATTCAAGGAGACACAGTTAAGCTGTAAGGTAATGGCAGTAGTCTAGCCACAACATCACTAAACCAACTAAAAGAGTAGTAATCAATACAATGCTGAATAATCCACTTGTGGATCATGATGCAGCTGGACCAGGCATTTTAGGCGAGCATTTCAACTATTGTTTGAGGAAAAGGGTAGTTCACATAAAATCCTACCCTTATTTTTCTCCCTCGTTTTGTTTAAACTGGCATTTAAAGGAGATATTGAGGAATATCTCTGTGGTTTTGTGTCAATCAAGTTTTTTTTTTGCAGTTCTAAATTATTTGAACTACGGGAGGGTGAGTAAAAGATAGAAGACTTTTCATATGTTATTAGGTATCCCTTTATCCTAGAGTTCACTAGAAAATGTCACTGTCTTTATGAAAAGAATGATGAAAAAGTGAGTGGATGGTTTCTCATCTTTAAATATAGAAAATATTTGGAAAAAACAGATCACTTAGTGATATGTTCTTGAGTGGCATTCATTTTTTGTGGCATAAGAAGTAAAAAACTTAAGAGAGACAATTGGAATTTCCATATAATCTGTATTTCTAATTGTGTTGTGTTCATTCCAGTCGAGTGTCTGTGGAATTTCAACAAAATCAAACCTCAGGAGTGACAAAGTCATCCAACAGCAATGTGAAAGACAAGCCACATTAAAAAAATCAAGGTTAACATAAAAGTAATTTTTTTTACAATTCCTAAATATTACCATTGTAATGCTTATAAGTGAATATAAGCTTATTTTCTTAGCAGTATTCAAAGTCTCAAAATATACAATTTCTTTTTATTTGCAATTTGCATTTCTTTTATTTGGGCATGTCTCTCCAGTTTTTTATTTTCTGCAAATAGAAACAATACTTTTGTTTAAAGTTTGGGAAATATTGTAATGAGTTTTCAAAATGATGCAATAATAATTTGACCCAACACACATTTTAAAATGCAAGAAACTGTTTTAAAATGGTCAAGGCTTTCTGGTCATATTTTCATCAAACAAAACTTAGAAAGACATGACTCTAACTCAGACAATTAAGATTTAGATGGAGATTGACTGCAGAGGGTCAGACCTCCATCATTATTCAGATCAGGTCAGAAAGAATGAGGGGAGAAGTTCTTAAGAGTCTTTAATGGGGTCAAGGTAGGGGTTAGGGGCTTAGGTTGTTGGTTGTACCAACCGTTTCTTCCCAAGGGCAAGAAAAAACAAGCTTTATTGCAGAATGCTGATATAAGACAGTTATGGTAAGCTTTTACATGAATTTTAAAGGGTGGATTGGCTCAAATTCTTTGACTGGATTTGGATTATAAGGAGCCAGGCAATGCAAGGAGCCAGGTATCAGTAAATTGGTCTGCAAATGTATGTATGAATTTGTCTCAAGGCTCTAGTGAGGACTTGAAAGAAAACTGTGTAGAGAATTGTGCTAATAATCTTGCTTAAAATATGTTCACCCTCTGGCTTTTACCAAGGAAGCCTGCAGTAGAGTACTCTTGAAATTGACAGTATTCTACCATAATTTAAAACGTGGTGGAAAATGCCTTGAAGTCACTTCTTATTTAGCTTATTTTAGTTGTAAATTTTAGATTTGATTGTTCCTAATATTCCTTTTTGAGGTCTTGCATTTTATAAAATAAAATGTAATACACTCTTTGATCTACATTTTTATGTACAGATTAAAATTTTTTTGATAAATTAAATTTATCTTGAAACAATGACTTTGCTTTTTAATGAAAAAACTCAACAACAAAGAATATTTTATTTAGGCCTCTTTACTGTATAGCTTTTGACATCTCGGTGTAAAACTGCCATATATAAGTGATATCTGAGCAAAGTGCAATAATCAAAAATTATCTTATAGTGGTGCATTCCCCACACTCCATCATTTATACTAATACTGATAAACCATCTAATCACTTTCTCATCTTATGGCGGTAATTCATTCTTGGTAATCGTTCATTATCCATATCAGACAAATGTGTTCTTGCAATGACTACAATAGCTTTTTTTTTAAACAAAATTAAAGTGTAGATGGTTATTTTCTGATAAACAGTGTCATCTGAAGGATCAGACATTTGCTGCTATATATTATATTTTCTGAACGAGACTGTTTTATAAGTTTATGTGTATTATGCATGCACTCTGGCCGACTTGTAACTTAGGGATGGAGGAGATGTACAGTCGGTTTGATGTGTTGTATAGCCCGGCTTGAAAGAAACCACAGCGGAAATATTTGGATGATAACTACCTTTCCCACACCAGAGAGAGAGAGAGAGAGAGAGAGAGAGAGAGATAAAGGGATTTATTAGATCTTAAAGCCTCATTGTGTGTTAGAGCGGGTACCCTTCAGTTTGGTGTGTATGCTCCACTATGACACCATGTGTACTGTACTGTAGATATTTCAGTTTTCAACAATACCATGTGCAATGCATTCCAATGCATGTTCAATTAAAATCTCATACCGCTTAACTGCAACTGGTCTTATGTCTAGAATTTACTGTCACATATCAGAGTCAATGTTTAGGGTTTTGGTCTATGATAAAGGAAAAAGACTGTAAATATAACAAGAGCATGCCTTATCTTTGTTGTTGTTAAGGTCTCAAACTTTCCCATAGAAAAAGTCTCTGTTGATTATTTTGGTCTGAATATTTATTTTATCATTATCACATTGGACACCATTTGCATGCACCCCCATTAAAAATTCCTGGGCTGCTTGGTAGAACTTGTTGAGAGTTTTCTTTCTTGCTGCAGGTGTCACTTTCTAGAACATTCCTTAAGGTCGGACCAAGACACACTCTGATTGCTTTGTGATTTGTTAGTGCCACTCCCTGTTTGAAACTACCCCAGGGCACCAGAGCAGTTCCCATCCATCAATTGAAAACATCGACCACAGGAGCGAATGTTTATGGCACATTTTTTTTTTCGATATAAGATGTAATGTTTATCTACATCCTTCTCTCATTTTTAAACTCATAATAACACACTTTGATTAAACGTTCAATACAGCTTTGTAATTAAGTTTTTAAGTTAGAGTGATAGTTTTTTTTAAAAATCTGTCATCATTTGCTAAGCTCTTGTAATTTTAACCCTGGATCAGTTCCTTTTTTTTCCCTTTAGAGTGCTTTATGTGTTATCCCTGGGATAGAACCCATGACTTTGGCATTGCCACCCACATGCTCTCACCACTGAGCTACTAGAAAGTATTGTGTTCCAAAGTGTCTATATCTCTAACTTCCCCAGTTCTACACATTATCTGCATATAAAAACATACTGTGATAGCACATGCGGGTTTAAATCTACTGGTAAAAGATTACATTCGGAATAGTAAGTGTGGGGATAGTATAAATACATTAACAATATACTGCTTCCAAAATGTTTTTAAAGTTTCCCTCAACATTTTCTGTTTTTGATTTCATTAATTAAAAAATGTGACCGTTGCTCATGGTGTGGCAATCTGATTAAAACCCTTTTGAATCGTGCAGCAAGTATTGTAATGCCGAAGATTGCGTATCCTTATCTGATAAATGCCGGTGATGTGGGGCTGAAAGGTGTTGAAAGATGTCTTCACATCTGATTTCAACCCAGTGACTTTTTTGTTTGTCTTGCCTTTGGCTTTGCAAGTATGATGAAGTTCTCTAACATCCATGTTCACGCTTGTTGAAATGGAGGGTTAAAGGTTACCCTGGAGATCAGATTGACAGTGTGCAAAGAGGGCATCTTAACATTCTTTTCTTCACTCAGAGTTTATCACATATTTTTAGAAAAGGCAAGATGACATCATGGAAGTTGGCTGAAAAATATAAGTCCATACTATATGTTTACCAACGTTTAATATTACAATCTTAAATTAAGTAATAATAATAAGTAAAAAAACTTTTCTATCATGGAACAGAGAGATGAAAGATGAATATTGTAAAGTATAGAAAATGTCCTTTATGGAAGAACAGGATCCCCTTATTCCCCATTGATGTATGTTTTTGTTCTTTCTGTTCATTCTTTGTGCCTTGTCTTACACCTACATGTGACTACAGCCTAGAGCTTTATTTACTCTGTGCTTTGAAATGGATTATTGTCCCATTCTTTCTTTTTTTCCTTCATTCGTTCTTAGTTGGCTCGGTTTCAATAATTCCTTCAATTCTTTCATATACCGCTCCCTTCTCTGTCATCGGTGGAACCCTCACTAAAAATCGTCCCTGCAGGGTAGAACCCCTATACATGCACTTATGGTCTGCAGGTTCATTCCACTACTGCTGTACAAAAGACATTGATGTAAATATGTATCCTAACATTGAGTACTTTGAGCTACTGTATAGTAAGCAAGTATGCAAGTAAAAATTTATGTAATGAATACATTTTGAAGTCATGTGCTGTGTTAAATCCTGTAAACCATTCTTTTTTGGTCCTTCTTTCTTCTGCATCTGTGTTACTGTTGTTGCTTTTACCACATCATTAATATACAGTGTACAAGTCAGCATAATTGTTTGTTCTTCTTTTATTTCTATGATGTGCCAATCTGTGTGTTAAATGATTAATATCCATAGTTTGCTGACAAGACTTAACCTTGAGTTAGCTTTATTTGACAATAAGCCTTCTTAAGAGGATTTGTACTGCCAGTGGAAGGAGGAAACAGCATATTGTGTATTATGATTTGAATGTTTCCATATTCTTTTAATGTATATTAAATCAGGTTACCTCATTTTTATTTAAATTTAGATTTTTTTCCATAGCAAAATTGCAAAATCACACCATATATCAAAGCAAGGTTTGATGAAATGACCTCCCTACATTTCTTTTACTTGTATCAGGGCCTTCTCTTTTTCTCATTCATTAATCACACTTGTTTGTAGACAGAACACATTTTTACTAGGGATGCTCCAATTGATACATAGGACATAAATTTTTTTCTCATTGTGATCGCCCGGTACCAATGCCGAGTCCGATGATTTATGTTTACATAACCGATATCTAAGCTGTGTAATCACAGTTAACCTTTTTCAGATAAAGTTATAGATTTATATATTTTTGTTACAATTCTACAGTAAATATGTAATGATTGTAATGTAACTATTGTTTTAACAGAACGCTAAAAGATTATGATTATTTTAATTTGCCTTAACAATGGGGTTGCAGCGCCACTGGTCATGTATGTCCTCATGCTTTGACGTCGACAACTGAGATTCATAAGATCGGCCAAGTGAAGCAAGTATCGATCGAGTCATAGAATGTGATTATCGGCTGATACCGATCTCTGGCCCATCAATCGAAGCATGCCTTATTTTTACCGGTCAAAAGTTTTTGTGACACTTGAGTGAATATTTTTTCGTTATTTAAAAAAAAAACTTTTAATCGAATGTGTATGTTGGAAATCAGTGTAAAAAATTTTTTTTTTTAAATAGATAATTTTAATTGAATACAAAAAAACAGCAAATAGGAGCGCAGAATAGACAAAGACTCCTTAAAAATTCTTTAAAAAAGGCTATCGGGGTAGGACCCTCATAAGATGCTTTGATAAAATGAAATGAAAATTCTAGTCTGAAGGTGATGTTTTATTTTATTTCCCGATATTTTTTGTAAAAACAACAAATTCACATTGGTCCCATTGTTTCTCAAAGGTTCCCTTTGGGTACTCACACTGTCTCAATCGAACTGTGTCGCTCTTTAACGTGGTTACCTGTCCACAAACCTACTGCTCGTTTTGCACCCATACTGTACAAATGAACCAGACCTAAGATAATTTCATCATTACGATGCGATGGCTAAAGTAAATATAAAAACAAAGCGATCTCTCTGTATAATATTTTTCATTGTCATATTCAATTTATTTACAGGAAGTGTTTTTAATCTCATTCATGCTTGCAGCGCAAACTGACATCAAGTCATATGAGCGCAAATGGCTCCGTAAGCTTTTAAACCAACCCCTGTGTACTGTTATATCATAAAGCCGATTTTTGTAAGCAGGGTTGCATTATGACGGCCAAAAGTAATATTTGGGATAGTTTTGGACGCAGTGACACACGTCTGCATGTAATAGTAATGGGTATTTTAAATGTGTATTACAGACCATTACAGCTGTGGTTCACTGAGGAATACACAGTCACAAAATGTACATCATGCTTTTTGTTTCACGCTCCAGGATGGTTTGAGCTCGCAGTACCCCCTTTCCAACCAAACCATGCTCCGGCCCACCTCTTCCAACCGGGCCAAGGGACTCCAAATAAACCAAGACTGCGAGTTCTCATACTAGACAATCAAATCAGCTTTTGGTGTGATACGTGTCCGCGCACCGTTCCATTTTGCTAGTATGAGTAGACCCTAAGGGCCCGCAGCAAAACATTCTTATGTTTCTTAACATTCTTAATTTCCAACCTTTGGCTAAGCAGATGAACCCCCTTACCTGCACAAACCCTCTTGCAAACCCCTGCTTATGGCAGTAAACCCACCTTCTGATCGCTTGCATAATTACATAATTACAACCAGCTCTGAGACTCCCGTTTCTAAACCTGCTTGGTTAATCTATGTATGCTTCCTGATCTTTTCAACAATGACAAGCCAGCATTACATGCTTTTTTCTCCTCTCGTCGCCCTTGTCTACAAAGATGAATGTATGTCTTCACTCTCTCTCTGTGACCTTTTTGCCTGCCTGTCTCACCTGCTTGTCCTTTAATTCCCCAGGGTAGATCTTAAGCAGATCTCACTGGCTTCTGTTTTGAACCTGTGGTCTTCAAAAAGACAATGGCAACATTCTGTTCATTTTGTGGTGACATATTTACATGTTGGGGGGAGGCAGTGAGTAAATAAGTTGTGATGGTGGTCTTCATGGTTGAATGTTTGTAGATATTAATAGCTAGTGGGTCAAAGGGTAAGTTTTCAGGTCGTCGGTTGGCTGAGCTTTGATTCAGAAAAGTCACTATGTCTCACAATGTTTTACAACTAAATGTGGTCTGCGGTTTCAGTTTATGTCTGTGGCTAGGACTTTATTAGTTAGAGACAGCTGTACTCCATTGGTTCAGGACCAGGTCACAGCACAGGAAGCATTGTATTAACCTCGCTAACTAGTTTAATCTGGACCAAAGCTCTCTTCTAGCTGATTTACTTGTTGCGAAAATCTCCTAGATTTTTTAAAGAATATAATCAGAACAGCTACATTAAATTCCTTCTCATTTTTGGAAACGTTTTTTAAATGATAAAAAATAGTAATCAACAAAATGCAAAAGTTTTTATTTGTTTAGAAACAATTACAGAGATAAAAGAAGTAGTTCACTACAAAAAATTACATCATTTGCACTCATCCAAGTTGTTTTATATCTTATGAACACAGGGAAGGATATTTAGAAGAATGTTTACATAATATTTTAATTGGAAGAACAGGGACAGCAATTGATTTTAGTTGTTATTTTTCCTACTATGGTTAATTGGATCCGAGACTTGTTTGGTTGCAAGTAGTCGTCCAAATATCTCTCTGTGTTTAACCATACAAATGAATGTTTACAGGTTTAACTAGAGGGTGAGTCATTCATGCCAGCATTTTTCTTTTTTGGGTAAACTATTCTTTCTTTTTTGTCTCACATATTTTGTGTGCCCCTTTTTCCTGTGTGTCTTATTGTCAAATATTCACACAGTTTCATACAAATATATGTTAGAGTATATATCTTTTTTTTAGGTTTATTAATGAGTCCCAGACTCACATCCTGCTGTGCTGTCATTCATTAACTCATTCTGTGTTTGCCTCAGGTTTCCATGAGTCTGGGAGGAAGTGAATACAATCTCAGTTTTGTTCATTTATTAACATCTGATTTTATACAGTGGTATGGGTCACAAAAAGACACTTCTTGTTTTAACATGACCTTAAATATTTCAAAGATAATGTAAAGTCTTGAGTCTATGGTACAGCAAGCAGTGCATACTTTAAGAGACTTGACCAACAATTGATTTTAATACTGAGGACTAAGTTGAAAAATGAGCATGCAAATGTGGTAGAAACATTTAGTATTTTTTCCATTAATACATTTAATTTACATATTGTCACAAACCATTTTCCTTATTTTTCTTCATTAATTTCTTCATATTACAAGAGATTAAAGTGCATTATAGGATGGTCATGTGATGCAGCCCTCTTGTTAAACAACCTTTGTAGTGGAAATATTTCTGTGCCTGTTGATGCAACTTATAAAACAGATTGTAACTTTATTTTAACCTGTACTTTTCTGCAATTCGCAGCCATTAATTGGCTTAACAGTAGAGGAGTTATTACTACCCAAAAACAAGTGCTGATTGCTTTTGCCGATAATGGAAAATAGCTTTCTTAGCTTAACACCTTTTGCTCTTGGGACTTTGCTGAAGTCCATTCTCTGCTCTCTGTTTATGTTAGACAGAATCTTAATGGTTCCCTGTTGCAGCTTCAAAGCCTCAGATTTTGACCTGCTGCTGAGTGCTGGTTTCCTGAAGTGGTCAGAGCAGGTGGTCGGCAAAATCAGACCTGCATTCAGTGATGCTAAGTTTCCTTCAACTGTTGTACTAGATCAAAATCACTTATAAAAATAAAATAATTAATTTTATTGATAAATGGAAGTAAAAGAGTGCGTTAAAGCATATCATTTTGTGTCATTTCCGATGTGCTTTACCGTGTTTCATAACATTGTTTACCTTTACATCTGGTATGCATACATAGTAAATCTAAAGCCTCACATGTTTGGACAGTTGAACAAACATTGGGAAAGTAATATATCACTCTGCATGTCTTTGTTTATAAACTGTATTCCTCCTTTTGTGGACCTGAATGCGCTAGGACATGCCAAGATGTTTTTACTATCTACATGTGGGTTTTCCATCTTAAAACATACAAAAGACTAACATGTTCTCATACAAGTAAACATTTTGTGTTAGATTGTGCGGCCTTCACATGTTGTAAAGCAACAGGATAAATGAAACAAATATTATCCTTACCTGAAATATGTTGGGACAAATCTGTAATACTTGCCTGCAGAGACAGTGCATAATGTTCTTTTTCTTGTCACCTTTTCTTTTTTACGCATCCAACAGGTGTCTGTTAGTGTGCAGTTGCTTGAAAAGATAATATTTTCTTGTATTTGAAAGCATGAAGAAGCCTACCGTAGACATCTCCCAATGGAGTTAGCATAAACAGGCTGAACTAACAACTTTCTTAGTACCGCAAATTGTGGTACTAAGAAAGAAGAGAATCCAACCCCCACAGGCCCAAATCGGTGGTCGCAGTTCTTCAATAATGGTCTTCCCCTTACTCATCTTTTCTTTGACAAGGCCCTGTGATATTGCTCCAGCTTTCAAGTGCTGTTTCACACCAGCCAGTTAAGTTTTTCTACAGATACTTTGGTTTATCCTAAAGGGGGCAAACCTCCCACCTTTTCCGCATCTGGTAAAAAGCTTTCACTACAACCCACTCAAATATGGAGAACATGCTGCATATTATAGGTCCCTGAATGTTAGTCAGTACTATCCCTTTCTGTGACATAAGATGACTATAAGAAGCATAATGCTGGCATCTATCAGTGTCTTCTTTTGGTTTCAAATGAATGTTCTATTAAAAGTAGTAATTACAAGTGCCTGATACAAGACACACGCATATTTATCTCAATAGTTTGTGTATCCAAATAGGTTTGTGAGGGTTGCCCTTGGAGCAAAGAAGATTCTCTAAAGACACTGTCTGGCTGACTTAAGCCTCTGTCAGAGGTTGCCACAGGCAGAGGATTTACTTTGCTTTTATGTCCAAACATCTCCATGACAGAAACACACTGGCTGGGAAGGGATATGCTGCCTTAGTTATCAGGGGTTGTGTTGATAGTGTATTGACATGAATGGACTGTCAGTGACAGAAAATTGGGAATGGTGATTAGTAATGGATTTAATAATGACAAAAAGTTTTTTGGAATAGCTATAGAGTCCTGAAACAAAACGAAAACATGTTAGAATGTGTTTAAAAGAGGGGGGGAGAGTTGTACATTTGTTTCGTCAGGTGTGTTACTTTTAAGTCAAACTCGCCTCTTTTATTTTCTTCCATCTGTTTGACATATTAATATCAATTCAACTTTTTCGGTTGTCTAAAACTTTACTGTCTGTAAAATTCGTGACAAAACAATCTGTTGTGGAATTCAACCCATAACCAGATCTGTTTCATAATATGTATAATGAAAAGCTGTTTACAGTATTGAAGCAAATTAAACAGATCATGAAGGGATTTAAATGCATTTTACCAAGTTTTATTTTAAGTAATTCTTTATTTTTACCTGAATTGATCATAAGTAAATGAAGACAGAGCCGACATGGTAACACACATAGCACACTTTGATAGATGCTTACAGGGTATCTATTTTTTAATTAGTTCAAGTTAAGTGTTTCCCCTTTGTTTGGATCTCACTGACTATGGAATCCTTTTCGTGTTTCAAGGCCTTCCCTGAAATAGTTACCAGCCACTTTGGGCTTCTGTTTCACTTGAGCATCTTTACTTTGCTTGACCTCTGCTCTCCTTCACAGTATCTACCTTAAATCAAACATGCTTCTTTATTCTCTAAACATCTCTGTGGATTGTGATGTATTTGTTTGGTAAACAGCTTTTTGTCTTATTTTATTCATTAATGGGATAGTTCACCCAAAATTTCTGTCTTGAATTAATCACTCTCTAATTGTTCCAAACCTGTTGAATTTTTTTTGGTAAAACAGAGAGACAGATATTGGGAAAGAACCCCAGAACATTTTTTGCATTGTTCTATTGTACACAAATTCATGTATTTGAAAATATAAAACGTTTAGTTCAATTCTCCAATTCTTATTGGTCAGCAGCTGTGTTTTATTCATGAGAGAGCACAGCTATGACCACATTATTCAACGGTTCTGTGAATCATTGAGCACCCTTAACAACGTAAACATACAACGTTGACAGTTAGGCACTACTTTTTACAGCGGATGGCAGTTAATGATTTTACTTAATGAAAACTTGAATTGTAGCATATACAAATTAATAAAAAATTTCACTTGTGTGGCAACAGTTTTATAAAAGCAATAAGGTACTTGAGAATTGGGCTGTATTGTGAATAAATGACGGCTGAAGGGGTTGCAAGCACTCTCCTTTGCATCGTGTCTAACAACGCCCTTTAACTGTTATTTATTCATCATACAGCCAGGCCTCTCGTATCTTATTGCTTAATACATTTCTGGGTCTTCATCAGAACCAAAATAATTTATACAGATTGAAAATAATTTAATGGTATGTGAATGATGACAGAATTTGGAGTTTTGGGTGAAATATCCCTTTTACACAAAAAAGTAGTTTCTACACAGTAAAAAAAAAGTAGAATAAAGTTTGCGTGTGAATGAGTGTTTATGTAGCGTGGAATCCCTGGAAGTCTCATGCCCAGTGACTATCCGTTGTCAAAAATCAGATAATCGTAAAGGTAAACAGCTTTTCACGAAACGTCAACCAGAAGAATGAAGCAAAGAAAACATTCTACGATGACATTTATTTTTTTGTCTTTTTAAAAGATATAGGCACATACATACTTGCACGTTGGCACAGGTTCATATGCTGACGACTGACGATTAGTTATTTGATGGGGGGCTTCACAGTGTAAAAGCTTTAGGTTGGGCCTCATTGCACTAACTGTCATTAACCTCGGATGCCTGAAAGTCAACTGGGCAAAGAAAGGCCCCCTCTGTATTCAAAACCTCTGCGCACCCCACCACAAAACTCAGCATACCTTTCTTAAACAACACATCAACCTCTGTCATTCTATACCACGAGTTTGAAGCATAACTGATCAGAAGGAACATCCCTATTCCTTTACTCAGAACTTTACCTGACGGCCATTTCAGGGACCCCCATCACAGCAATGTTGACCTAGAGGATTGTATACGCCAAAGACATTGATGTTGTATTTTAAATGTTGGCATTCTTGATGTTCTTGTAAAAACCTTGGTGTTCTTGTGCTTTTGTAAGCATGCTTCAGCACTGAGTTTGAGGGGAGGCAACTTTATGAACTTTATGAAATCTTTTTTTTTTTTTAAACACACAAAAATATATTTTCTGAATAACATTGATTACACAAAAGAGGTGTAACCCATTTCCTTCTACAGTATTGCACAGGAAGAAAAACCAATGTGGGTGCCAGTTACAATCATTTTTCAAAACATCTTCTTTTGTGTTCTGTGTAAGAAAGTCATACAGGTTTGAAACGAAAAGGCAGTGAATAAATTGGAAACCCTGATCATGCACTTTCTTATTACTTTAAGTATATATATTTTAAAATCTTTTTGGAGTCTGCTTGTAGAAACTTTAATCACTTTGGCTTTAATGATAACTGACCGTGCTTGGTATCTATCTGATGCATCTGTCTGTTGTCAGGGGAACATACTGGCAGTCAGCGAGCCATGGGGTGTCACAGCAGGCGACCGTATTTCAAAAGCTATTCCCACCTCTTCGTTAAGAGCTCCAATGTTTTTCCATTCATCCCCCCACCCCCATTCCCCACTGCCCCAACAGACCCAGTTGTGTATTTGTGTATTCATGAAGTAACAAAATTGTATTATGGATGACTGAAGATACCTCTTGTGAAAACTTTTTTTACAGTCTCCTTCATAGACACTAGAGGTTCTGTGGCACACCCACCCCTTGTTGTGCTAAATAGGCTATCATAGGGACTGGTTCTATTTCCATAGTCTTTAAGAGGTCAGGAGAGGGCATATCTCACAGTGACTGGAGGAAACTGTGGAGGTTGAATGGGCAGCATGTTTTGTGTAGCCACAGAGAGAAGGGGTGTCAGAGTCCAGTTGTTTTGCTACATTTAATGAAAACTGGCAGTGAGGCGTTGAAAGGTGCAGATTCATGTTGATTTAGTTCTACTGTATCCAGTGGAATGTTTCCTGGCATTAGAGTAAATCTTAGACATAATACCTTGCAATGTGGCCTGACCTCACCTACTTCTTCTTTTTCTAGAGTGCATTTTCTCCTAATCTTTCTCAATTAGCGAGAGTTTGACAGCGTTGTCAAATCCAGCAGCCTTTTGTCAGATTGTAACGCATCACCTTTCAGAATTCATGTCTCTTAATTTGTCAGGGATGATTTACATGGTACATGACTGACCACTGGGAACCAAATGTTTTGTGGAGACGGTGTGAGCCAAGAATGACTTTCGTGTTCATGCGGTCTCAGTTGTGGTTTAGAGCTCTTGTTAATCAACAGCTCAGAGAAAGCAGCAAAATAATGTTTCCAAGTAACGGAAAACAGTGCTTGGTTCCTTTGTTTTCGTTATGATTTACAGTTAAATTTCATGAGCACAATTATGACAGACCTATTAATGTTCTCATAAATAACCTTAAGCACTTTTTAATTAAGCTTTCAATAAAATCTTTGATTTAAAGAGGTTCACTCACAAAATGAAAAGTCACCCATGAATTACTAAATTCAATCAATTACAATGAACCCCATCAAGTCATTGGTTAACCGTAGGATTTTTGTATAACGTCAAAACACAAATAAGATGTTTTTGTTAAGGTCCGAGACCAAGGTCAAAGCGCTAAAAGTGAGTTAAACATTGTTCTGTTCCCCGTGATTCAGCATTAATTAATATGAAGCGACAAGGATACGTTTTGTACTTAAACAAACTAAAATAAACTGTACATTTGTTTTTTCTGGTTTCCCTATTGATTTCTATTGCACATTCTCGATGGCACCACAACGCATGGGTCAGCATCAAACAGGATTTATCCATCCAGGGGCAGCATTGCATCGCATCGTGACATCATGCTATTGTGAAAATCGCTCATCAAAAACCAACAGGGAAACCTGAAAATTGTTGAATAAACTTGTTGTTTTTGTGTCTTTGCACACACAAGCTTAAGTGGAGTGGAGTGATGTGACATACTGCTAAGTATGCTTTGCATTTAACCCATCCAAAGTATACAAAGCAGCGAACACACACCTCTAGCAGTGGGCTAAGTATTTTCATCGCTTCGTGTTAAATCAGTGTCTTCGCCCACTTTCAGTGCTTTGACATTTGGTTGCATTGCAGTCTGAGGACGAGTCAGAAAGCTCCCGGACCTAAACCAAAACCTCCCAGACCTTGATAAAAACATCTTATTTTGAATTCATGGTTATCAAACCACTTGATGATTGATTAATTAATGATTAATTAATAGCTAATCTTCTGTTTTTATTACCCCTTTAAAAGACTGTCGGAAAGTCCTCACCAGTTATACATTTGTTATACAGTCCAAAGGGTACCTAATGACCTGATTTCAACCCCCAGCCCCTAGGATTTCTGGACACTGTGTTTGATGGTATCAGTGGAACATGAATATTCTACTGCGTTAGATGGCAATAAGGCTTTAGGCAGCCTAAACTAAAACATATTCTAATGGCGTCCTTAATCTTAAGGAGTTGGTCATGCAAATGTTATAAGTCAAAGAAAAAAACAATTCCAGTTAAATTTGCTGTGTCATGTTACATCGTTTAACAAAATACACTATACCTCTATACTTAAAGCATGTATGGTGCATATGAAGAGTTAATTTGAAAGTTTTCAAAACTTTTCTAAAACAAAATTCGGTTTGCGATAGTCTTTTTTTTCTTCTTTTGTATTTTATGGCAGCAGGGAAGTCATGCAGCTTTGAAATGACAAGAGGCTGAATAAGCTATGATACAATGTTTTAGATTTCTGGGGAACTATTACTTTTAGCCAGCTGGCTAGTTTCTCATTTCACCTGACTAATTGTCATTGTCTTTTCCTGCTTTAGTTGATCTAATGCAACAAATCCTATAAAATTGCTTAAAAAGATTCTATAGGGGCTTTGGGTGTGAAGAGGTTATGATGAAATGCTTGGTTTTTGACGGGATTCTAGGAGGTGGGACATTTCAAATCAATGTCCTTCAAACGGAACTCTCCAGGATGTAGGAGACAATCACGGTAGTCTGTTTCTGGTGGTTCCCTATTTTTGTCCCCTGGGTGGGCTTGCTGTGGTGGGAATAACTATAATGTGATGTTTTTCTGTAGCCAAAGACTCTCCAATTATCATTGTAAAGGACCCCACAGAAAGGGGTGTGGGAGGTCTCACTTTGTCCCATAAGATCAAATCGGCTCCCGCTGTGGGACCATCAACACCCTCGTTCCTGTTACTGTCTACAAAACCAGCTGGCCTTCAACATCCAGCTGAAGGCTGGGTCATACTTAAAATGTACCTTTCTCCCTGCCCTCATAGGTCTCGGTCTGTTATCTGTCTGTCTCTGGGGTGTTTACTCTAGAGAAACGGAGGATTCCTCTTGATAAATGCTTATGTGGACATTGATGTGTTTGTGACCTTTTTTGACCAAAGAGAAAAAGGCAGTAATGGAATATCTGAAAGTGAAGGAACCAAATAAAGGCAAACACAAAGCACCCACAAATCACTCCTCCTTTACGAGCTCAGGGTCCAATTGAAAGTCCATTGGTATAAAGAAGCCCTTATTTAAAGCTTTTACATCTTTACTCCCTCTCTCTTGCCCTACTTAGCTTGACCCTCCATCTCTCTCTCTCTCTCTCTCTCTCTCTCTCTCTCTCTCTCTCTCTCTCTCTCTCTCTCTCTCTCTCTCTCTCTCTCTCTCTCTCTCTCTCTCGCTCTCTCTCTCTTCTCTCTCTCTCTCTCTCTCTCTCTCTCTCTCTCTCTCTCTCTCTCTCTCTCTCTCTCTCTCTCTCTCTCTCTCTCTCTCTCTCTCTCTCTCTCTTTCACGTGGGGGTAGGACATTTCTGTGTATGTCTTCGTAGACCATAGGGTTTGGTTTCATATTAAATAGGCAGAAATGGATAATCTCCATAATAACATGTTTGAGTGACAGGTCTGATCTCTTTGGAGCTTGTGTGTGTATATGTGAGATATAGGTGGGGTGCAGATGTATAGGTAAAGATTAAGGTAAAGTTTAACATGACTATAATTTATGGTAACAGCTCAGTTTTTTGTCAAGAACGAATACTTTTGACACGTCTGACTTAAGTCATAAGTAGCTAAAAATGTTTTGTTTTCCTGTTGGGAAGGTAGGATGGTGGCGTTAAAGCCAAAATGTGGTATCCATTGCACAAAAATGTAAAATATCTTAGTGTCATGACATGGAGCTGGACCAAAGGATATTGAAGTCTCTTGCAACAACTTTCAGTATTTTTTCCCTTAAACTCCCTCATAGAAATATCCTCAGTACACTACTTCACCCAATTTGTTTTTGTTATATGAAAGGAAACATCAAAGTGAGGTCAAATTGGTTTTAAGGAGATCAGGTCTTCTTGACCATGTTTTCTGCTAAATGTCAAATAATGTTCCCTAATTTTTTGTAATTCTATCTTTTCATGGTAGTTATATTACTAGAGACCATTTGATCTTCTCATCTGAGTTTTTTAATCTCTGTATATCTTTCTCTCACACACATGAACACAAGTATAGTCAACCTTCGTGCCTAGCCCTCCAGGTAAAAGACTAATACCTCCTGGCTGCTTAGATTTTCTATACTAATCTTTTCTAACACCTCTTTCCTACATTTTCCCCCTGACACCAACTTGCCTTCCTTGCTGTTTATCAGATAGATCATATCAACTCCATATTCACTAGTCCACTTCAAAGCATGATGGGTTGAATGTTATTTGACAAAGAGTGGTTCCCTCTGTAGGCTGTCATCCTTATCTGAGATTCTAGAGAACAGATAATTAGCAACTGGAAAAAAACAGATCAGAAAAACAGGATGAGCTTTGAAGCAACGAATTTGTGTGGGAATGATGGACTAGAGCATTAAGATGAAGCTCATTAAGTACAAACTACAGGTGTGTAATAGAGCGTGGGAATTGGACAAATAGTTGTAATGGTTATTGACAGTCATAAAAGTCATAAAAGGGTTTGATTGACAGTTTGGGGTGACAGACCATAGTATTTTTCACTTAAGAAAGAGTGCGACCTTCAACCTTTCCTCTTTTCCCCTGAAAGTCATTTCAGGTATGTGGTATTCAGGTCATGACCATAACTGCAATCTATGCAGCTGTTGCCTAGCGCTGCACAGCTGAATGCAAACATCTACTCCTCTATCCCTCCTTTCCGCTTTACCACCGCATCCCAACTGCCCTGTAGGGAAAGATCATAGAACTGGATTGAGTGTAAAAGAGTTATTTTAGACGTTTTGACATCTTCGGAAATCAAACATGCCATACTTCATTCCTCGTTGTGGGTATTTAATTAGAATGTTTTGCTCATTGTTGAAGCGATGGTGCTTTATTTATTTGCTTGGTAAAATGCCTGGAGGTTAAAAAAATGCTGAATCTAAAGTTTACAAATATATACAGTACTGTGCAAAAGCATTTTCATCCCAATAAATGTTTAAGTCAGTTATTTATATCATTTAGATTAGTGTGTCATTAGAAAACATGAGTTGACATGACAATTGTACTTTGCACATATTACTTTAAAATACTTTCACAGTACTACAGATTTGGAAGTTGTTTAAGTGCTATGTCTTTTTTTATGCAATAATTTATAAAATAGACAATGACACTTCCCATTACTCTTCCAACACTTTTTGAGTTTATACATTTTTCCAAAACTTTTCCAGGCCTTGAAAATGACATCTTAAATATTCCTGACTTTTTAGGTTTTTCATGATCGTAAGAAAAAAAATGATGTTTAGAAACTTATATTTTCCGATGACACACTGATGTAAATACTGACTCAAACCATTTTCAGAGTCACCTTTAACAAAATCAGCTAAATGAATAAATGGAAACTAATAATGGTATAATGGTGGGTGTTTCTGGTTTACAGCAATACATGTATTGTGACCTGATTGTGATGGGAGGATGTTGTGCTTGATGATTCACTCAGTTACTAAGCACCTTAATTTAGCTCCTGCTCGGTCATGTAATTTAAGCACACCACTGACATTGGGTGTGTCCAGCCTCTCGTGCAGATAAACCCCTTACCCTATCTGACATTAGGGCGAGCCGTGATTTGTGTCAACCCGACAGTCAACTAGACACGCAGTATTCAGTACCAATCAACCCGACATTAAGAACAAATGATAACAATCATGTCTGTAAAACAGCCAGCTGCAAAGAAAAGAGGAACGTGTCTGGTCACATCCGTTACTTCACTTTTTTCACCCCCTACCTTGTTTCGCCCACTCCTCTTTTCTTTTCTATTCATTTAACTGCATTACATGTTATTTAAACAGATCACTTAGGGATCTTTTGAATGCAATGCAGCTGTTGCTTTGGTATATTACAATAGGTTAAAGTGTGTTGGCAAGGTTAAAACCTCTCTTGATGGAAATACCTCCAAAAAATGAATTTTGTTCTCACCCCATTGCTGTTCAAAACCTGAATGACATATTGATATATTGTTGTTTCTTACGGTATTTGTAAATTATAGTGTGACACATGAAGCGCCGGATGTTTGAAACTTCCATTCAGCATTAATGGCAGTAATTATTTGTTTGTCTGGTAGCTCTTGCAAATGTTATTTTAAAAGGCTTTAAGAATGGATGGGCGATTTTGCATTATCAACTTACAGATCATACACATTATATCTGGACCGCAAGACAAAGGGTAACATCAAAATATTTTAGGTTTTCCACAGTGCCTACATTGCTTCAATAAATATCATAACCTATAGAATGTAATGGACTAGGACTTTTAATTCTGCATTATACTAAGGAAAGAAATTTCATAAGAGGGAACCAATGTATAGCTTGTTTTAATTCAAAAGTGTTCACTGACTTTTTTATATCACTAAATGTAGTATGCTTACGCCATTTAATGCATTGCTTTAATAATATTGTATTATAAAACATGTTTATATTCTGACTGAGCTTTACGGTGCATATAGTCAGTTGTTGAAAAGGAATGTTCTGAATTATTTATTTTAATGTCACAGGCTTAATGTATTAAACCACGTTCAGGGTTTTATGATGTTTCAAAGCTTTTTGATAGTCTCTAACATATTGTGATTCCCGCATGAAAAAAACCCAGGCTTACGTTGAATGATATAATATCAAGATCAAAGTATACTATGCGTCAAAGAAATCACTTAAAAAATCTGTAAAAGACACAGCAATAATCAATAAACAACACAATTTTTTTTTATTGTACGGATTTATATTGTATTGACTGGCTTGTGTTTTGTTTTGCACTTTTTTTACTTTATATCTCAATTTCTGACAACATGGTCACTCTATTTATCTTCTTTTTATCATGTAATAAAACATTAAAACGGTGATAAACATTAAAACAGCACATATACAGAGGACCATACCTGATATACAGAGGACCATACCTGAAAAATCCCTGGCACTGCCTGGTACCCTTTTCAGAATCCAGTCATCCATCTCTTTTTACCTGAAATTCTGTGTTAGTTTTTGATACCGGACCACTGATTTGCAACAGACTCGCACATCTGGTCAAGTGTACGAGAACATATTGTGGCTTAAAGTGATATAAACAGGTTGTGTTCGCAGCTCATCGTTTGACACCAAAAGTTTTCACCTGTCAGTTGCATTCAAGAATATAGAAAAGTAAAAAAGTAATATAGGAAAGAATGCTGGGATAGCTTTCATCTTTGCTTTCCATCAGCTGTTTGTCAACCTCAGGCTACTTGTTTTATATGGGCTGGGGAGTTATGATATTTCTTTCCTTTAAAATGTTCACTCTCTCTGTTCTTGAATAGGGGGTTAGTTATAATTCCAGGCTTGAAAATTTTATTTTATTTTTCAATTTCTCCTTCTGTAAAAATAGCTTTCATAACCTCCTTTCTATTACTTTTGTTCTAAAGTATTTCTTTTAGAAAGGAAGAAAATCCTTGAAAAGTCTTTCTTAGAATTTCAAAAGTTCAGGCCATTTTTAATACTGCTTTGGTCTTCCGTCTGACTTCTTTTCTTCCTTATCTTTTTCTTCTCTCTCTGTCCTGCTTCCCTCATTTCTCTCATTTCTTCAGCACCCGCCCCTCTCTATTCACAGCCCTGGGCGTCTTTTACCAGCTGCCATCAAAGGCGGACTGGCTTAATGGTGTGTAGGTAAGTCTGTTGTCAGCCATTCACCCTGCCCATGACAAAAAAGGAAAAAAGAAGTCGGTGTCCTTACAAAGGACATGTCCGACGGGGAGATATTTTAACCAGATCATGGCCCCAATGCAGGAATCTGTGAAAGGGGTCATTGTTTTGAACGAGACAGAGGGACACGGGGGAAGGGAGGGATATTTTTTCTTTTTACCTATCATTCTGTTTTTTAAAGAATTAAATCTCAAAGTATATTAGCACATTTATTAAGCATTAATGATTTTGTAAAGATTAATGTAAAATATTTTCTTGAAAAGGCCTGTATTGAAAATGTATGTTAATGTAATGGCCTATATTTAAATCCATAGAAGTTTTTGGTATGCCCTCATTAAATTATTAGCGTGTGTGTGCGTGTCAGGGTCTGGAATTTCTCCCATATTTGTGAACACATAAAGACCTTTCTTCAAGTTTTCATTTTGCTCTATACCACCTCCAGCAGACCAAGGCAGGAATGACTAATACTTGTCTGCACGGACACCCCGACGCACACAGACAGTGCATAAAAACACATTCACGTGCCTGTATGTGATATCCGCTGTCTGGGCTTACTCCCTCTATTGTATAAATTAATGTGTCCTTAAAGGCAACTAAACATCTGTGAGTCAGAGCGAATTCAGAGCTCTTCAGCACAGTTGAATCAGCCCAGACATGACAGCCCAGAATTCAGATAGTGGCTGTGTGTGTGCTTGTTGCTGTTTGTGAGTTAGTGTTTCCTTTTAATGCCAACCCTGTGTTTGTATTAACTAGGATATGAGGAATTCCTCAACACATCTCATTTAAGGTCTGCAGCAGACACACAAAGCCGCAAACCTTAAAATTCTCTCACACAGATATGCACACAGACATATGATATGTGTTTAATTTTAGACACGCTTCTTCATCGTTTGCTTTTAGTCTTACTGTTCAGGTGATCTTACAAGGTAAAACAGCCCCAACATTTTTTTTATTCCTAGGAGATATTCTCTTTCTATTAATAGCAGAGTTGGAGGAGTTGTATAGCTGCAACAAAGGAGTTTACATGAGAAACAGATAAAGAGAAGAAGAGATAGAAGCAGGGGAAGATGTTCATCATACTCGTCCAGGATTCAACTTGTCAGTATTCCAATGGTGGTCCTTCTTTAAAAATTTCAGTGATTCAGATTTAGTTTGTAGAACCCTAAAAGGGATAGTTCATTTAAAAATGTAAATGTTGATGATCTACTCAACCTCTTGTCACCTTTATACTACTGCAGAAAATGAATGTGAAAAAGTGATGTGACATAAAGCCAAGTATGGTGACCAATACTCAGAATTAGTTTAAAAATTTAATCCAAAGTGCACACACACACACATAAACCGTGAACACACACTTAGAGCAGTGGGCAGACATTTATGCTGGGCTTCCAGTGAATAGTTGGGGGTTCAGTTTCTTGCTCAAGGGCATCTTATCATGGTATTGCCAGCGTGAGACTTGAACCCAAAACCATAGGGTTAGGAGTCAAACTCTCTTACCACTAGGCCATGACTTACCTGTCTCAAGATATTTTAAGAACGTAGGTATCCAGACCTTTTTTTAACAAAATACCATTGCATGGGCATAAAACCACTAAGACACGTATCTTACACAAAATATCTTCTTCTGTGTTCCTTCTGTGTCATTAAACATCATAAAGAGAATGATGGCATTATATCTCCAAAATAAAGTTATTTCCCTCCTTTTTGTCAATAGACTCCATCTCCATAATTCCACTGCTATATGGTCTTTTGTTTCATAGTCATTTAAATTCATCCAGCTGTAAATTTCTGTAAATGCAGAATTGTAGCATGTGCATATTATTATTTTGCTGTTTCAATTTCTCTGCGGAATTGAGAAAGGAAAAGCTTCTTTTGCCTTTGTATGTTGCTACAGCATTACTATAGCAACCCAGCATTTTCCCTTGAAAATTACAGCCTAAAACACAAGACTTGTGCTTCACCTTTCATCAGCGTGATTGCACATAAGTGGGTAATGTTCACACCGGTAGCAAGAGCTCAGGTTTTGCTCTGTGTTCTGGGTTGATGCTTGACAGAAACTGGAAAAAAGTGACTGCATTGTTTTAATTTAAACAAGTCTAAAAAATCTTTAATCATCCTAAATAATCAAGGTGGCCACTTTTAATTATTTTTCAATAGATTCATCTAAACTGAGTACACGGACACATATAAAATGTTAAGATTAAATGGAATTTAAAATTATTCCAAATATTTAAATATAAAGTCAATTAAACTTTTATTGTCATGACTGCCAGAGGCTAATACGACTTGCTTCATTAAAATCCTCATGATTTTACAAATTTTTTACTGCCTTTAAAATATTTTAAAAACATAAAGAGCTAAAAAAAGTCACCTGAATGTCAATTTTTGTCAATAAGCAATGATGCTTGAAGGGATGACTTGCTGGGTTTCAAGCCAGCTAAACTGAGAATATCACCACTGCCAGCAAAGTAGAAGTGTGAAAAAAATATCTATTCTGGTATCCAATGGGAGAAAAAAATGCTTTGTACTGATGAAGTGCATACTTGGCTACCTTCACCAACTGTTGATTTATAGCTGCTGGATTAGGAGAACCATAGATGTGCTCCTGAACATTTGTGGTAGGCTTTTATCACAGGACCTGTTGAAGCAACGTCCTCAAGTAGGCAGGTGCTGGGGCTTGCCAGAGTAGGGTGTAGAGCTCTCACTGACCCTGCATGCCTTTAGTTTGCATGCCCAGACTTCCGCATATGATGTAATGTGCCTGTGGGGCAACTTCGTCGATTCCTAACTTTCAATTCTAAAAGTCCTAACTGAGTGATGAGATAGTAAATCCTCCTTATAATGTGAGCTATGTTTTGTTCACCTCTGTTCTGATGTCAGTGTCTGGGGATCCAGCACGATTTATAAGTTTTGCCTTAACTACCTTTAAACTCTATTTAATTAATGAGTGTTTGATTTAAATATACTATGTTTTTACTGTATTATATGTGTACTATGAAATATTACCATTTTATACCACTTGTAACAGCAGTATTATGAAACCTTTTTTGTTTGTGGAATGAAGAGCCCTGGCTTGAATTTTTGTATTTAATTTATTTGTCATCAAGTCATCAGGAAGCGTACATTCCACCTTTTGAAGTATGTCACGTCGCTCAGATTTTTGTTGTACTTAGTTGACATCTGTACATGTGTAGGTCAGTCTGTCAATGGGTGGCCGGATTTTAAAAGACCACAAAACCAAATGTAGATGAAGTTGATAGTAAAGTAAAAGGGGTTGTTTGGCCTGAGGTAAACTGTGAAGTACTGAGTGTTTAAACACAGCTGTGAGAATGCGCTCATGTGACCCATGCATGAGACACAGCTTCACTGCATCTTAATGCCACATTCTGACTCAAAGCTTAGAGTTTTACTGTCACGGATAAACATTTAAACATGAAAATATGAACAAATATAAACATTAAGATCTGTATTTGGAGTTGTTGTGGGGTAAACAAACTTAAGGATAAAACAGGCTATTAATGGAGGACATGTGTGTCATCACAGTGTCTGTGTAATGTGTTTGATCATCTGTGTCATCTGCTATTCTTTATTCATTTCCTCTCGGAAGTTAAGTCAGTTAAACACTATTGATGTGCATCCTGTAAGTTGTTAAGTAGATGTTCAAATGGTTTTTATTACCTTTATTTGTAACATGAATGAAATACTAACGAATATAACCGAACAAGTTTTTTGCGTTCAGGGCTTGAAATTGCAACTATTGTGGTCACACATGCTCCTTAAACCTTTGTAAGTTTGTATTACTTTATTCTAAATATATTCAAGAGCAAACCTCTTCAAAAGGCGACATAAATGTTTATGCATTATTTTCACGGGGGGCTGTGTGATAATAGTTAAAATTATTATTATGATGCACTCTTGGATTTTGCCGATGACGATAATCAAACAATGTTTAAATTTCATCCTTAGAAAGTGTGTCTTATATTGTACTACTAGCTTTACTTATCAACATTCTATCATAGTATTGATTACCCATAAATATAATAATAATAATGATAAAAATAATACATTGAAAAGAGCTTAAAAATGATACTAAACATAAAAACTAAAGGATAAAATGGGGTATTAAAGGCGCACATAAAAGCAGAAAGAGCAGCATGTGACTGCAGCATGCAGTGAATAAGTGTACAGTTAATTCAGGTTTTTGATTGGTTATTAAAAGTGAGTGACACACTGGATAATGTGGTTTTAACATCGTCAAAAGATCGTTTTTGTGTGGTTGCTCCAAGTAAAAAAACAGATAAAGTTAATTTTTATCCATGCCTTTCCTAATCCTCTGTAAATTTAATTTAATATGCTAACATTTAAAACGCGCACGTGAACAATTTGTGTCATTGGTTTTGTTTGGGTCTATTCTTCCGATAAAACGTTTCCCGGCTGAGGCATCCGCAAGAGGGGCTCATCTGTCACTAATAAAATACATTTCCCTTACCCTCATGTTCTTTCCCTTGTTTTCCTTTTGTCTTATTTAGTGTTCTATCACGTTCAGAAATGGCTGAACGGATTGATGAGAACAAACAAACAGCTCTGACAGCAGGTTAACTTGTATCTGGGGTCCTTTGTGTGTCTATTTGAGCTTTTTGGATGCACATATACCGTAGGTAATGATGCATATGATGTTTTTTATGAAGCTTTGATCTCTGTTTGTGCATGTTTGAGCACTTAATTCGTTGTGGGTACATGCAACTGAGAAAATAATGCTTTATTATTGGGTTAAATGTAAACACATACTTATAATCTACATAAGAAAACGCTAGGTGTGTCAGGCTTTTCTCAGATATTCTTTAGAGAAAGAAGGGTAAAGACACTGCTGTGTGTATAAAGATTCCGTGTGTGTGTGTGTGTGTGTGTGTGTGTGTGTGTGTGTGTGTGTGTGTGTGTGTGTGTGTGTGTGTGTGTGTGTGTGTGTGTGTGTGTGTGTGTGTGTGTGTGCGTGCGTGTTTCAAATAGTTCTTTCAATTCCATCGAACAAGCTGCAGAAATGTCAAGGTGTGCCATTGTGATGGGCTTGTTGCCCCTTGTAGTGGAGGTTTGCTTAGCTTACAGGACAGGACTTTGTTTTTACTTCTCTTCCAGGTGGGTTAAGCAGTCTGAAAAGAGGGTAACAAAAGCATTTCCACCAGGACAGGTCGCAGTGTTTAAATCTGAGAAATGGGGCATAGGATTATGCTTCTCTGATTTCAATGTTCACAATCATGTTGTGGTCATTGGGGAGAAGGAGATTCTTAATAGTTTGACTGTGCCAAATATTTGCAAATCTTCCACTAAAGAATACGTTTCTGATTTCATGTTTTGTGTTTTTTTTTAACCTTTAAGTGCCTTGACTAAATGCTTTGGGAGGATATCAGGTTATGCTATTAAAACAGCTTGAAAAAATAGTTGACAATTTTAATATTCTTTGGACATTTTTTATTAAGTAATGTATACTGGTCTTTCTTGTACCATTATATAAACATGGTTATAATGGGAACAAATCTTAATGTGCGATTTGTTGGACCATGCTCCCAACCTGCATTTGCTCAGGATTTATCTTTGGCTGAGATCTGTACTTCAGTCCAAATCCCTCACTTTAGATTTTCTGGCCTGTTTTTGTCAAAGCAATTGTATGTGGAAACATATATATATAGAAAAATGCTTGTAGCAGTAACAGTCCTTTGACTTAATTTTTTCTTATGTTAAACACAAAATTTGGTATTTTGAAGAATTTAGGCCAGCAAAAAATTCTGGGGTACTTCTGACGTATGTTCTGGGGTACTTCTGATGTTAGTCAATGGGGTCCAGTAACTGTTAATGTTAGAGGCATTTTTCCAAATATCATTTTCTGAATTTAAACAAGCAAATAAAGTTACAAAATTTTCATTTTTATGGCGAACTATCCCTTTAAGCTGATTCCCTTTCTATTTATATATTTAATATTTATGCATTCCTTTATATCATATTTTCTCTCTCTTTTCGAATTCCTCTTTTATTCTTAACCCAAATCTCTGCAGTCACAAGTTGTAATAGTCGCCTACTTTGTGAAGTCATATGATGCTGTAAGTAGACACAAGATTTACTGGGGCTTTACATCACCTTAACACACACGCGAACACACACACGCGAACACACACGCGCGAACACACACACGCGAACATACACGCGTGAACACACACACAGACACACACACACACACACACACACACACACACACACACACACACACACACACACACACACACACACACACACACACACACACACACACACACCCTCTGTAGACACATGGCCTTTGTGGTTTGTAAATGAGTTCTTGGTTATCAGTTTAAGACCTTTGAGGTTTTTCTTGACGGCCGTCCGGACACCCCTGACCCCTCGGCCAAGTACCTACTGTCCTCAAAGCCTCATGGGGCCCTTATCCCCCACTTGTCTGCACCTTTTTGCCCTTTAATCATAGTGAAATGCTATCCACTGACCTTTGACCTCAAGCAGGGGAAGACCTGCAGCTTTCATTGATCACGTTATTCACAGGTCTTCGGAATGAAGGGGATTACATTTCACAGAGCTTTTCCCGCAGGTTATGCTGCATGAAGTATCTCATGTTTGTTGATATTTGTACGCAACAAGCTCGTATTATCAATCTGATACTTGTAAAGTTGATTTAATACTCTGCTTTGTGTACCGCAATATCATTTGCAGTTATGACCCAAGGTAATACAAACATGCACATTTGCAATCTATAGCATGAAACTTAAGAGGATGTGTATGGTGGTGGTTTTAAGGTAAAAAAGCAACATTCTTTAAAAAAGCATTGTTAGAAAGGGTGGATGCATTTACTTTTAAAATGTCATCAAGAGGTGATGGGACAATAGAGCTCATCTGTAGTGAGAATAGTTAGGTGTCATCTGTGATGGACTGAAAGAACTATAATGCTGATTTTGTTGTCATAAGTTTTGTAAAGTATGTGTTTGCGATATGCTGGACCACAGGCTCAAATCACAAGGATCATCTTTTGTTTAAGAATGGAATCACATACCACTTTCTGCTGTTGAAGGGGTCTTCTCTAGCTCCAGGCAGATTACCAGAGCAATAAATCTTTAAGTCATCAATCATGCTTTATTTTAACTGTCAAAAATTCCCATGTGCCATATCTAATGTTCTGTAAGTCATTTCTGGAAGACTACTGAAATGCATCTGTATCAAAATGTTTAAATCTTTCTCTATATTTGCAGGGGACAGAGCCTCTGGAGCCATGTGCAGGACGGGACTGTAGGGGGCCGTGTCCATGTGTACCCTTAAAGGGAAGAAGGGTGAGATAATTATTGAGACTGATACCTCTGTCATGACCTCATTCTGTTTAACATATATCACCATTAACTGCAGATCAACTTTCAATACTCCCGCACACACATTCAAACACAAATCATTGAAATGTCAAGTACTCTAGCAGCGAAGGTGAACATTAACTGAGAAATGTAGTTAGCTTCCTCCGTTTTCTTTTCAAACCACTGTTCCCCAACATGATTCTGTTTTCAGAATAAAATGAACGAATCACTTCAGATAAATCTATTGAACAAACATAAGCACAGTTGAGAGTTCATGTTCCTCCAAAAAAATAAAAGGGTTTCACCACTGATAAAGAGATGTGTATATACATATAGAAACAACATTATTTGGAAGACAAAATGAATTATATGTTAGAGATTTATTGGTTCAGCTAATGCATTGCAGGATAAACTAAGTAAAATCATGACATTACATATTAAAATCCAAGATGAGCTATTAGAATAGACAGGCTGTGGGTTGGCCAAGAAGTCGTGTCTCAAGAACTGACTTTGGACTTTATACAGGTCACTGCCGAGTCCTGCTTATCCAAACCCAGTCAGTTAGGGTTTCATGAATCATCACTGATTTAACAATTCAGTTTCCTTACAAACACACACATAACACTTCTTTTATCGTTTCTTTCTTTTTTCCACTTGTTTTCTTGGCTTTCTTTTCAAAGTTATAGTTTACATAAATATGAATACATTTACACACAAACCCTCTGTAAAAAGAGATTAAGACCCAACATAGCATCAGTGGGTTTTGGGTTCTAGTAGGTTATTTCAATATGTAGTAAAGGGATATCAAAGTGAAAAAAATCTTTAAAAAGTTAAAAAATTTAAAAATGTAAACTTGTTACCTTAATTTCTCTTTTCCATGTCAGATTTATTTAGCATGAAAATATTTTTTTATACATTTTACAAACACACAGACAGACAATTCCATTGCTCCACATCTGTTTTGATCTTCCCTGGAGCATGTTTAGCAGTTGGCATCAAACCTAGAATGCGTCTGGGATCAGATTTATGGTTGTTGTCCTATTTAGACCTGCAACATAAGATGAGAGATGCTTTTATGACAATAAGAGAGTCTATGCCAATTGACTTCCCATTACTTTCCATTATTTCAATGAATTTTATTAGGGACATTCCTTGGCAGTGTCCAACATATCTTGAGAAATCTGAAGTTGTTTTGCTGTTCATAATAAGCAAGTGTGAAGTTACAACATGTTTCCAGGTAAACAGAATGATGTATATGATGTATTTACATCATTTTACATTTACATTATTTTTTTACATCATTACACAATGTAATGTAAATGTAATGTATTTACATTTTATAAGTGAGCATTCAGCAGATGCCTTATCCAGTTATTTACAACAGGTATCACATGTTCTGAAAAACAAGCAAATAGCATCACTTCAGGGTTAGACATGCAAGCTTGTCATTGTAACACTTTTAATGCATTGTTTACAGAAAACAGACACGTGCCAGAATCATAGACTAATGACACAGACTCAAAGACGACCCATTGGCCTGTTTTGACAGGAGTTTCAGGACATTTGTCTGAATCGTTGCAGCTCTGCCCACCCATCCCTGTCTCAGGCAAGCCTGAATCAGGGCAGAAAAACTAGGTCTGATTGTTCAGCTACCTATTCGGCCACTACCTTCAATTCCAGTAATCCATCAACACAAAGACACTGGTATGGTGGGTAAATCATCTTTGAACCTGATTTACCCCCACCAATAGAGCTGTGGCCTCCAAAAACAACAGGAGCCAATGTGATGCGATGCAAAGTGAGTGAGCTCTGAAAAGGGCAGTCAGCCGTACTGGGAATGTCTACTGCTGAGAGAACAAAAACACAGGCAGAGAGTGAGGAGTTTGAGTTTCAACAATCTGTTTTTACACTGTGATCACACAGATACAAAGGACCAAATACTGATTTCAGTTTTTAAGAATGTAGGGAACACACAAATCAGCAAAAATAAACAACACAGTAAAAAGTAAAGTAGATTTCGAGAGAAAAAATATGATGTATGTGACAGTGAGCGTAGGATGTTCTTCATGACCTCATGCCTAAACCACACTCACACTAGGACATATTCTTTTTCCATTCTTTCAAACACCAAAAAGAATTTAATTTGAAACAGAATACATGTAAGCTTCCGAACCTGCTTAGTGAGATCCTTTGAAAAAAATACAATCTTTGTTTATCAACCAATGTGTGGAAAATATAAAGCTGATATTTAAAGCATTTTGTACAGTATTAATGCTTAATGATGCTATATATGTAATGAAATTTATGGAACTGCCAGAAGGAGTTACATTATCATTGTTTTCTGAACTGTATATTCATTATAATGCGTATACATACATTTTTATTACATTTCATTGATATTCATAGTGTTTCATTATATTTATTTAAAATGATTTCGTTTTTACTCTAGAAATATTACAATGCTCACAAAAGTGTCCTTGTAACACTTATCTAAAGTTGGTTATCCTTTTTAAGAGAATACAAAATTATATTTTATATCATCATTTATTCATTTGTTACAATTATTAATGAAAAATATATATGTATTACAGATCACAATCTGTTTTAAGAGAGTATTAATTTCTGTACAACGTTTATCAACATCTGCCATGGAGATCCCTCCAAAGATAAACATCAGTGACGATGAGGCATCCTAAAAGTACGCTCCTCTTTAGTCAGTCACCCAAAAAAAACATATGCCCATACGGGACTCATTTGGACCAATAACATCCGCTTCCAGACAGGTCAGAGGTTGCCGGTTGCTGACACAATGGTTTGGGTTAAGGAAGGCCAAAGAAAAGCAACCCTGCCTTTTATGTGTGCTGAGCTTGTTTGAACACTTTAGCCACCCTGAATCAGTCTCGCTGAGCTACTCCGGCCTTGGGCCTTACAGCAATGAAAAATGATCCGATGTACTCTATGTGGACCTGAAGTTATACATTTGAACAGATAATAGTCAATACGAGTAAAGTATAGGGGGTTTCAGCAGCAAAAATAAATGTTATGTGGCTTAACTTCAAAATCAAATATTAATAGAATTAAATGATAATACATATAGAAAATATTTAGCTATAAATTGCTTTTATTCTGATAAACACAGAGAAAGGTATTTGGATGAATGCTTTTACCAAACTGTTCCTAGGCCCAATCGACCACCGTAGTAGGTAAGACTACTTTATATTTGTTTTCTGTTGAACACAAAATAAGATTTTTTAAAGAGTAAAGGACAACAAAATGTTTGGTGGCACTTGCACCATGGTAGTCAGTGGGGTCCTAGAACTGTTTGGTTACAGGCTTTCGTCTTTGTTTTCAACCAAAGAACTTAATACAGGTTTAGAACAAAGAGAGTAATTCATTTCAGAACTTATGGTGAAGTATTCCTTTAACTAACAAATACCTTAGCAGTTAAAAAATGTGCCTCATGTAATGCATGCTTAACATTTAACTACAAGTCATTTGTAATAATAAAGGACAAACAAATGAATTGCTTACAGCTTTACAATATGATAAATCATCTTATCTGCTTCATTCGTTCAACCTTTCAATCCAAACAAGCAAGAAGCATGTGCTAAGGTTATAGGAGTCTAAACTAAACAGCTTGACTGAAGGTAGACGTGTTTGAGGGACAGAGCAATATCTTGTTTCATCACTGTAAACAGCCAGGTGCCAAGTGCTGATATAGATCAAGAGGTATTACCATACTGTGTAAATAGTCTTTATTTGTTTATACTGACCCAGTGTGTTTGAGAGTAAACTCTGGCAGGTTTGCTTAACAAAATGTTTAGTCCTTATGTCCCAAGATCAATGATCTACATTTCCTGTTTATTGGTTTGTGGAAGCCATGTTTTTTCGGATTCTCCGAGACATTTTTATGAAGACCACCAACATGAAATTTGACAAACTTTTGAACCCTGTGGTCTAATGAGTAGTTTACCACTTTGTTATTGACCCCTTTGAATGAACCGTTAAACCAAAATTTTGTTAAATCCTGGAATTAACAGTGTCCCCTGCTGGTAATCATATGTAAGTATTCTTGCTAAATGTATATTGAGCCTTAGGAGACATGCAAGGTGAATAGGAATGTGGCCTTCATGAATCTAAATACATTTTAAGATAAAATATAACACCAATTAGGTTAAAGGAATATAAAAAATTTAATATTGGTAGCTGAAATATCATTGCTTATTAAGTAAGTAATAAACCTATTGACAGCTTTATTATGGTTAAACGTTTAATCATTCAGAATTATATTATTGTAAATGCCCACAGCCTTCTTTGGGACTATGCATAAAAAAGATTAACTTATAATTTATAGACAAATAACAGTCTACGCTAAAATTGGAAAGTTAAATGACTTTTAAACTGACGCTGCTGAAGTCAAATAATAAATGTGTAAATTCAAATAAGTAGGTGACGTGCATGACCTACAGGGCTAACTAAACAATAGAATTACTAAAACATATATTTACTCGCGATTTAAGGCACGATCAAAAAAAGATGAATAAATAAGTAGGAAAATTAGTACACCTTAAACACTTTACTTTACGAAATAAATTACACTTTGAAATTAATTACATTTACTGTTTAAATTTTGTTATTATGTAAGTAAAAAATAAGTTAATCTGATTAACTCAAGTATTTCCATTACAATTCACCAAAACATTAAGTGTATATTACAATATACTGTATATGTTAAAAACCTTTTTTATTCTTATTCAATTTTGAGGAATTTCCCAAAAAAATATTTACTTTTCTAAAAATATTTTGTTAAATTAATATAATATTGTATTAAGTTATATAATATGCTATAATATAGTTAATTTTGTGATATTAACTAAGCCACATGGAATATTTTTACAGTGTAAACATATTAAATGAATAACTTTAAAATGTTTGTTTCCAGAAAAAAAATTTGGTGTAGACATACGCTTAAACACACCTAGACTTATTTGTACAGCATCCCAGTTGAATGCCTCCCGGGTGAAGGTTTGCAAAAAAGTAAAGCTGGTGAGTCAATGTGCCCTGTCTGCCTGGCATGGCTGGTGCTTTCTTTTTCCAGGCAGGTGGTGGACTTGGAGAAATTTGGTTATCAGGGCTGAATCACTTGGTCCACACCCTGCCCCTTTCTGGTGCTTCCATCACTGCTTTCAATGAACACATGGCGCGACAGGTAAAATCACGCCTGAGCCTCACTGACTGCGAACAATAGTTTCTACCGAATTCTCAAAGCCAACAGGACAGAGCAGAGGGCATCTATCCCCTCATGGGTTCTGTCAGCTGTTCCGACAGGAAGTGAGGTGCATGTATGCTGGCCAGGCGAGAAGGACCAGTGGCTTAGGAGGGCAGAATGAATTCTATTGTGTCTATTGTGAGAGGGTTGATTTTTGCAATAATTGAAGCAGTCTAGTGCATGTTAATTTGACTGGAAGTCAATTATACACATTTTTGTTCATTCTGATGCAAATATGGTCCCTAAAAAAGAAAAACAAATGCTAATTTGAGGAATTTCTCAAGTGCTTTTAGTAATTTCACTGCATTCTTTTGTGCCGTTGAAGTAACTGTATTGCTGTAACAGCAGAACTTTGATATGTTATGATGTCGCAATGCCAATCACCATTAAACCTCAACATATAAATTGCATGTCGGCTTTTGCGTTAGAATAAATGTCAAGTTGCTGAAGGCACTTTTGGCAGGAGTGATGCATTCCTTCAGCATTCATCACTGTCAAAAAGAGGAATTGCTTAAAGGATTGCTTACATTTTTAAGAAGTACAGTAACTGTAAGAGAGTTGCTTTGAAAGATAGATTCAAATGTTTTCTGTTTGGTTTTTAAAAAAAAAAAATTATATTTAAAATATTTTTTGTATCAATATTTTCTTCTATAGCATGTAATTGTGTACTCTTAATTATAGTGAATTACAACATTTTACTGTAAACAATAAGCCTCCTCACATATACATTATTCCACATATAATAACAAGTATATTATTTTGCATACATAAGGGCATTGGAAACCGCATTAGGTGGATTCTACTATAAAATATGTATTGAATACTGTTTTTTGTTAATTTCAAATGTATGATTCAAATCAACCTTTCGATCTCAAATGGGATATTGTAGTTAGATTGTTACTAATGTACAAAGTGAGATGTTTGGTTTTATTTGATCTTTTAATGCATGCTGTGGCACGCTTATATACATTAAACTTTGACCTATTTATTCCTTTAGAAAAAAAGAGCAAAGAAACTCTACAGTGTCTTTTTGTGATATTTGTGCCTTGGAGGAAATAACTTTGGACATGTTGATGCATTCCTATATTAATAGGGGTTTAGGGCTGTTTTCTTCAACAAAAACATTTATAGGTTAGCAAGAATCATAAGCATTTGTTTAGTGACAAAACATTAATGATGGCAGATGTCAAATCTTTTTTTTGGTAGTGATATATAGTGCAGTGAGATGTCTTGCAATAGAAAAGTTAGTTTTAAAAAGCCTGCCTCACATGTTTCCATTTCAGAACACCAAATCTCTGTATTTAATTCTATTCCAAATGAAACACAATTATAATAAATATACTTTATAATGCACTGTGAATCAGTAGGATAAAATAGTGAAAAGTAATTACTTTTCTCAGAATATACATAAAATTCTATATTTGACATTAGTCTTTATTAACAATTAACATTTAACCTTTAGTCAAAGTTACCTTATTATTCATCATACGCATATTTAAGCTCTTTAAAAGGAATCTAGGATTATGGTAAAAAATAATTGTATATCTATATTGATATTGCCACTATTATAGATAAATAGTGTGTTTATTAAAGCTTTGAAATGTTTTATGACATTCTGTGAAGCATCTGCATCTGCCATATTATTTCTATAAACACTCAAAACGAAATAAAAATATGTGAAAACAAGAAGTTAATGTTGTTAATAAATACCAAAAAACATAAGAAACTTAATTTGAACACACTGCCGAAACTAAGGCAAATGGACGACTGTTATAGAGGCGTTTGGGGAATGTGTAATATTTTGGCCATAATTGTAATCCAGATATGTTTTTCGATTAATTGTGATCCCTATTCTTAATGCACAGTCATACATGTTTCGTCGTCAAAATGAGTCCTTGTTTTGTCTGAGAATTGTGCATTATAGGGGTCAAAGTAAGTGGGTATCTTTAACATGTCTACAATCTCTAGCTAGAACCATCACTCAAAATACATCTAAACACTAGTCTCTAATTTAAGGGTCTCAGCCATTTACAGCCTTTATATGGCTGTGTGCTGTGTTTAAAGCAGATGCACTGATCTAAAGGTAGTTTTAAAGGAAGTATTTAAGTTTCGCTTCACACTTATAACATATCTTATATCCAGTGTTCTTGATGATTTTATGTATTTTGGTTACTGTATCTGGTTACTTGTGAGATAACTGTAGAGACACACAGCCTAATGTTATCATTCTAGATGCTGTCGCCACCATTTGGTCAGAAAGAGCAATGATAAGTAATAAAGATAGGCAATGTGGAAATATGATCATATCCATTACATGAAACTTGACTTCTATGTTATATATCACTCATTTCAAAGTAGATTTCAAATCTTATCCTAAATCAAACTTATGCATTATGCATTCTCCTTATAGTAGATTTCACAACTGTATAGTCTCTCTTAACTGGACAGTTGACGTAGCTCATTTGAAATCATGCTAAAGATTATTTTACACGTTTTGATAACATTGGTTGATAAGTTTATGGGTTGAATTTGAGACAATTAACAGGCTTTAAATCTTTACGGTTCTCCGTGTAGAGAATAGTGATCTGTGTATGCATTGTATTTCTTATTTCTATTTGTCTCAACCTAGGGGCAACCAGGGACACTTGGTCCAACTGGGAGAATGGGTCCTGAGGGATTCATCGGTAACCCGGGGCCTGTTGGGCCGAAGGGTGAATCAGGTCATGTGGGACGCAGAGGACTCTCTGGACAAAAGGGGGACAAGGTCAGAGATGCAGTATGCAATATAAACCTAGTGGACATGAACAATTTTGCAGAAGATACTGTAATTGTGCATGTGGCTGTAAATCTTATGTACATTTATTTATGTGTTTTGCAGGGTCCAATGGGTGTTCCTGGCTTTGATGGTAATAATGGCATTCCTGTAAGTACTTTGCTGTTATGGATCGTTATGGTCTTTCCCTAATCGCCTAGTGGTTAACCATTTTACAATTTTGTACAGGGACACCCTGGTCAGCAGGGGCCCATCGGACCTCCAGGACTAGATGGGTGTAATGGCACGCAGGGTGACTCCGGGAATAGAGGTCCTAATGGATTGGCTGGTTTACCTGGACCTTCAGTAAGTTTCAAAAACATCTGGCTTTTACATATATAAAAAAATATGCCAATGATGTTGGGGCCACTCCGGAAGCAGGATTTGTTCAAACTGATTTACAATAACAAACAATGCGGATGGTTAACATAATTTTAAAGTAATTAAATTAATGAAGCTTAACTTTGGTCACAGCTTTGCACATCAGAGCAGAGATCTGTAACCCAACCGAGTGTGTCAGATAAGAGTTGTTATGTCCAACGCTGTGGGTCTCTCAGACTGTAAACAGTCTGTTAACAAATAAACGTTAAGCATTAAACAGTGCAGGTTCCAAGTTCAAAAAGAGTTAAGACCTGTTTGTGTACTTTCATTTTAGTCTTGCGGGTTTAAAACCTGTCTTAAAGTCCGGCCAACAAAAATCAAGATATCCAGGAAATCATTCCTTTAGTGAGCAAACTATATTGACAAACTATATAAAAATTATATTGATATGATTATGTTTTGCTTTATTTTAGGGGTTTTCTGGAATAAAAGGACAAAAAGGAGAACCCGTTTATGTAAATATTCCTTCACCAGTAAGTAGTAATCGTTCTTTTTCATATGCACACAATTTACACTTGCACCTTTTAACATCCTTGCACATACATTCAGTGAGTTTAATACTTTGGTATAGATGCTGTTTTCTGCCACCTCTTTTAATGATATGTGTCTATAGCTTTAATCTGGGTGTGGAGTGCAAACCTGTCTGGGAAAATCCCTCAATTATTTTTAAAATCACATGCATCTTTTACAGTCATTTGGGATGTGAAATCCTCTCAGGTGTTTCGTGTGTGGGCCAATTTTCTTATAATTCCTAAAAATTCCATTCTTATAATTTTCTAAGAAGAAGAGACTTAAAATAACATTAAAGGAAATTGCATCGCCTCTATGAACGTAAAAGTAAAGGGAAACTTTTATTTTATGCAAATAATATAAGTGCTTTAGAAAATAGTTCACTTCTGCCAGTAATCTAAAACAAATCCAGTACTTCCAATCCAAAACCCACCTAGACAGGTGCAAACCCACTAATATGTTAAAATAACACATTTCCTTCATCTGAAATTCCGGAACAGCAACAAAACACATGAGATCAAGTATAAACAGAAGTTTATAAATTAATATATAATTTATATACATCTATATATAATATAAATTATGAATGCATAAACAGAAGTATATAAATTAAAGCAGGTTATGCATATGGAAGTATACAATACTAATACAGGAATCATAAACAGGAAAATATAGCTATGCTACATAATACTCCTGGTAGTGCGCATTCTTGTTTGTAAAGGGTAGTACTACGGACCAATTCATGACATTGGCCACTATGTAAAACGGTAAAAAGTGCCACTTTGAGTATAAATGAAAAGGTTTGGATTCATCAATTAAGTGTTCCAGGCCATCCTGACTGGATTTTATTAGAATTGAATATAAGAACATTTTAAAATGAGTAGCCATAACTAACTCTCAATTTCATTATAAGTCCCCAGTACGTGTGAAAGGCCTTCCAGGTCCAGTAGGATTTCCAGGATTTACAGGACCCAGTGGTCCTGATGGATTTCCTGTGAGTATCTATTTATTGTATAAAGTAATCTTATCTATATGTCTGTTTATCAGAACTGTAAAATTATTTTTCTCTCTTTACAGGGTCTGCCTGGTCCACCTGGTCTTCCTGGACCACCGGTATGTTTAGATGTTTAGATTATGTTAGTTAATAATGATGTTGTTTGACTTTTTAAAACTTTTAAAACTTTAAGTTACGTTATCCTCCTGTCGTACAAGGGGCAATATTCTGATGATTTTCAATGAATATAATTAGTTCAGTGTTTGTAGAGGAGTCTTTAAATGTGCTTTAGATTATAATATAACTCTATAAACTAAGAGTTTACATACTTCAAATGCATTTATTCTTGGATTCACTGAATCAGTAATGCATAAATCTCAGCTGATCACCTTTGCTTGTAATACAGGGAAGCCCAGGTCAAGGATATAAAGGGGAGCCAGGAGAAAAGGTATGAATTTCATTTACTTTTGAACACCTATGTCTTTCCCCAACACACAGGGTCCACATTTGTAGTTTCTGCTTTTAGAAAATCATTAGGTATATGTGATGCCTTGGCACACTTTTTCAGCTTTTAATGTGTCCTCTTTATCTAACGTCTTGCTGAGAGTGTTACTTTGTCTTTTTATGTCTTCTGATGGAGTATTGTCTATGTTAATGAAGTTAAAGCCATTGAAATGTATCTAACACATTCTTATCTTATACTGTCCTAAAACATATTGTTAGCATTATTCTGGCTAACCATCATCATATACAGTACGGTAATCTGATACTAAATAGTGTTAGTAGTATCCAGCTAACTACAATGATCTTAACTTCTCATCATTCCACGAATGCATCTTTCGAATAACTATGGCTTATTACATATCAGTTCCCTTTCCTTGGTTTCTTCTGTTGTTCTAAACAGTTCTATCATTGCATGTCTTTCAAAAAAATTCTACTTATCCAAACACACTCTAAACACTCAGTCAAAATACAACCCTCTAAAAAATGACTGATTGAATGCCTGTGGTACTACATGAAAAACACTATTAAATCTCAATAAACAGGTTCCCTTCATCAGTTTATTAAATTTGCAGTCTGTTTTAGAAAACGTTTTTTTTATCAGATAATAAATGGGAATGCAAATTGTTTATGGGCCCACTTAGAAGCATGAAAACACTATACAATAATAAATGTTTCCCTTGACTTTGAGTGGCAGATTACAGACTTCATACTGTAGATATAGTACCTGCAGTTGTCATTATATTTCAAGTGGGATCTCAAAGCTGCTATTTAGATGGCTTTTTGTGTGTAATCTGTGATGGCTGTGGAATCACCTGCTCCAATCTTTTGTGTGCCTTTCTTTCCTTTGTATGGGCGCCTCAACATCTTATTAAGAAAGATGTCTTAATAAGAAATCAAGCACCAGTTACAGTAGATACAAAGCCAAGAAATATTGAAAATATGTCCAGAATAAATCAATTGATGCAACAATATGCTTGAATTTTCTTAAGTAAATAACACAAAAATACCCCTGCAGTCCTGCTGCTCTGACATGTGTGCAGTTCATTTTAACTCTTTATTAACATTTACCCTGCTTTCCTCTGTTCTCTTCAAAATTTTCAACAATAGTTTTGTCAGTACTTTCTTTTGTTCAATGATTTAAGTCAGTCTTTACATTATTTGCAGTAATGTGTCACCAGAACATTAGAAAATATTGTAATAATGAGTTCACATTTCTAAACATTTATTTGGCCATTATTTGCAATAACCCAGTAATAATTTTATTATGCAGTACTGTCACAATAGCCAATGCATACAAAAATGTCTCTGGATTTTTACAAATAATGGTAAAACAAATGTTAAAAAATGTTTGCTCATATTTTCTAATGACACACTAATCTAAATGATATGATTAACTGACTCAATAACATTTATTGAGGTGAAAATGCTGACATGTCTAAAGGTTTTAAACAGTATCCTGTATCCTGAAGGTTGATTAACATTCTTTTCTTGCACATTAATTGATATTTAATCATTATAACTGACAACAACAAAATGCACAGATTCCAACTTTAAGCATACATCTATAATAATTGTTGCCAAAACAAGATAAAACTGTGCATTAGTGAACAAAAATAAACACAAAAAATGTTTTTTGTCAGGAAATCTCTCATGTTCTTATAGTTTCCTCACATAGTTTATGTTTAGTATAAATGTAGAAAATCCTTTTTTGTTACTTTGTTAACTGTCACTCTATTTCTTTCTCTTATTGTGTCTTTTATGTTCACATCACTTTACAGATTATAATACTCCTTCACATTCACTTTCTCAATCTTTCTCTGTGATAAAATCCTGGCCTATAATGTGTCAAATGTCTGTGTTGTGAATCTCAGGGGGATGTTGGCGCACCAGGAGAAAGAGGCAGTCCAGCTGTTCAGTTTAACGCACCACCAATAAGCAGTATCAACAAAGGAGATAAGGTAACATACTGGGGAACGGTGATGACAACTCGGGGAGGGTTAGGGGCAGGGTGAGAAGGGTTGATGATGGGGTAAGGAGGCAGTTTGAGAGAGCATTGAACCACATCAACACTACAAATACAATGTTGTGGGTTTTCAAATAAAGGTGCTTTTAACTGCACCAGTTGTAATCCATTTCCTAATCGAATACACAAACGGTGTTGAGAAGGTGGGTGGTTATAAGGGGTGCATGTTGAATAGTATAGATAAAGGAACACGTGTTAGAAGTGTGGTTCTTTAAAAAAGCTCCTTCATTCTACCTGTATCCATTCATCTCCTCCTTGCCCTGATCTTACTGCTCTGTAAGTGGTCACAGTCTTCTTAACGTCCTCTCTACAAAAAACCCCAAATCTCTCATCACATGCCACATCTTCAACATGCTCCGCCGCTATCGTCTTCAAAAAGCCTCCACATCGCACCTCATCGTGTCCCATATAAAAAATCTCTCTTCCTTGGTTACCGTATCCAGGGAGATGTGGGCCTGCCCGGTGACCCAGGCCGCCCACTGGTCAGTGGAGTGGTGGAGTTTGTTGGCTTTCCCAAAGGAGACAAAGGAACAAAGGTTTGTGTGGAAAAGGCAGCTGTGAGGATCTAGCCCTACAGTAGGTTGCGACCGATCCAGTCAACATTGTCCTTCTTTCTTCAGATGCTTTGTTCCTCTTATACTGTAGATAAGTCAGACCTGCTATTCAGAAGGCTGATGTTTAACTCATCCTTGTCCTACGTGACCCATGTTTCACCCAGTGGTGAAAGCTGTGGGTTATGTCATCAAATGTCTTTTTTATCTGCTTTTTTATCGCATTGAACATTATATAGAAGAATTTTTACCATTTGTTCCAAAAAATCTTATAAGCCCTACATTTATTAAGTAAAACATTAGACCTGGGAATAAAATCTGTAAAATATAAATTTTTGGCATATCACCTTAATTTAGAAAGAAAGCAACTTCACTTAAACACTTTCTTAGGTTGCCAAGCAATTTATTATTTTGCACATAAATGTAATTTTGCAGTAGTCATTTAACAACAGACCTGAACATCCGTCTAATGGGTTGTCTATTTTAATATGTGGTCTAAAATATGTATAAAAAACTGTTAAATATGAAGGCAATATTATTATTATTTTTCTTATACTTACTCACCATCTTAATGGTTTTCTTCTACATAACACAAAAGATCTGTACCAATGTTTTAATTTGTTAACATTTTCTTTTGTGTGCTGCAGAAGCAAGTAAGTCTTGTTGGTTAGTTTTGGGGTTCTAGTTACAAGTTTCAAAGATAAATTTAAGGTTAGATTTTAGGGAAAGCTTTTCATTCTTTTCTTTAAGGGTCCCACTTAGTTTTTGTCTTTGAAATTCAAAGAAATGTAAATTTTTATAGGCCTATAGCTAACAGTATTAATACAATTATAATCTAGTTATTAAATTTTTTAATTTCATATGAACATATGTGCACTTCAGTTTCCTCAAGTGGTCATTTTCTATGGAAGTCTGTAGTATTATTATTATTATTATTAACACCCCATAGAATTTCATTGTAGGTGAATTTCTGTCGCAACATATTTTCTAACAAAATTTATAATATATTCTTTTGTAATCAATAACATGCAACATATTTTACAGAAATATCTTAATTTACATACTTTTAAAGGAATGTCTCAGTTAATATAAACCGAATTGGGTATTGAGGAACATCTACAAACTTGATCATCAAATCATTATGGATTCTCATTCATATTTTACTCTCTTCCTCAGGGTGATAAAGGTTATGCTGGAGCACCAGGATTCCCTGGAAGACCAGGATTACCGGTGCGTGTTCAAAAACAGTTTTTCTGCATAATTTATATTTGCTGTGTTACAGCATCATCTGAAACATGTTCTTACTATCCATTGCTATTTACACGCAGAGTCCGTTTGATTTTGGAGGAGAGACAGGCGAAAAGGGAATTCTAGGATTGCCAGGACCAAGGGTAAGTCTTGTTTCATCCCCTTTTATGACAAACAAAAGGGTTGGACATTCTTTTTTATTTTATATTTTGTGTGTTAATTAAGTGACTAGATCTAAATATAATATTTCATATGGCAGGGTCTCCCGGGTCTGAATGGACCTCCCGGGCCTCCAGGCATAAAAGTAAGAAATTAAATTAAACGGTGTGATGAGTATTCCATTATTGCATAGCAGTCATTTTATATCATCTCTTTAGGGCTTTTCTGGGAGTCCCGGATTAATGGGCCTACCTGGCTATTATGGAACAAAAGTAAGAGTGCAGAAAAAAACTACTTTTTGGGAAAAAATAACATAAATGTGTTGTGTAAACAGCAAATAAACAGTAATGTAAATGTGATCTAGGGTGACAGAGGAGACCCAGGTCCACCTGGACCATCCTTTGGAATAACAGGTGGAATCCCAGGTATAAAAAATAATCTGAATTGTGTGAACGACATTCAAACAGGCTGATGCACAAGTTTAGAATTTCCTTTTATGGTACACAGGTCCTCGGGGTGATCCTGGGTTTTCTGGTTATCCTGGGCTAATTGGAGATCCAGGTTTTCCAGGTCTTCCCGGTCCACCGGGTCCTCCTGGATCTCCTTCTTTTGATACAGGTACTACTGACATACCTCTGCATTTGTCACGCTTATCTTAATTTCCAAGTATCATTAATCTGACTCTATTTTGATTGGCTGTTAAGGACGCCCGGGGAGTCCTGGGCCCTCTGGTAGTCGTGGATTCAAAGGAGAGAAGGGAAACCCAGGCCGGGACGCATATGGCCCTGAAGGTCTTCCTGGAGGTCAGGGCTTTCCTGGACCCCCGGGACTATCTGGACCACCTGGTGAAGCACGTATGTTTATTTGTATTATGTTCATCCTTAGAAAAAGAACCAAACGAATACCAAAGATTACAGTATTTGCTTTATATTATCTATGGATTTCTGTCATCGCATTTTGTTTGTTTGTTTTCTCCTGTAAATCAAAAGCATGCATTGGATGTTAAATCTTAACTTGTATTTACAAGAAAATTTCCTTCAAACATGAATCCAGTTGGATGTGGAAAGTGGCAAATCTTCTTGATCACCGACTTACAACATTTTCATATAGGATAAATTCCATTTGTGGTTTCAAATTATATCACAGGTGATTGTTGCTTCTCTTTTGACCTTTTCTAGCCCCTGCAGGTGAGATCTCTGTAGGATTACCCGGTCCCAGGGGTCTGCCAGGACAAAGAGGTCCAGGTGGATTCAATGGCTTTAAAGGTTCCAGAGGTAGGTAACGCAAAAAGGCTTACATTTTAATTTAGATCAGGAATTATAAAGTGGAGCTACTGCCTTTCTGATCTGTCTATCATTACAGGAGAAAATGGTGACTGTGATTGTCTTGGTGGGGGCACGATTGGTGAACGGGGACCTCCAGGGCCTCCAGGGTCCCCAGGTTTCTTAGGACTGAATGGTGTGAAGGGAGGAATCGGTGACCCAGGCTTCCAAGGACTCAGTGGACCACAGGGACCGAGTGTAAGCTCAGTACTGTAGTATGAATAGTGAAGTCCTAAAAGAAATTAAACTGATAGTTTGCCCACAAATGTTCATTCTTTCATCATCTATACACCTTCATGTTATTTGAAAACTGATTCACTTTCTTCATCAGAACACAAAAAAAAGAAAGTATTTGCTCACCTATCCAAATAATCAAAATCGGGTGTTTCAATCACTCTCAATCTAAATGCTTCGGTATACCGAGACATTTTGGACAATTCCATGCTCCCTACTTTGTGGGAACAGTTTGGAGCTGGCCACGTCTTACTCCAAAGTGACTGTGTACCAGTACACAAAGCAGTCTGGTGTGGATGAACTCTCTTCCAACATCAGTGTGTGACATCACAAATGCACCTCTGGAAGAATGGTCAAAAATTTTCATAAACACACTCATAAACCTAGTGGACAGCCTTCCCAGAAGAGTTGAAGCTGTTGTAGATGCAAAGGGTGGACCAACATCATATTAGACCCTATGGATTAGGAATAGGATGTCATTTAAGTTCATATGCAAGTGAATGCAGGTGAGCGAAGACTTTTGAACAAAATAGTGTATTATAAAAAATGTTGGTTACCGACACTGTGGTATCCATTGACTACTTTTGTGTTCTGGAAAAAGGAAGTTAAACTTTTTAGAAATTAGGGTGAGTGAAAGATGACAGGATGTTATTTTTGGGTGAACTCTACTTATTATATATGGAGGATTAATAGTGATTCAGTAAATATCTTTAAACTTGAAGTTAATTTCAAAGATAATAGATTTCTTCTCAGGTCCATGAGAAAGGTAAAGTTTACATCCCTGGTTGTTTTTGGAGCCTGGAAGTCTGTATAAAAATAAAGTTTGGTTTTAGGGTCGCGAGGGTGATCGAGGCTTTTTAGGGCGTAAAGGACAGAAAGGTGAACCCTCCTTCCGTGAAGGTAAAGGCCCGAGAGGTGAAAGGGGCCAGCCGGGTCTTGCTGGGCCACCTGGAGGAACTGGCAACCCCGGAAGGGTTGGGTCTCCTGGTTTCCCTGGACTGCAAGGTGCACCTGTAAGTAGATTAGCTGATGGCAAATTAAATGTTTACATCAAATTAAAACTACAGATAAAATTACTGTTTGTAGTAAATCTACTGTTTGTATAATACAAGTCATTCACTCCCAATAAAAGTCAGTAGCTTCATTTAGTCTAAACTGTACATTATTTTAAACTCTCTCTACAGGGGGATCCTGGTTTTGGCGTAACTGGAGATAGAGGTTTTCCAGGTATCCCAGGATCAAAAGGTCGTCCTGGTAGTGTTGGAGAACCTGGTATTGGTTACCCTGGTGCAGCTGGGTTCAAAGGCTCACAGGGTGACCCTGGATTCAATGGTCTTCCGGGACCACCTGGACTTCCAGGACCTAGAGGTAAGTAGGTAATTTGTAATTGGAAAGCAGAAAAAAGTTTCCAATACTTTAGAATTCGCAGAATATAGTTTCTTGTTATTTAAGTGAATGTATTTAACCCTATTTTTCATTATTGATGTTAATACAAAGAAATTAATTAATATGCTCACATGTAAGTTGCATGACGTGAACGGCCCTTTGTAGAAAACATTTTAATGAACTATCCCTTAAATATTTTTCTTTCTGACATTTTTGTCAAAATTCACATATATTCGTATTCTGTGATAACTTATTAACATTTTCAGTTTTGTTTTTTAAATGTGCCTTTGTTGGAAAACAATTCTTTTTTTATTTTAGGTTTTGTCTAATTCCTGTGATAACATACAATCTCATAATGTGATTAATGCCCTAAATAATGTGATTAATGCCTTAAATATTTCTGTGTAATTTTTACAGTTTTTTAGCCATACTCATCCCATCCCTCCCGTTTCGTGTTATAACAAAAACTATAGGAGAAATGTTTATACATTTAAAAGAAACATTAAAAAAGTAAAAAACAACTTATGTAAAATGAAGTCATTAGAACCATCAATCTAAACCTTGAAATGTATTGATAATGTTGATAATGTTAAAATATAAGTTTTAAACAATTTAATTTTCTGTACGTAAACTATGCAAAACACTCCTTGCTAAATCTCATTCAGGTTGGGCTTTGATTTGCCTTTTTTTTTCAAGCACATCCCTTACTGCTGCAGTAGTTTAGATGTCACTCTATCTCAGTTTTGATGTGTGTGAGCGTGAATGGGTTTGCTCTTTCAAATGAATTATTTTGCCAGTTCTAACAAAACTTTGGCAAAAACAGTTCAAACACTGAATGCTCTGCATGCGCTTTATATCTTAAAATTTGGATGGCTTGCTGGTTCTTACATTTCCTAAGTTGCATTGCTTTAACCAAATGTGCAGGATAATTGGAATGTGCTTTATAAATATGCACTAAAGGTGCAATTCATTTCATGCTTAAGCATTAAATCTGCTGCTGATGCTGCCTTACTGATCTGATTGATTGACAGCTTCTCTTGCAACCTCTCTTGCACTTGTTGCATGTTGTTTGACCAGGTGACAGCTGTGGGCAAGCGCGGCTTAATGATGCCTTTTTGGAACAGGGAGGTGAGATGAGAAGCCCAGAGCTGTGGTCAATAATAAGAATGATCAGATTTTTAGCAGCATTGACTGTATTTATACAGCTTAATCCTTAGAGTACAATGTAGTCTCATCTAGAATTTTTTTGTTGTTGCGCATTAACCTGTTTTGCCAGTTATCTTACCATCTTTGTGCATGCTATTTGCCTTACTAAACTGTGTTACTGGCAACACTGGCTGTGAATATCTGTGGAATTACATTTCAACACGTCCTTTAAGATCATTAAAGCATTAAACAACACAAATACTTAAATGTAATATGTTGTTTGTAACTGAAACTGTCACTATAATTGCGACATATAAGATATGCTGATATCATGACAGAATAATAATTTAGGGTTTTTCATGGTTGTTTGATTATATAAATGTTAATAGGAGGAGAACTGCCCTGTAGGATTCCTGGAGAACCTGGAGATGCTGGATTTTCTGGACGTCCTGGTGTGCCAGGTAAGGAAATACTGAAAGTGTTCAAAGAACTTTATCCGTACATAATTGTTAAGTTTATTTCTTCACTTTTAATTCTTTGTGTAATGCTTATGTGCATGTATATTTTAGGGAGAAAGGGTCAGCCTGGTACACCAGGAGGAAATGGACGGACGGGTTTAGATGGGCGAAAGGGTGAGAGAGGAGACCCAGGCACTGGGGGTCTGCCTGGTCCTCAGGGTAAGATTATACCAACATAAACTTAATAAGATATCTTAACTCCTTTCTGTCATTGGATTATAAATTGAATTATGAATTGATATACATTTTGCAGGATTTCCTGGACCCAGAGGAGATCCAGGTCTACCAGGAGTAACAAGTTCTGGCTTACAGGGGTCTCCAGGAAGAAACGGTTTTCCAGGTGTTCCCGGAGCAAAGGGAGAACCTGGTGAGGTTCTTGGGGTGACCCCTGGAGGTCCAGGATTTCCAGGAAGGCCGGGAGAACGAGGAGACAAAGGTCAACCTGGGACACCTGGTTTAGAAGGAAGGTCTGGTAGGTTTGATCAGATGAATTAAGGCTACTACTTTCAGTTCTATTAGCATCAGTTATGGCGATCATCAAGCGTATTTAAGGATTAAGGATTTATTTTCAGGTTCCGATGGCAGCAACGGCTTTCCTGGTGTGAAGGGTGAACAGGGTTTGGATGGAAGACCTGGCCCTCCTGGTCAGCCAGGTCCACCAGGCGAATATATCCAAGGGGGTATCGGTGGACCTCAGGGCCCACCTGGAAACATAGGGTTTCCTGGAAATTCAGGTATAGGAATTCTGTTTTATCGCAAACCACCAAATGTGTAACTTTTGTGAATACATTTTTGCTCATGAGGAGCTTTAATGTAGATCCATATAGGTAAATTCTATGTCAAGCCATCATTCGATGTTGACACATACTACTACAAATTCTTGCTCAGTCCTTATGTGTATTCTCAACTAATTTATGGGTAAAATATTTCACAGTTGTCTTTCTCTTTTCCCATCAGTTACCTCTCAGTCTTCGTCAACTTGTGTTTAGTCATCGTCCTTACAAAACATTTTTCATTGTTCTTTTGTTTATGTTTATCCTCCCCTTCTTCTTTTATCACCCTTTTTTCACCCTCTCGTCATTCCATTTGTGGTATCACCCTTCTCTATATTTGGTGCTGGGTCACCTCATTAGGCTGTCAAGGTGAGAAACATTATCTTCCCCCAATCCCTGCATACTGTATAGTGTCTAACAACATCCACATTCTTGCTTTGCTACCCCTAATGCACTTGTTTATGTCCATCATCTTAAAGCAATAAAAGAATGAACCTTATGTAGAACAAAGAATCAATAAAGCATAAATTTATGGTCAAGACAAAATATTTCATTTATACTTGATTAAATTGGCCTTAATTGAGTTAATATTTATTATCATTAGGTGGTATAAACTACTGTAGTCCTACATTGCTTTGTGTGTTTGTGCAGGTAAGCTGTCATCGCAATGTCCGCTCACGTCACTTCACTTTTCACCTAGAAAGATGGCCAGATGCCAGTGTGTTTTACTAATCCTCAAAATCATTAAATTTGAGCAATGTTGTCTAACAGTCTACAATAGCCCACAATCTACAGTTTTGGCCTAAAGTGATAAACTTTGCATTTGTTGCACATGTAGTGTATAATTGTTTTGCCATGCCTTCTTAAAATTCTCAGATGCACAAAATAGGCAAAACATTTTTAAAACATCATTAATATATTTGAATACTTTTTTCCAAATTGGATATCATTTTTGGCCATTACAGTATTTAATGCTGCTTAAACCCTGATGTGCTTGCGCGCATTTAACCGCCTGTAGGTAAAACAATCCCAACAGACATATAATTACACAAAGTAGTTATTTAGTGATTCACATTATGAATCCAGATTTGGGCTTTAAAATTTTAACATGTTTCTGCAGAAACACAGAAATATATGTGCAGTGCCAGTACAACAAATTTCAATAAATGTTTGCTTTTTCCTTAAACATTTATTGAATCTCAATAATACCTCACCGCTTTTTTGCTTGTTTCACTAACTACATGTTATGTGAATTTATAACTATCGTTAAAGTATATATTTAGTCTGTAAGCTCCCATGTCATTAAGTTACACATCATTTAAAAAATCTGTCATTATGTACTTACCTTTTGGTTGTTTCAAACCTTTATACATATCTTTGTTGGTTTGGTAGGAATGCAAACCAAACAGATTTTGACTTCCATAGTAAAAAAAAATAACTTAAGAAGTGTTTTGTTATGTTGAACACAAAATTGGATCTTTTGAAGAATGTAGGACAACAAAAAGTTCTGGTGTCTTCCTTTTTTATTAATCATACAATGGTAGTCAATGGTATCCAAGAACTGTATGGTTACATGCATTTGTCTTTTGCTCCCCTCTAAAAAAAAGATATCTTTCTCTGTTTTTAACAAAAAAAAAATGTAACCAGGTTCGGAAACAACTAGTGAATGGGTAATGGGAAAATCCATTCTTATAGGAGGCTTTCTTAAATCCTGCTATTATGTTTTAATGCACTCTTTTACTTTCCAGGTTTCTCTGGGCTGAAGGGTGTGAGAGGAGACCCAGGTCTCCCAGGACCTGGTGGTGTAAAAGGTATTCCTGGATTGCCGGGTACCCCAGGTTCACAAGGATTTGGGGGACCTCCTGGATCCCCTGGTTCAGGAGGCCGTCAAGGCCTGCCTGGAAGACCTGGAATAAAGGGTATGAAGATCATGTAATTAAAACATTTAGTAAAAAGCGATGTCCCTTCTCTGAGGTTGCTGTCATTGCTTTCTAAATTAAGTTCTTTTTAAATCATGAACAGCTTTTTAAATCATAAAATTTTGACAGTCTTTTAAAGACAGTCCTTAGTCATCAAACAAATGTTTCACACATTAAACAATTATAAATTAAGTTGGAAATGTGTTTCATGAGTGTCTTTATGATAATTCTGTATTTAACACAGGGGACAAGGGGTCTCCAGGGTTGTTGGGATTCCCTGGATTCCCTGGTTCTCCTGGATCACCAGGTAGCCCAGGTATTAAAGGGGGGCCTGGTTTAAGAGCACAGGATGGTTCAATTGGAAGAAGTGGAGCAAAAGGAACCAAAGGTATGAAGCGGCTCATATTTAAAATCTTTTCGTTAGGAGTGTTGATATCATTAACAACAGGAAATAATTAAATATTGTAGAACAATTTTAGTTCTTTTCAAAAGACACTGCAGTATAGTTTGACAGTTTATAATTATTCAAATGAATGTACCTAAGTTCATGTTTTGTAGGTGGCCGTGGATCCCAGGGTCTCCCAGGACCTGTAACAGTTTTTCCATTGAAACAGCTACAAAAGGGTGAACCAGGTGAACTGGGGAGCAGGGGACTTCCTGGTTTTCCAGGACCAAGAGGTACAAAAGTAACCAATATATATATTGTATATTTTTAAAATCTCATCTATATCATAATGACAAGCAAACTGCACAAATGTGTACATTTGCTAATAACAGAGCTGTCCTTATGGCTAAATGACATTACAATAGTAAGGAAAATGTGTTTCTCTTCAACAGGTGATAAAGGTTTTCAGGGACAACCTGGACGGCCAGGTTTTCCTGGACTACCTGGTCTTGCAGATCAAGCCAGAGGTTTTCCTGGCCAGCCTGGATTCCCAGGCATTCCTGGATCTCCTGGTTTTCCAGGGCCAAAAGGATCAGCAGGGGTCATCGGCTTTCCTGGATCAACCGGTCTCAGGGTAGAACTTTGGAATGTTCTTGACAGACTCTGAGAGATTTACCTGGTTAATGACAATGTGTCTCATGTGACGTGTATTTTCTTAATGGCAGGGTGATGATGGTGCACCAGGACTTCAAGGGTTCCCAGGACCTCAAGGACAGTTCGGGGCCAAAGGTGAGATCTTTTATTACAGTTGGAATTAGGTTGAATTTTTATTTGCAATATTTACTGTAGACCTGCTTTGGGCAGTTGATGATGCCCTTACATTTATGTCATTAAGGTGAGAAAGGTGACACATATTTATTACCTGGGGCCCCTGGAAGCAAAGGGGGTATTGGAGAATCCGGATTTTCCGGTAAGAGAGATGTGTTTGATTCTTGCTCATTACAAAGACATATGTATAAACGATCAACCTTGTTTTTGTATCTTTAAACTTAGCATGAACACTACAGTTATTTTAAAATGAGTTGTTTTTTTATTTCATAATCAGGTCGTCCTGGTCCTCCTGGCAATTTGGGTGATCCAGGTTTATCAGGACCCCCTGGATATCAAGGCCAGAAAGGTCCTCGTGGAGAGCCAGGAGCACCAGGATTTGGTACCCATTAGACATATTTTTACTGCACTAATTCTGTTATCCTGATTTTATGATTACAGGTTTTGTGCTTGACCAATGTTTGGCTATATTTGTTCACAGTCTCACCAGGCTTCCCAGGCATTAGGGGTAGGCCTGGTTTTCAAGGTCCGAGTGGGCGTAATGGAGAGCCAGGCCTTTCAGGAGCTCCAGGCTCACCCGGATCGAAAGGTCATTTATGAATTACATATTCCTTTCCTTCAAATTTTTTTTTTAATTTAAATAAATATTGTTGACATCAAGTTAAATATTCAAGATGACATCACATCTTTATAGAGACTGTATTAATTCAAAGTATTATTGTGATGCTGTTTTTGAAACACTCTTACCCTAAAATGATATTAGGTTTTCGAGGGTCACCTGGTTTAGATGGACTCAATGGTCTTCCAGGATCCAAGGGGCAGTCTGGAGTACCAGGTGAGGGAATCTCAGTTCACCTTATTTTAAAACTCCATGTTATGCCTTATCTTTAACCTGTTCAAAGGTTTAATGTTAATGTTGTCCACAGGTTTGGTTGTAGGTGGTCGACCGGGTCCTCCTGGTGCGGCTGGCCCGAAGGGAGAAAGAGGCTCATCATTGCCCGGAGGCCCTGGACGTCCTGGAGAAAAAGGAATCAAAGGAGACAATGGTGAGGATCATCATGGTATTGCTTTTATAACCAGTAAATGTACTGATATTTGATGACTGTAAAATCCTTATGTTCAGGGTTTCCTGGTGTAAGAGGCTTCCCTGGTAATACGGGGCTTCCTGGCCCACCTAGTCCCTCTAACATCCCTGGTCCTACCGGAGACCCTGGGCTCCCAGGGTTAGACGGAGAGGAAGGTATGTTTGGTTTTTAATTTACTTAGACTCTATGTTCAGTTGTAGTATGCCGTAATTTACACTGTTGCACATTATTACATAGTTTCTTCTATAACCGGTATGATTCAGCTTTTGGGAAATATTTATAGGTCCTGTTGGTCCTCCTGGCCTCCCTGGTCCATCAGGCCCTGGAACGGTTCGAGGAGATTCAGGAGACTCTGGTTTTCCGGGACTACCAGGCATACCAGGGCCACGTGGAGACCCTGGTTTTTCTGGAACACCAGGTTTTCCAGGCAGTCCTGGATTCAAAGGTGTTCATTTTGTCTACCGACCCAAAACTATAATTTTATGTGCACCAAAATAAATGAACCATCACATATTTTCTTTTTTTTCTGGCTTTACAAGGACAAAAAGGTGACTCTGGCTATAGTGGTATACCTGGGACAGCAGGATTCCCTGGAGACACAGGAAGTTATGGCAGCAGAGGATTTAAAGGAGCAAAGGGTTAGTTCATTTTGCACCTTTTATAAGTATTTTTACAATTTACATGCCAGTTTACAAAGCATGTCAATGGGCAGTCTGTATCTCAAAAATTACTTATTTTGACTGTTAATTACAAGCCTTGTGCAAACATCTACTGCAGGTTTTCCTGGTCCTAAGGGGATTCCAGGGTATAGCTTCCCACCCAGAAGTATAACCGTTAACAGACCAATTGGTGATCCGGGCCTCCCAGGTCGCCGTGGGCCTGTTGGTCAGTTCGGAGTATCAGGCCGGCCAGGCATTCCAGGACCCTCAGGTAAGTGTCTTTCTTCAACAATTTGTAATGAATTACGTGCACATTGATCATTTGCTTTGATATAAAGAGTTATATAGGCTTGTTAAACAGTTAAACTCATATGATATTCCTTTTTTTCTAGGTCCCAAAGGTGTGAGAGGGTCAGAGGGTAGATATGGTCCAGTCGGTCCATCTGGAACTCCAGGACCCTCCGGTGACCTCGGGCGTCCAGGAATTCAAGGACAGACAGGAACTCAAGGTAAGTTATTAGCAATGCATCAATCTCTCTGAACAGTGTTTTGTGTTTGAATAAGAGTAAAAATCTTGAGTCTAATTATCTTATTTGACTCAATCTCCACAGGCCCCCGTGGTCAGCCAGGGTTGCCAGGTCCCCCTGGTCTACAGCCACACAGTGTCAGTATTGGTAATACCCTGGTAAAGCACAGTCAGTCCAGCTTTGTTCCCATGTGTCCCCAAGGCATGGATAAGTTATGGGAGGGCTATAGTTTGCTCTATGTGGAGGGACAAGAGAAAGCGCATAACCAAGATCTGGGTAAGACTCTAGGGTTTATTAATATGTAATTTTTTTAAACTCGATGAAAGTTATAGAGCATTATACTTTTACATCTTTCTGGTGTCCAGTATGTAATTTTGTTTAGGGATGTACTTGTTGACTTGATTAAAGATGATGCATTTCATTGAATTCAAATTGTTTTCATCACAGGACTGCCTGGCTCCTGCCTGCCTTATTTCAGCACCATGCCTTTCCTGTATTGCACAGCCAACGAAATTTGTCACTATGCAAGCCGCAACGACAAATCCTATTGGCTCTCCACCACAGCACCCATTCCCATGATGCCTGTTGCTAATCAGCAGATTTCCCAGTACATTAGCCGGTGCTCAGTGTGCGAGGCTCCATCTCAAGCTGTCGCCGTGCATAGCCAAGATCTCACCATACCGACTTGTCCTCGGGGTTGGAGAAGTCTGTGGATTGGTTACTCTTTCCTAATGGTAAAATCTTATACCCTGTACTATATATAATGTACACCGTCACATTAGGGATATGCCAGTATGTTTATTCAATTTTAAGCTGTAATATTAATTAGATCCCCCAATACTGAAAAATATGTATATAGTGATACTTTGAAGAATGTTGGGCTTAATTGGCTTCCATTGTATTACCCTAGAGACATTCCTCAAAATATCTTGTTTTATGATTCACAGAAGGAGTCATGTTTTAAATGACATGAGGGAGAATCAATGGTTGCATTTTCATTTTCAACTGAGCAATGCCTTTAAGTGCAAAATAGAAATAATTTAGTTCCAGTAAAGCCAAGCATGCATTAATGTAACTTTGTGTTTTTCATTCAGCACACAGCCGCAGGTGCGGAAGGTGGTGGCCAGTCTTTAATGTCACCTGGTTCTTGTCTTGAGGATTTCCGTGCTACACCCTTCATCGAGTGCAACGGTGCCCGCGGCACATGCCACTACTTTGCCAACAAGTACAGTTTCTGGCTGACCACGGTGGATCTCAGCGAACAGTTCTCAGAGGGCCCGTCCTCGGAAACACTAAAAGGAGATCAGTATCGCTCCCGAGTCAGTCGCTGTCAAGTCTGCATGAAGATCTTGTGATACACAACAGAACAAAAGTGACATTAACAAAAAAAGTAAAGAAGGCGTTTGAGGCTAAAGAGAACAGTAGACGAAATGAACTGACCGATTTGATGATCTGCTATCTATTGTTATAGATATGACACCCAGCAGAAAACCTGTGCTATAGAGAGTAATTTGAAATTATTCCATTTACCTGTTCATTAATAGTGGTGCTACAGTAATGTTTAATGTTGCTCTATTATTTTTTTGGTATAGTTACGGCTACCTCGGAGAGTGCATCCCAGTTTTGCATTGGATGACACAAAATGGTACATGATATTTTTCAAAAAAGTTCATAAAGCAAGATCAACTTATTTAGCTGGTTGTTACTATGTTTTAGTTATAAAAAAATATATTGGTGCTTTCATTATTGTTCGCCAAAATGAGACAAACCAGCACTTTGTAGTCCATATAAATGAGTGAAATTGTGCCTTGCGAGTATCACTTGAAACGACTGAGTTATCCATCCCTAATAATATGTATTCTATATGAATTGCACTGAAGTAAATATCTGGGAACATATGTAAAAATATTACATAAGATCACATTCATACTTACTGATTAAGGTACTCCCGTTCTCCTAGTGTTTAGTTTTATTTAGCAACATTTATGAGAACATGTAAAATCACGATTCAAATAAGGTCTTTTATACAGTTTTATCCTCCATCGTTCCAAACAAAAATGGGGTTGAAAAGAAATTTTGGATTTCCCATTTGTATCAAAATCGATTGTTTATACATTTGTATTCCAACCATAAATGCCTTTTTATAACAAAATGTCTATTCACTGTGTGCATTTGAGTTTATATACTGTAGAGTAATCCTGAGAAAACCAGTTTCCTACAAACATTGTGTAGAATATAACCACTATGACCGCAATTAGTGGCCTTGAGTACACATTTCCTCTCAATTCTTTGCATTTGTCTGTGGTTTGATTATAGTTTGATTAAGAGAAATGTACATTTATCAAAGAAACGAAACATTTGTACATTTATTAATAGGGAACGCTTTGAAAATGTTACAGTTTTTTACTGTCATTTTCTCAAACAAAGTACAGTTTGGCTTTCAATAATACATGGCCATTTATGGTTGTATTACAGCAGTAAATATGAGCAATGTCCAATATTCCATAAAGATGTAAATGTTTGATCTGAGTGCTCGCAGTTTATCTATGGATATGTCAAATAAAGTGTTACGTTGATTTTAGAGAATTACTCTAAATCTGTCTGGAGATCTTTTGTCATGTAATTTCTTGAGAAACACATGCAGTATGTGGTCAGAATTAAAGCATGCTTGGGTCCTGTCCCAAACAATACTCTGCAGTGTTACTCCAGTGCACTAGAGGCCAGTGTGTACTCCAACATACACACACACACACACACACACAACGATTCGTAAACACACACAAGCGACAGGACTCGAATGCACATATTTCTCCTGTGATCGTGCATTGTTAAACAGGTACAAATGCTTCCCTGGAGTATATTAATACTGCAGTTATTCAGTATAGTGTGGCTGTTATACTATATCCGGGTTACAGTCTTGTTTTGACGCACAGCTGTTTACAATGATGACGTCAGACTTAAATTAAAGTAACGGATTTTGTAATCCTCTTTAGATGAGTTAATCTCACATTTGTGATCGTTATGAGGGGGAAATATTGTTTTATATTGGAATGTTGTAGTTTGGGGTGTTGAGATCTCCACCCAGGACTGCAGTGCAGGGATATCGAGGGATTTGGCGTTATTTTGCGTTCATGTAATCTCGCGATAACACGTCAGGCTACGGCTCACACGAGAAGTGTCAAAACAATGAATTATTGTATGTTTGTTAATATGTATAAAGATGTTTCACTTTTATTAATGCAGCATGTTGTAAAAGTTATTTTTTTTTATCTTTGACAGTTTTTTTTTCAGAAACATTAAGTAGTTCTAAATAACTAATTAATGCTACAAAATATAACAATTAACCACAGTTTACTAAATTACTAAATGGGTATTTTTCATGTGGAATGTGTCTGTTTTATAGCATTTAATTTTAGTAATTTTTGTTTCTTTTGTTCTGCATAAAATGTTTAAATAAAACTTAAAAAAAAACTCAACTATGCAATTTGTAATAAATGCAGGTTGTTATCACTACACTTCTCCTGTATAAAGCTTTGATTTATTATTGGATATGTTTGCAAATTAAATTAATTTAATTTTGAATTAGTAAAGGAATGTGCAGGTTTAAGGTTTTTATTTATGTAATACAGTATAGGTCTGTATATGTTGCATAAAAATGATGTATGTTGGTGTGTTTATAAATACATCTAAAAAAAATAAAAATAAAAAAAATATATATAATTATATTTTTAATCTATTTTTAATTATTGGTAAATATTGTCTGTGTAAATATGCATGTATGTGTACTCGTTTAGTAACACAAACTATTTTATGCACAGTACACAGACACAAAGCTTACTATTCGAGTAGTCGAATTCTTTAAAAGTTAAATATTCTATTATATTTATATGTTTAAGTGCAGAAATAGGACACAATTCTTACCTGACGTTTATACTAACTTGGTGGGGAGGCACGATAATATAATTCAGCCAATCAGCACAAAGTTGACACTCTGTAGGGCCGTCCCTCTATTCTGTCCCAGGACAGTTTGTTTGCAGAATCCCTTCACCCCATCAGCTCACTCTCGCTTGTTTATCCCAGTTTACATTGAGAGTAGTACTCTTGGTTCAGGGTAAATGTCCAAGCTGGTAGCCCTCCCCTCAGATAACATGCCAAATATTCTATATTCTTTTCTGATTACATGTTAATGCAATTTTGTGTAATACATTTAGGTACGCTGGCATTTTCGGAGAGCGACTCGGACATGTCATATGTCTTCATCAATGACTCGTCGCAGACCAGTGTACCATTACTGCAGGCTTGCATTGATGGGGACTTGAGTTTCGCCAGGCGTCTTCTGGAGACCGGCTGCGACCCAAACATCCGTGACCACCGGGGCCGTACAGGTCTACATCTGGCGGCTGCGCGGGGAAATGTGGACATCTGCCGCTTCCTGCACAAGTTTGGTGCAGATTTGCTCGCCACCGATTATCAGGGAAACACTGCACTGCATCTGTGCGGACATGTGGATACCATTCAGTTTCTGGTGTCCAATGGGCTCAAAATAGATATTTGGTGAGATGCATGATTGTCTGATGAGTGTTTCTCTTTGTGTTCAAGAGTCTATCATATCAAACAAATACAAAAACTAACCTCATGAAAATTTATTATGAATGAATAGTTATAGTTTATTCATTTTGTAATGGTTTAAAGGGTAACATGTATATGGTTCATAGGGTTTTGTAATGTAAACCATTACGATTTTAGTTCATTGTGCATCTTTTCATGCATTTGAAAAGCAACCACAATGGATCGACCCCATTGGTTTTGGCCAAGAGGAGAGGAGTTAATAAAGATGCCATACGGCTGCTGGAAGGGTTGGAAGAACAGGAGGTAAAGGGCTTCAACAGAGGAGCCCACTCCAAACTTGAAGCCATGCAGATGGCAGAGAGTGAGAGGTCAGATGAGCCCCATACATCCTCTATTCTGAATTACTTATATTGACAAGTGATCTAAGACATCTTTTCTGATTTTCTCAGTGCGATGGAGAGCCATTCACTACTAAATCCCAACCTGCAGAACAGCGAGGGTGTGCTGTCCAGCTTTCGCTCCACTTGGCAGGAGTTTGTGGAGGACCTGGGCTTCTGGAGGGTCTTGCTACTTCTGGTGGTCATCGCTCTCCTCTCTCTGGGTATTGCTTACTATGTCAGCGGGGTCTTACCCTTTTCTGCTGGCCAGCTGGAGTTGGTCCACTGAGGGCCTGTTCTAAAGCTAAAGCATGATCTAGGCTTGCTGAAGGTACAAGGAGATCTTGTCATTCCCACAGCTGAGGTAGACTGGAGCTATCCACATGCAGAGACTGAGCTATGAAGGAGTATTGAAACACTTAAGTATTTATGGGGACATTACTGAAGTATCACAAATATACACCAAATGATGTAAGCGTACACATTTCATAAAGATCTTTTCATGTTCACTAATTATCAAACTGTTGATGTAAGCATCATTAGACTGTTATTGTTCACGTTGGATGGGTCGTGATATTTCATCCAAGCATATTTTTTTTCTGTCATCGGATTTATGTCTAAGTCTTTGTGACGTAGTTATGAAAGTAAGCCGGAAATCACATTATTGCAAAAATCAACAAATATTTTGTCTTTACAGATGCCATATGCGACCAGTGTTTTACTTTTTTATTGTAAATATTTATCTAATATCTGTATCTTATTTTATGTTATGTATCCAGGATATGTAAAATGATTCTGTATGTGTTCAAATAAATATAATTTTTTTCTCATCAGACATACCACCTTGACTTTTTATCAATGTTATGGGGGAAAAATGATATATGTCGATACTTGTTTGTTTTATTTATTATTGAAATCAATGTGTGATAAAAGGACAAGCCTCTGGAAAAATGTTAAGAATCAGCCTAGTATGCAGAATATGCCTTAACAATGAATACCTTGTTCTTGCTTTTCACTGCTGTCTTGCTTGACTACTTTTCTATGTGTTTCAGGGACATCTGGATGCTCTCCAAGCACAACACATGATCTTCCAGCAGGTGGAGTCTGAAGTTTGATTCAAGATTGAAACAAAATGAAAGTAAATGGGACAAGATATATTTAGTTCACATCACAGGCGCTCTTGTGTGGATCAGCACATTGACAAATAAGCAGGTATGTAACAGTTATATTAATGCATTTGACAGACTCTTTATCTAAAGCTCTTATTGAAGTAAACATGTATCAGAATGTGCGTACTCTGATCAGCTGAGCTGGTGAGAAGGCCCAGAAGAAGGCTTTCTATTTCATGACATCATGTTCCAGTGTTTTAGGACTTGCTATGCTCATATTATTTTTGCCAGGAATATATACTTGTTTTGTGTGTATTTCAGGTATAAAGTGAGTAATGTCCTGCATAAAGTTTTCATTTCACTTTGACCTTTTTTTTCCCATGGTATGGGAATCCCCAGCATAATGGTTTCATTTTTCATGTTTTCATTCTTACATTTTATTCGGCAGACCTAACACAAATGTTCAGATAAAGAATTAGATCTTGCTTTTACATTCTGCTTAATCCTTAACATTGAGGTGATATCCATTTGTATGTCATTGAATATAAAAAGTGTGTTTTGTGTTCGGCTTTGTACAACAAATGCGAGTACACAATAAAATCCCCAGTGTTAAAGAGGGTCAAATAAACACTCCTAGTGTTTACATAATCCACACTTGGAGTGTGGATTATACAAACGCTGTGAGTGTTAATTAAACACTTTACACTGACTGATTTGAAGTATCTATTTAGACATTCTGTAAGTCTTTCTGTTTCTTTAGAAACATATGGCTTCTTCCAGCAGCACTTTGTCTGAAGAGCAGCTACAATGCTCCATCTGTCTGGATGTGTTCACTGATCCCGTCTCCACTCCATGTGGACATAATTTCTGCAGAGATTGCCTCAAGAAATGCTGGGACTGCGCTCAATACTACACTTGTCCGATATGCAAGGAGACTTTTAATAAACGCCCTGAGCTCAGAGTCAACACAACATTCAGAGAGATTGTGGATCTCTTTCAGAGTAATGATGGAGAACGTGCCGTGTGCTGTGATGTGTGTACGGGCAAACGCAGAAGGGCGGCGAGGTCCTGTCTGAACTGTGAAACATCATTTTGTGAAGTTCATCTGGAGCCTCATAAGATTGCACCCAAACTTAGGGAACACACACTCGTGAACCCTTTGGAGAGTCTGGGGGACTACGTATGTCAGAAACATAAAACACCTTTTGATCTGTTCTGTAGAGATGATCAGGTGTGTGTGTGCCATTTCTGCACACAGGGAGACCACACGAGTCATGAAATTGTTCCTGTCGAAGAAGAGACAGGAGTGAAAAAGGTACTGATGTTACTTATAATGATGTTTCTTAAACTGTAAAACTACTGTCTTTATTCAAACGTATTGTTACGTTATTTTTTGCAGGGTGAGATCAGGAAAACACAAGCAAATATACAGTCTATGATAAAGGAAAAGCAAGAAAAAATACAAGAGATCAATGATTTGCTGGATTGCAAGAATGTAAGTCTACGTTACGTTATAAAAAGCCTACACATTTACACAATAAAGGAAAAAGTCATTTTTGCTTTGTCACTTAGAGAAACGCAGAAAAAGAGCAGACAGAAAGTGAAGCACTCTTTACGGCATTGCTGAGCTCCGTTGAGAAATGTAAGGTGGAACTTCTAACAGTGTTGGAGGAGCACAGAAGTGCAGCAGAAGCAAAGGCTAAACTTCTTACTACAGATCTGGAGAATGACATCACAGAGTTAAAGTCAAGATATAATAAACTGGAACAGACCTTACATGCTGAAGATCATCTCAACATCCTGCAGGTTTGTATCAATGTGCTATACTCTAAGTTCTCCAGTGTTGAGTTAAATATTAATATTAGAAAGTTACATTTTGAATTGAGACTGACATAATATATATATATATATATATATATATATATATATATATATATATATATATATATATATTATTACAACAGTGGAAGAAGAAAAAATAGACTTTACTTTGAATGATTTTAAGGTAACTTGACATTTTTTCACATCTAGTATTGTTTTATTCTCTGCTATCCATGACTACATTAAAACAGGTCAATAACCCAGTTTAGAACATTGAGATCCAGTGATAAAATAAACCGTACAAAAAAACATCTGATGTCTTCTGATGTCTTACAGGCCCATAAATCGCTATGTAGATCTCCAGATCAGAACAACCAGCCTGTGTTTGACTGTTACACACATCTGAGTACTGAGACGCTGAAAGAAACCCTCTCACAGTTTCAAGAATCATTCCACAATCAAATGGAGGAGCTACCTATTTTCAGTAAATGCTAACTTATAACTTATACTATGTTTCTGTTAAAGGGATAGTTGATCCAAAAATAATAATCTGTCATTTACTCACATTTGAGTTGTTAAACATCTACATAAATTTCTTTCTTCTGATGAACACAAAGTAAGATATTCGGAAGAATGTCTGTAACCCAAACAGTTCTTGGACTTAATTGAATAATCTATTTGGAATAACACTCTGTTGAACATAAAATGAGATATTTTGAAGAATGACTATGCTTTTTCCTACGATGGTAGTCAATAGGGTCCAAGAACTGTTTGGTTACAGGAATTCGTCCAAATATCTATCTCTGTTTTCAACCAAGCAAAGTTGGCAAAGGCTTGGAACAACTAGAAAACAAATAATTTGTGACATAAATATCACTTTAATATCCTCTTTTCTTTGCTAGTTCAGTTAACAACATATTGTTTTTTCCAAACAGAACTGAAGACCATTCGTAGATATGCAGGTGTGTTCCTCAGTTTCTCTTTATTATAGTAGTTTAATATTTATCACTACAGTTATTTTGCTCTGAAAAACATTATTAAAAGTTTATTCTTTATTCCTTTCTCATTTTTTATTCACCAGTGGATGTGACTTTAAATCCTGCCACAGCACATCCATGTGTCATTTTGTCAGAAGACCGGAAACAGGTTCGGTGTGGAGGAGAAGAGCTGAAGGTTCCAGACAACGAGGAAAGATTCAGTCTACGTCTAAGTGTTCTCGGTGAAGAGGGATTCTGTACAGGGAAATTTTACTTTGAGGTGCAAGTCATGGGGAAAACCGACTGGGATATAGGAGTGGCTAAAGAGTCTATTAAAAGGAAGGGACTTATCACACAAAGTCCAAGGAATGGATACTGGATTTTGTGGCATAGGAATGGTCATGAGTATCATGTTAGTAATGGTCATGAGTATCATGATACTCTCCCTGTTCAGCTTCATCTAAAGGTCAAGCCCCAGAATGTTGGAGTATTTGTGGATTATGAAGAAGGTCTTATCTCTTTTTATGATGTAGATGCCAGATCTCACATTTACTCATACACCGGTCAGATCTTCACTGAGAAACTCTTCCCGTATGCTTGTCCATGTTTACATCTTATGGGCAAAAATGCAGCTCCACTGATCTTTGCTTCTGTTGAACTTTATGAATGAAAAGGACATTATTACTATTTTAGATGTGAAGGCAGAGAGAATCTGAAAATATTAATGAAATCAATACATGAATATATATGTTATGTTACGTTACGTTATGTGTTTTTGTTACGTTATGTGTTTTTGTTATGTTATCTTTTGTTATGTTTTGTTATGTGTTTTTGTTATCTTATGTTATGTGTTGTGTTTTATGTAATTGATACAGGTTTTAAACAACTTGAGAGTGAGTAATTCATGACAGAATCTCTTTAAGAAAAAATTTGTCAGTCGAGTACCCTTAAACTCTTTCCATGTTATAAGTTAAAACGTTATTGTTGATTGCCTTATTCTGAATGATTTCTAATGTAATAATATGTGTCAGATCTTTCCATTTGTGTAATAATGATGATAACCCACATGTGTTATTTCTGTGGAGAATGTTGTTGTTTGTTAGTTTGCACAATATCACCATCTGCTGCTCAAAGGGGAGCAGGCAGAAATAAAATACAATGCATTTTAAAATGTTATTTTAATATTTTACGTTATTAGTGTTTTTAGTGGATCTGTTGGAATCAAATATATAATAATTTTATACTGTCTAACAAGAGTCTCAAATGCGTCTCATGTGACACTACATTTACCAATTTTCAGATGAAAATTTTCGACTGTTATTCTTTTACTTTATTTTAAAAATGTTTACTTCATTATGAGACTAACACGTCGGTTTAGAATGTGAATGTAATGCCAAATCTGGCATCTGGCAATCTGTAATGATTTATTCCTGCATATTTATATTAACACCTTAACAACACAAATAAAAGTATTGTTGATTGTCTGGAAATGCTAGTTTGGAGTTTGTTAAAGGTTTTGACTCCGCACAGAGATCTGGTGAATATTGAATTTATAATTGCATGATAAAAAGGGAAAAAAACGTGGTGTCTATAGTAAGTGCATTTTCATATTCTGTCTAATGGCCATCTGGGAGAGGTGCTGTAAAGTTCCTGAATGTGTGAGTCTTTTGCAGTAAAGCATGTTCATTCGGCTTATGGGTCAATCAACATCATTATCTCAGTAATAGCGAGACGTGTGGGTGATCAATGAGAATAATGAGAATAATAATACCTGGTGTGCACCACACTTTGGCCTTTGATCATGCCTTAATCCTTGCATAAAGTGGATAATTCACCCAAAATTGAACAGTGCTTATCATTTGTTCCAAATTGTTCCAAACCTGTATAATGGGCATTTCCTATGTTATGGAATAAAGAATAAAATTGTTACCAGTAAACTGAACTGACTGTTTATGTACAAAAGCCTTGTTGATAGCGTTTAAACATAAAAAATATCAATCTATGAACAAGTTTTCTATTTTAGAAAAGGTAAACAAACCTGTGCTATGGACAAAAAAGTAGAGGGTTTTGGTTGTTGAACACAAAGAAAGATATTTAGAAGAATGTTTGGTGAGCTATCTCTTTAAATGTCGATTCTAGGATGTAGGGTGGGAACATGTCAGAATTATGTATGTTGTTCCTCTAAAGAGTTATACTTTATACATGTAGAAGAACTTTGTATATTTCAACAAAATAAAAAAAATCAAATAGAGAAAAGTGACTAAGGGTTTGGAACCAGAAAGGTAAACTCTAAGGTCCTTAGGGAATAAGAAAGTGAATTTACAATTCATTCTGAAGACAGCAGTACGTTTGGGTGTTTGTCTTATTCGTGGCATGGTGATCTGTCTGTTGTTCTTTTCCTGACCTCAGCTCAACTGGAGAAAATTGAAGGCTGTAGGCAGGCACTGCTTATCAGTGCCAAGCGAATGTGATCTATTTTTGTGTCGCTCCTCTTGTTCAGCATTGTTCCATGGCCCAAAGCATGATGGGACGGAAACTCTAATGTAATTGGCTCACGGGCCGCTTGTGGTGAAGCAGCTAAATGCAAATAGACATGGGCAATACATTTTTTTTAAACATTTACGCATTTGGCAGATGCTTTTATCCAAAGCGACTTACATTGCATTATATTTTACATTTGATTATCAGTGTGTGCAATCACTTGGATCGATCCCAGGACTCTTGTGTAGCTAGCTCCATGCTCTAACCAATGAGCTCAAGGAAAGCTACTACATCTTTTACTTTATCAATATACAATATATTTCATCATTCTAGAATGAAGTATATTTGATTTTATTATAGTACAAAATAGTACTATAAAAGATATTCTGAGAAATCTCATACAACAGTTTTTCAAAATATCTTTTATGTGTTTCGTAGAATGAAATGTCATTATTTAATTCAATTACTTTTATTTCTAGAATTAAATTATATCTACAATGCAGATTGGTTTACAGGAAAGAGGAAAAGAAAAGAGAACTGAAATCTGCAATGCACGAGAGTTGGCGGGAAGTCATGGTCGGGTAGAGAGTTTGACACCTAAACCTAGGATTGTGGGTTCACGTTTGGTACCGGTTATATCATGACTTAGGTGCCCTTGAGCAAGCCACCGAACCGTTCACGGTTGTTGTGTGTGTGTTCATTGCTGTGTGTGTGCACTTTGGATGGTTAAAATGCAGAGCACGAATTCTGAGTAGAGGTCACCATACTTGGCTGTATGTCACTTCACTTTCAGTTTGTTGAAAAGACCATTCAAAACCTTTGTGTGACCATATGCAAATGAAAGTTTGTCTTACTATCGGTCAGCAGTCTATTCCTAGCATCCATGCATTGCAAGCCAGGCCATCTGTTTGTTATCATGTTCTGTAGCATTGTAAGTATGTATCAATGTCTTTTGATGTCTGAGGGTGCCCACTATTAAACTCTGTCACAGGGGCCACAATGTCCTCTACATAGATGAAGCATTTCTAATGTGTTCCCAGAAAATGTATGGAAAACTTGCTTCCTGGTAAATTGGATGTTATCTGTGAACTCTACACATGATTTTACTTGCG